>OY282516.1:62471948-63004448 GCA_958296145.1 Hydrotaea cyrtoneurina | reverse complement strand
AGATGTTTTTGCTGCATACCGATAATTATAATAAACTAAACTATAAGGGCACTAGCAGCAAAGACTATCGGCCTAAAGTTCAAATAACTTATTTGACTGGGTGTTAAACGATTTATTTAAGGGCCTCATCCGTGAAGGCCCCCCTTAAATTGAGTCCCGGTGCGATATATGTGTATGGGTATGTTGTATGATGGTGCATCATAAAACTACAACAAAATTAGATGAGATTTGCTTGTTAAGCCATCGATTTACGATGAATTGAGTGTCAGTTTCGATTAAAATCGGATGGAAAAAAAACAGCCGCACACACTGACACGACCAACGACAAAGTAACGATCAAAAGTCTATAAAATTAAGGATTATTCCATAGATTATGATCATGAGCATGTGATTAATTTAATTATAAGCTTAAGCGATGAACAACAGCCCAAGCCGCCATACGATTAAGTCCAAAAGTCACCGAGTAACCCCTTTCCATGTGTATGTGTATATGTGAGTTAACTAAATGCATATGTGTGTGTGTGTGCATTGGATAGGTAGCAATTTGACACAGCATGACATCGTCATGTTAACGCATTAATCTTACCCGGCTTAACTAAAACGCGCCACGGTTCAAACACAAATACCCCCACCTTGCCACCACCGCACACTGATCGGCGTTGAACAACAATGACGAACAAACAACAACAACGAATTGTGAAAAAAAAGAGAAAAAACAAATACAAACTGAAGAAACAAAAAAGAAACATTTGAACAGCGAGTGAAAAGGCGGCTAACAAAATAACCATTTTGTTGTTTTCCCATTGTCTTCCATTTGTTAAAAAGATGCGAAAAAAAACAGCAAATGCCGCCAGTCAGTTGTTCATTCATTCATTCATTCACGGCTTACCGCATGACTTTCCCGTGTGTTACATTCAAACCACCAGCCCATTAGCCGGGAGGGGGTACAAAATATCGCACAGCACACAGCCTATGCTGCACATGCGCATACTCGTCTGTGCGCTGTCGTTGGTGGCACAGTGGCTAGAAACGCAAAGAGAATTGAATAAATACGAAATGGATTTTATTATCATTGGCTGTCACGGAAATGTGGCCAAGTAAGTCCCCCATAAACTGAGTCGTCCCAGTCAGCGACATCTACCGTCAGTTGAAAAGAGATCTGTGTTAAACAAAGTCTTACAAGGATTTCCATGCAACATTTTCGAAAGGCTAAATACTAAGTAGATTTAATAAATGCTGGCATCACAGCTGCACACTGGAGAAGGCAACTTCAGATCCCAAATGTCATTTACATTTGTCAGACAGCGCCATCTACCGTCTATTAAAAAAATATCTATTTTATAGAAAGTCATAGACGGATTTCCATAGGCCTAAATAAGTTGATTTAATAGGCATAACGTCAATACGGCCCACATGGACTTCTATACACGATGTCTTTAGGTGGAAAATTCCGATTCCCAAAGTCTTCAACAATTCATAGCCAGCGCCATCTACCGCCTGTTGAGAAACCAACTCATTTAAAAACCCATTAAGTCGATGGGTTTTCGAAAATCGTAATTCACAGTTCGTTCGGCAGAGGTGTGAAAGGTATTCCGTGCGAATACTTTGCAAAACCAGGTTCGCATCCTGGTAAGACTATCAAAAACATTTGGTAAAGGTCATTTCCCCATCGTAAATGCCGACGAATTTACGATTAAGGCGGTAATCTCTAAGCCATGTAAAACTTGTCGGGAAAAAGCTTAAGCCGTTCGAAGCCGGTTTTAAACCGTTAGTCGCATTCAGGGAGTAAACACAATTCGCGCACAGCTCACTGATGCGAGAGAAGTTCCCCCGTCCATTGCTGCATGTAATGTCCAGGGCAGTTAGAGTCAGTGGGTAAATTTTACAGAGCATTTGCTCCGTTTCGAAACACTGTAATGCATGGCATATTTTTTTATTTATTTTTTTGATATGGGGAGGAAAAGCTCTAGTATACCTTTGTAGTAGTAATAATACTCGTAATGTTAAATATACGACAATCGTATTGTTAAATTGTATGACGGCTCAATGTGTGGGTTTTAATTATTTGACGGCATATTTATCACAAAATGAATGAATGAATGGATGAATGAACGAACGAATGGATGGATGGGTGGATGGATGAATGCAACAGAACTCAGCCATTCGTTTGTTCGTTAGATGGAGTCCCCCCCCCCCTCCCCCACCACACCACAACTCCAACACATGCGAAGATTGCCGCAAGCTTCGTATGGAACTCCTCTCCATGTGTATTTGTAGCAATTTGCTAAATGATATTATTGCGATTGTTATTAACAAATTGCTTTCGATTTCGATTAATTATTTGTCAGATTAGTATCCAGTTTTACATCATCACTTTTATGTGCTCGTATACCGGGCCTGACGCCCCAGCAAAGACAGCTGTGCACTGAATCACCAGATGCTTTGATCGCATTGGGCGAGGGTCATCAATTAGGCGCCCAAGAATGTCAATACCAATTCCGAGGCCATCGATGGAATTGTTCGGAGGTGTGGAAGAAAGATGTCTTTGGACATGTCATGTTTGTTGGTGAGTACTCACATTTTGGTTTTATTTTCAGTGAATTTATGCAAAAGGAGACATTAGAAAACACAATGAAATTACTAAGAAAGTAATAAAAAAATTCTAATCTCCTAAAAAATAGAAATTTTATTTGAACAAATTTCCATTAAAAAAAATTTTAATCAGCGTGTGAGTAAAAACTGTTCTATAAAAAAAAATTCTACTCAGCGGCTATGTAAACAATTTTCCATAAAAAAAATTCTACTCAGCGGCTGAGTAAAAAATGTTTTATCAAAAAAATTCTACTCAGCGGCTGAGTAAAAAATTTTCTATCAAACAAATTCTACAAAGCGGCTGAGTAAAAAATTTTACATTAAAAAAATTCTGAGTAAAAAATTTTTTTAGTAGAATTTTTTTGGTAGAAAATATTTTACTCAGCCGCTGAGTAAAAATTCTGAGTAAAAAATTCTACTCAGCCGCTGAGTAAAAAATTTTCTACCAAAAAAATTCTACTCAGCTGTTGAGTAAAAAATTTTCCATAAACAAAATTCTACTCAGCGGCTGAGTAAAAAATTGTCCATACAAAAAATTCTACTTAGCGGCTGAGTAAAAAATTTTCCATAAAAAAAATTCTACTCACCGGCTGAGTTAAAAATGTTCTATCAAACAAAATTCTACTCAGCGGCTGAGTAAACAATTTTCTATCAAAAAAATTCAACTCAGCGGCTGAGTAAAAAAATTTCCATAAAAAAAATTCTACTCAGCGGCTGAGTAAAAAATGTTCCATAAAAAAAATTCTACTTAGCGGCTGAGTACAAAATTTTCTATCACAAAAATTCTACTCATCGGCTGAGTAAAAAATGTTCCATCAAAAAAATTCTACTCAGCGGCTGAGTAAAAGATTTTCCATAACAAAATTCTACACAGCGGATGAGTAAAAAATGTTCCATAAAAAAAATTTAACTCAGCAGCTGAGTAAAAAAAATTTCCATAAAAAAAAATTCTACTCAGGGGCTGAGTAAAAAAAATTCCATAAAAAAATGCTACTCAGCGGCTGAGTAAAAAAATTTCCAAAAAAATTTCTACTCAACGGCAGTTTTCTATAACCAAAAAACCACTCAGGGGCTGAGAACAAAAATTTTTTTTATAGAAAACTTCCTGCTCTGCTGATTAAATATTTTTTTTTTTATAAAAAAAATTTCAAAAATGTATTTATTTAATTTTTTTCAGGATCTCGTGAGGCTGCCTTCACTTACGCCATTGCCAGCGCCGGAGCGGCTCATGCCGTAACGGCGGCCTGTGCCCGCGGTAATATTACACTGTGCGGCTGTGATGTGCGACATAAACCGACAGCGCGTCGCGGTACCCAATCAGAGTTCGAGAGCGGCCTTAGTGGCAGCGGACAACAGCCCTGGAAGTGGGGCGGTTGTTCGGCGGACATAGAGTTTGGCATGAAATTCGCTCGCAAGTTTTTAGATGCCCGAGAAATTGAGGGTGACGCAAGAAGTCTTATGAATTTACACAACAATAGAGCCGGTCGAAGGGTAGGTCATCAAGGCTGAAACTACCAAGGGGTTTCCACAGAATAATTTTGAATTTTGATTTGCCATTTCAGCTGGTGAAAAATCTTTTGAAAACTGACTGCAAATGTCATGGGGTCAGTGGGTCCTGTGTGATGAAGACCTGCTGGAAGAGTTTACCCTCATTTCGCATAGTGGGCGATGTTCTAATGAAGAAATACACTAAAGCCAAAATTGTTCAAGCCGCCAAAGGCAAAAATGGACTGAAACTAGTTTTAAGCAAGTACGTCAGAATTCTTTTGCTTTTTGAGTGGCCATTGCTAATTCGTTGTTTTTTTTTTATTATTTAAAGAAAAAATCGTGCCGGCAAGGTTATGAATTATCCGAAACGTATGGATTTGGTTTTTTTGCAAACCTCGCC
Source organism: Hydrotaea cyrtoneurina (assembly GCA_958296145.1). Taxonomy (NCBI): domain Eukaryota; kingdom Metazoa; phylum Arthropoda; class Insecta; order Diptera; family Muscidae; genus Hydrotaea; species Hydrotaea cyrtoneurina. The sequence continues at coordinate 62,999,968 of OY282516.1, read as the reverse complement.
CAATTACTGTGAACGGAACATCCAAGAGGGCGTCCTGGGCACACAGGGTCGTGTCTGTAATCGCACCGTGCACGGTCTTCAAAGCTGTGATTTGCTCTGTTGTGAGCGTGGCTACAATACCCATCAGATCCGACGCACCACCCAGTGTCGCTGTCAGTTCAAGTGGTGCTGCCAAGTCCAATGTGATGTCTGCGAAGAGAACTACGAGGAGTTTACGTGTAAATAATACAAAAAAGAAAACAAAAAATCAAACGCTTGATTCATGATGAAGGCTTTTGGTTATTTTGTAAAAAAAAGAACAAGATTCGCAACTAAACGCGACAGAGTGTGTGAACGTTTATCTTTTTTTTTGGTTTTTTTTGTACCAAATTCGTTTGTAGTTTAGTGAATGAAAATGGCAAGCAAAACTTAACAGCACAAACTTTTTAAAACAAACAGAACTCTTAACTTATTTATCATTAGTTTAAATTAGTTTCACTACGAACACGAACGAGCGCGGAGAACACTACACCTAAGTAAATATTAACACAATGTAAAAATAGTAATAATAAAAAAACGTAATGAAATGTAAATAATTTAAATATTTAAAAATACATTTTAATTGAAGTAACAACATGCAGCATTTCTAAATGAGTTTCTCTTTTAATTTATTGTGATGGAAGGGCTGAAGGGAAGTAATTTAGATAATGGAGCTGATAGAGATCACAAAGCGGCACCGAAAACTGATTTAAGGTAAGTGGGGTGTTAATGATTTTTTTTAAAATTTTCAATTTAATTTTCCACTTAGATTTATTGAGTGTTTTTTTTAGATTTATTTTAGTCAAAACATGCGTTTCCTTTTCGAGTTATGAAATGGTTTTAGGTGCAGGCATTTGGACCCGGGAAATTTGCCGATTTTTTTTGTCAATATTCAGCCCAATTGCTGGAGTCAACGTCGACCCCAGACGACGTCGTTTGGTCATTAAGAAAGCAGAATGTTATGCCCACCAGTGGGCACGCCGGACAAAGGGATACCATTTGTACTTTCCAAGACATCCAGAGTCTCAGACAGGTTCTGGCAAACAACTGGCAGTGCCAGTCCCAAGTTAAAGTCCACTCCATTAATCAGCTGGTACAGAAACCCTGGATCAGAAACTCAATGTTGCCGACAATTATGTTGTTTTCGAACGAAATGTTGATCTGAGTCCAGCTTTCATATGGCACAGAGAAAAGGATTTCGTTAATTTAAAACTATCAATGGATTCGAACTCAGGATCACTTTTTTTCCCAATTAAGGAAAATCCTCTACCAAAAAAAAACAATCATCATATTTAGACTTTACGTGGCAAAAAAGAAAACGTTGATAAAAAAAAAAAATTGTCATTGTCCCCTCATAAACGTTAATTAAAATATCAAAATCCAAAAAAAAACCCAACACAATTTGTACTTTTTGTGAGAAAAATTTTTTTTTTTTGAATAATCCCCAAAACCCCTTTAAAATTACCACCACAAATTCCCCACAAAACCGTCAGTCCCCGAAAACGGCTTTTCCCTACAGCCAGTGTTACTTAAAAGTCAAAATCCAAAAATAAAACCTACAACAATTTTTACTTTTTTGTGACGAAAATCTTTTAGAGAATTTAAAGTAGTCCCCACAAACCCGTATTTTGCGTAAAACCATCTTGACGGTTGACGTTAGACTCAATGTTGTGCGATTAGTTATGACGGTAGACGATGGTAAGACAAAACAAAACAAAAACAGCTGATCGAAGAGCATTTGTACAAAATATAATTTGTCTTCGTTTATAAGTATATTACTCATAACTTTAAACTTTAAAATTTAATTTACAACTTATTAACAAATTCCGGGCGCCAAATGTCGAAGAGAAAGCAATAACAATAAACTGCTGATCGGTCTTAATTCTGCAACCTGCAGAAGTCTACCGTCAATGTTAGTTGCCTCTCTCTCTAACACATGCAAAATGCAACCCCAACTCAAACAGCTGATCGTCTGCCGTCAAGACTAATTGGACCTTAACTCTGATTCCAACTGGAGTTCGGATGTGACCTTGTGTTTGGTAGAAACTTCCTCGTATCGGCAAACAATGTCTTATACCGTCAACTTATCCAAAATAACAAAATACACAACAAGTTTTCTATTCAATAGCCCATAAAACGATTGCATACCAACATTACATTAATTTACAACCCAAAGAGAGTAAAAATTTTGATTTCAAAAAGAGTAAAAATTATCTGTGTAATAAAAAACAGTGAAAATAAACTTACCCTAACTTTTGGAGATTCGTTTTTTCGTATTCCAAGCCGATTTTAATTGAAATACTCGCGACCGCACTCGGACTAACACAACAACAACTCGCAGAACAGTTCTGCCCTTTCTGGCATTGTAGTTTTTGTTCATGTGTTTTTCGTCGATTTATGAAAGTTTTCGTCTTTTTTCGTTAGCAACGCCACTCACAGCAACTGTCAGAACACTCCCGCCATTTATTGTCAAACTTGACACTCCAGACTGAAAAAAGGAACATGAATATGAAATTTAGAAATTAAAAATCACTCCCTGTTATTTGAGCAAATCTCACTACCACCAATAGAAACGAACTGTCATTGAGATGCCACTCCCGTAGATGAGACTTCTTATGCAATTCTTGTTCGTATTCCACCGCTTCTTTGAATAGTCCATATCTTTTCAGATTCCGACATTTATTGACTTACTTGCCAACGCTCTCATTCTTATCTTACACAATAACAACTCACCGAACATTTTTGCGATTTGTTGTTGTTGCATTATCCTCTCATTCTTCTTTCATTGGTACATGCATTGTTGTTTTTGTTCATGTGTTTCCCCATTGAACAAACAATAGCGCGACTGCGCTTCTTCTTCCTTGCTACACGAAAACACCGAGATTTGTGGGAAGAAAAAAACTATTTTGGATGTTACCAAATGTTCTTCGGCACAAATTTCCTTACACGTTTTCTATTCACTGATTGTATGGAATTGTATGGAATGTATTTATGAAACGATTAATTAAATTTCAGCAAATGAAAACAGAGCCGGAGGATTTGCACCTTAAATGTTCGATTTTTTCAGTAGGAACTGAATGACAGATCAGTTAAATAAGAGAGTAGGAGAGAGAGAGAGACAGGCCCTTGCAAAAGAGTCAAACAGGTGAGAGGGTGCGATGTTGTTGACAGTTAATCCTGTTGTTGTTGTATGTATGTGCGTCTGCTATTTACTTTGAATTTGTGTAGTGAGAATGCAAATTAGGGTGGAGTGAAATTTGAGAAATATGAATCGTACTGTAAAGTCGTTCAAACAATACGATTTGTCGATCGATTGTGTTTGTCGTTAATTGCACGATGTTTTCGTAATAACTAACCACTATACATTACTGATGTACTTCTGTCCCCGGATTTTTCTCTACGTATATATTTTTTTAAATTTACTTTTTTGATCTAGAAATTGTCATAACTTGAAAACTAACAACAGCGTAAATGCGCATTAGTACACTTAATGCAAATGAACTTCTTAACAACAAAATGTGAGGGAGGGGGAATAACAATTTGCGTGTTGTCACAGTGTTGTTAAATCTTTGTGGAGTGAAGACGTGAATTATGGCAACCAATTAATAAATGGCAACATAAAACATTGACATTGGCTGAAAAATGTAAAATATTAGATGCAATTGAAGTGGAAAATCCATCCGACAAGTAGGTGAACAATTCAAAGTTTCAAAATCGACTTTATTTGATATGAAAGCTTAAAATAAATAAAATATGGAAGAAGCATTAATAAAGCATCTATTAGTGGTTACTCTAAATGTTTACTATAAATGAATTTGGCATGTTATTTATTTTTTGTTTCTTCTATTTTAACCGTCTTTCTAAATATATATGGGCATTTCCAGGATCTCGAAGGGGACACTTGAACGGCTTATAGTTAAAAAAAAAAAATTATGAAAAAATAAATATTTTTTAAGCTTTTCAGTAGTACCATTTTTGAGTGCAAAAAGCAAATTCCATAACTTCAACGTTCTCAAAATAGTTAAGATAAACATGTGATAGCGAACTGGATATAAAATGGAAGTAATTTTTGCCAGTATGTAGAAAAATTTTAAAAATCGGCGAATTTTGTCGCATTATTGGGACTACAATAGTTTTTTTTACAGTTTTTTGCTTTAAAATATCTTCAATTATTAGTTCTTAAAAAATATTTTTAACTTTCGCGAACGGGACATAATTTCCAAAACTTATTTTATTTATTATTATTTTTAGAAAAATATAATAATATGTATATATATATATTTTTTTTTTTGCAACAAATTAAATATAATAAAATATAAACATAATTATGAAATTTTCTTTTTTAAAGAAATTTTTAAGAAATAACAAAACAACATTTCTCAACTACAACTAAAAATTTTAGAAATTTTGTTTAAAAAATAATAATAATTGCGGTTATAATAGGTGGCGCAAAAGTAAATTTCCGAGGTTTTTTGGTTGTAATTAAAAAAAAATTAGAAACTTTGATTCTTCTTGTGGATTATTTTTATTTGGTCTTTTAATTTTTTGTACATCAAGTCGAGAATATGATGTCATGTAAATGGCCGCCGCCACAGTTTATTGTCAGGTTAGGGGCCAATCGCAAAATGTATAGCATTTTCTAATAGAAGGATTACTTTTGCGCCACCTTGTATTTGTTAAATTATTCCGTTTGTCTGTCATAAAAGGAGTCTCATTAATTTGACCTTTATCGACGTATAGAATTTTAATTCCTTTAATGTGTTCTTGTGCGCATTGATAGAAATCCCATGCGTCGTTTAAACAAATATTTTTGGTTTTGGTTTTGGTGAGGTGACAATTTTTTCTGTTTATTACGGCTCCAACGCTATCGACTGCACCTTTTTCGTGGGTAGTTGCGAAGTTACTGCTGGAAAAGGTAGCACTTACGATCGCGAACGGGACAGACTTTGAAAATCAATAAAAAAAACTTGTCTTCTTAAATGTTTCACTTTTAATTTTTTTTAATGATATCACTACTTTAGCTTTTAAATTTAATTATAAAACTGTTCCAATCATTGATCACGGAGAACTGATAATAAATGCTTATTTGTGATTGCGAACGGGACATAGGAATCGTATGAAAAGGAATCGTAAAAATTTACCGTTATTCGGACTTAACTATTTTTTGTTGGTACAAGTACTCCATAGGACGAGTGCTATCGTTATGATACCAAAAAGTCAATAATATCTCAAGGAAATAATGACAATAAGAGAAGCCAAGAGCAAGAAAACCAAATACGCAACTTGCAAAGCAATTTACTCCAAATAAAAATGAAAATATTTATTTATTTATTAATTACAATACAAAGTAAATTTATATTATAATTTTGGGTCCAAGGGTAAACCGGGTGACAAAGACCATTTGGCTTGATTTTTGCAGCGACAGACCAAAGCCTCTGGTGGGAATCGAACCCACACGCTGATAGGCAAAAGCACGCTACCAACTCGCCTACCGGGGCGCTTAAAAATGAAAATATATTTTAATGTTAATATTTTAATAAGATTTCAGCAATTCTCTAATTACAGTTTTAAAAAGAAATATTTTTTTTTTCGATTTTTAATATTTTGGTCACGGTGGACCATTCTCTGGAAATGCCCATATGTAAAAAATCCAATCAACTGGATACTTTAAATTTGTTTGTACTGTAGTCCGGACAAAGGTCGAAACTATTTCTGTTTAGGGATTGGGGAGATTGTACTGTATTTACTTTTTTTATAATTGTCGATTTCCAAAAGTAATTTTTGTAGTTGATATAATTTCTATAACACAGCACAATAAGATTTCTCTACATAACCTTCAAATAGTGTAATACCTTCAAATGTCAAATCATATCATATTCTATGACATTTCATTATGAAAAATCAACAACAGTCTCAATCAACTGATAAGTCTTACTTACACTGATAGAAATAGTATGACCAAACGTGCATGAACTGATAACATACGGGCACGATAGTCTATCATTACACGGATGTGGCCAAACCGTCAACGATGTCCCAAATGTGTCAACACGGTTTGGCTGAATTTCCCTTTTTTTGCAAACAACCGTTCACGGATAATTTGAGAACACAACACATTACATTTGTTCACAAGCGTTGATGATATTTCAACGTATTTCTTCCTGCAGTGTATGAACGACTCAACAGGACACATTCTTATTTCACATCTTTCACTCCATCCTAATCTACATTCTCACGATACACATTAAATGCCAACAGGCCAATACAACAACAACAGGATTAATTGTCAACAAACATCGCGACCTCTAATCAACTCTTTGTCGGTCTCTCCCTGTCTCCCCACTCACTCTCTCTCACACTCAACTAAATGATCGGCCATTTAGTTTCTAGTTGAAAATCGAACAATGTGGACGCAATCGCTTCGGTGCTGTGGTTATTTGCAAATATCTCCACAGAATTATCATTAATTTATTCAGATTTTGAATAAATACATTCTATGGAATATTTGCAACCAGTGAGTGCAAAAAGTGTTTGAAAATTCGTGTTAGTTGTGCAAAGAAAAACGTTTAATAACTTCCAAAATAGTTTTCCCTGCAAAGCTCAGTGCTCAGTGTGTTCGTGTATGTAAGAAGAGGAAGCATAGGCGCGATATTGTGTATGGAATCAGAAAAGGAAAACAAAGAACTGAAACAACAACAACAACTATGCGTAAAGTGTTATAATAAGAAGTGTTCGAAGTTTGAAGGGCACCGTACATGGCGGTCCAACGGTGGTTTGATGAACAGTTGGACGATTTTCGTTAGTCGGATTGCGTTCGCGAGTGAATTGAATAAAAATCGAGGAACTTTTACACACATGCATGAAGGTTCCGCAAGATTTATATGTTGGCTGATAACAATGGCACAAGGATCTCCAATAGATAAGGTAAGTTAATTTCCATTTGTTTTTTTTATTGTGTTTTCCTTGTGTTTCATTAAATACTATAACGACATTTGTAATATCTTTGAAATCAATATTTTTAATTTCGTTGAAATCTAAACCAATTTACTTCACTTTTTATTTATCTGCTCAAGCAAAAGCTGTAAATCTCTTATTTGAGTTGACTTTTGTTCTGCGTGTATTATAAATACATATGTAAGGTCGTCCAACTTTTTCGGGAAACCTTTGATTCCCTTCCAATATTTTCTCAGTAAGACGCGCAATTGTAAACTTTTAACGGCTCTCCTGAAAAAGTCCTATTTTGAGTTGTGACACGAAATTTCGGCAATTGAATGGAAATATGTTTTGTAAAGGGTTTTCCAACATAAGGTGTTATTTTGAATCACCCGGTATTTCGGTTGCTGTCACTTTTGACATATTTTATTCTTTGACATTTGACAAGTACTACGCCATTACTAAAAATGGAACGATACACGCTTCAACAACGCATTGAAATTATTAACATTTATTATAAATAGGGGGAAAATCTTACAGTCACAAACATTTTTGGGTCGTCGTGAAGCACCTTGTCGGACCGCCATACAGAAATTGGTGGAAAAATTCAAGCTGTTGCGACAAGTTAGTGATGTGAAGAATAAAACCCGTGCACGTCGTTCAAGAACAACGGAGAATATTGCTGCTGTAGGCCAAAGTGTTGAAGAAAACCGCAGGTTTGTCCATTCCTCGTCGTTCTTTGGAGTTGGACATTCCACAAATGTCATTACACCGTATTTTGCATACAGACTTGGGTGTGAAGGCTTATAAAGTTCAGTAAACACAAGAACTCTGGCCGGCCGATCATCAACAACACATCGTGTCTTTGCTGATTGGGTCCTTGAAATGCCTGAAAATGATCCAGAATTCCATCGAAAAATCATCTTAACTGATGGGCCTCCCATTTCCACCTCGGTGGCTACGTCAACAAGCAAAATTGTCGCATCTGGGGCTCGGACTAACCCAAGAGTTATTGTTCAGAAGCCTCTCCATCCTCAACGTGTGACTGTTTGGTGGGGTTTATGGTCCGGCGGGGTCATTGGACCTTAGTTTTTCGAAAATAAGGTTGGATCAACCGTTACGGTGAATGGATTGCGCCATCGAGAGATGATTAATGATTTCATAGGGTCGGAGTTGGATGAAGTTGATCTGGACAACGTTTTTTTTTTTTACATTTTCGAACATAGTGAAAAAAATTTTATTTACGAGGGAGTTTTACCAAAAAAGAAAAAGCTCCGGTACAGTTAATGTCGTCATCATTTTATTGGGGGATTCTGGTATGCAACAATACTAACAACTTTGGAAATTTTTCGACATTTTGAACGATTTTTAGGGGCCATTTTGATTTTGTATTTTTTTGATGATTTTTATCTCAAAATTTTATGATTGAATTTTAAATTTTTGGCGATTTTTTTTTCTTTTGATGATTTTCGTTAGAAAACATTTTTTTTTTGAAAAAAGTTATGATATTTTTTTTGGAAAACTTAATGTTTAGACTTTTTGTGAGGCGAATCAACAACCTCCAAAAAAAAAAAAAAATTAATTTTTCTTAAGATTTTTGTTAGAAAAAGTAAATTTTATTTGGGAATTTGTGGTAGACATTTTTTTTAATTTTTTGATTTTTTCACAAAAAGTAATGTGTCGTAGATGAAAGCTGTCTTCTCTAATTTTATGATTTTTTTTTTTAAAGATTTTCGTCACAAACAATTATAATTTTATGCGATAGAATAAAAGTTTTCCTAGTTAACCGGATTCGAATAATTGCCCCAAATAATATAAAGCGTTCGCCATCTAATGTTTGTTTTTTCAACTAGTGCTTATTTCGTTATCGGGCCATGTTGAACGAATTTTTGTTTACAAAAATTAAAGAGGATGATATTGGCAACAGGACGGCGCTACGTGCCACACTCCATGTTTTGCGCCCTGCTTTTGAAGATCGCATTATCAGCCGCAGAGCTGATGTCGTTAGGCTACTGCATGGCCAGCCGAGGCAGCCATTTGAATGCAATTATTTTCCATTCTTAACCGGAAGGATGGTACTTTCAAATAAAACAAGAAATTTGAGAAAATATCCAGTAGATTTTTTTAATAGAATTTTCAAAAAAAAAGTTATTTTGCAGACCCTGTCTATAAAAAATGTACACAAAAGGGATAATGTGAAAAGTTCCCCAAAAAATTCTGAAAAATCCCGGAAATAATTTATGAAAAATCAACTCTATGGATCATTTTTAGATAATACTTTATTTTTTTGTTTTTGTGTTGGGGTGACGACCCTAATTATCTCATGTAAAAAATGGCCACAAAAAAAAAATTAAAAATCGCCCCAAAATGTTACAACACGTAAATTTGGGGGGGATTTTTTTTTGGAATTTTTGAGAAAATTTGAGACATTCCTAAGACATCGTTTTTTTTTGGTATTTTTCATAAAGCCGAAAAACGAAATAAAATCTAAAAATTTCAAAATCTCCCCAATTTTCTGGGGATAATGAAAAATGACCAAATTTTGTATGAGTTTTTCGGGACTCCTTGGTTTTTGTTAGGGGGCATTTCTCTGGGGTTAGGACTCTAATTATCTCATGTAAAAAATCGCCTAAAAAAATAAAATCTATAAATTTCAAAAACTCCCCAATTTTCTGGGGGAAATGAAAAATGATCAAATTTTGTATGCGTTTTTCGGGACTCCTTGGTTTTTGTTAGGGGGGAATTAATTAAGGTTTCTAACGAGGAAATTGGAGTTTATATCCTGCTGCTAGGTCCGCAACAATCTATAGGTGAACAACTTTCTCTGAGCATAACCCTGTACCGAAAGTCTTCGGTGAAAATGTTGTATTCGCTCTCACAATTCACCATAAGTGAAATGGGCCTGTTTTTTTTTGTTTTGTCCTTTTAAGGGATAAAATATTCCCCCACATTGTCTGCTACTTACTTTTGCAACGCAACACCAGATGTCACGTATCATTTGACATTTGCACGAGAATCGTTATGACAGCTCACGTTCCAGCTGTCAGTTGAGGAAATTTCCGAGGACTGTTTACTTTCTGCTGCTTCAGCAGCCACCAGCAGAGTTACGGGCGAGCATAGTAATGGAATGCAATTCCTATACTCGTACTCATCGTCGTAGTACTCCACACTGCAAGACCGACCAACGAACCAACCAGCCATTCCAGGCAAAAGAGAGCGCATGCGCATTAAGGACCATAAATAAAAGGTTTGATTTTTCATTGATTACAAAATTGAAATGCCATGGAAATTCACCACTCTCGCCGCGTTGGTGGGCAACTGGAAAAGCCAACGATGATTTTTTCGGGTATAACAAGCGTTCACCGTGGAGCTGGCAAATCAGTACTTAAGGGTAGTTAGTTGGAAAACGGTGTTACAATAAAACAACCGGAAAACTTGGCCATAATTCTAAAAGTGCCGCACAATTGGGTTGATGATAACACTTCTGTTCCGTTCTGTTCTTCAACTTTTTTGTATTCTATTGTATTGTTGTGCATTAAATTAGATGAGCAGAAGTTTAACAAACAAAAAAAAATTATAAAAAAAAAGAAATTATACACACACATACCTACATACACGTATATATCTCTAGATATATACATACATATATATATATATACCACTTACTATATGTTGTATAGATAGAGGGGCAGAAAGAAAAAAGCAACAACAACCAACAAAATTAACAAAATGTTTAAATAGTTCGAAACGAAAAACCCCCCCAAAAAAAAAAATAAAAAGTTTACACACGGCAAAGAGCAGCAGAAAGAAAAAAACCGTAGAAGAGCGAAAAGCCTGTATACGTCGCTGTAGATGAAGAAAACGAGTAAAAAAAAAGAAAATTCCATACATACATACATACAGAATTATTGGTGCTTAAATTTAAAAATTTACGATATTACAACCAAATCAAATCGATAAAAAAAATCCCCACTCCACAAAAATATCAAAAAAAAAAAACGAAAGAAGGAAAAGAAATCATAAAATTTATTATTAAACCCACCAAATAATTATTTATTAAATACAACAACAACAACAAAAACACCAACAACAACCAAAGGTATATACATAATACAGCATACATATACTTCTATCTGTATATACATATATATATATAGATTTAACTTTTTATATATAACGGGGAGAAAAAAAGAAATGAATAAAATACCACACGTACATATAGAAAACCCGAAGAAAATGCAGAAAACTTCCAAGTGAAAAAATGTTATATTCGGTGCTATAGATACAGAAAAATACACAAGAATCGAATACAATTGAAACGAAACGAAAAACCAAAATAAGTGTTACAAACAACCAAAATAAAAACTACAAAATTCGGGGAAATTTTGAAAAACCCGAACAGAAGTAAAGAAAAAAAAAATATGCGGTAGAAAAAATTTCCAGCAAAAGAGGAAAACAGAAAATCCTAAAACTGAACTTGTTTTCCATTAAAGAGCAAAAACTGAGAAATATTATTAACTAAAGCTGATTACAGTTGGCCCATATATGGACCTAGACCCTTCAAAGCGGCAAAAAACACACACACACGCACACCATTGAGGGAAAAAAAAGGGGAGGGGACCCAGGTCTTCTTTTTTTCTGTCTTTCTTTCCTTCTTTATTCAGCCCACATTTGTATAAGTAACGAAAAGAAGAATAAGAAGAAGTTAATGATTGCATACATATAGAAAACTCACGCACGCACACACACACACACACGAGCGTACGCAGGCACATTGACACAAATCTATGTAATTATACCAGCATACAGTGGCTCACGGCAGTCGAGGGATAGGCTGCTTAGAAAATGTTGTGTCTCAAAAGAAACAAAGACAGGGAATTAGTTGGAATGACTGGGAAATCTCCTAAAGAAATTCTAAATTTCTTTACAATTTTGCCAAGTTGGTTGGACGATTATGTAAACCATAAAGCACGCTATCTCCATTTTTTGAATTTTTTTTAAACAAACCATTTTCGTCAATGTCAGACTTCCAACTGAAATGAAAGAAAACAATTAGTTTAACAACTTAGTTTGACAGATGTCGACTTCCAGCCGTATACTTTTGAAACCACGAAATGGATAACCCGTTATTGTGCTGGCAATTTCTATACCGCAAGTCGATTGTCTATTCGGACTGCCACAAATGCAGCTTAAAATACAATTAGTTTTCTTTATATAGAATGGAAATTATATATGTATTTTCCATAGCAGCGATCAGCCGTGGTGGCGCCCATTCGATAACCACCAAAGTCTATAATGGGCTCCATGAACAAACCCACATGAAACAACAATCCAGTGAAATAATAAAATCCATAAAATACACAAATAAAAAAACAACAACTTATGGCTATTTTACGGTGATGATAAGTGGTGTTCAATAGTCTCACAACACAAATAACGAATTTTTTCAGGAGAGCCGTTTACAGTTTTCAATTGCGTCTTACTTAGCAAATATAGGAGAGAAAAAACTCATAGGTTTCCCGAATAAATGCTTTTAACGAACAAAAGCCAACTGAAATAAGAGATTTTTTAGCTTTTTCTTGGGCAGAATAATAAAAAGTGAATTTTGAATTGTGACAGTATTAACGTAAATACGTGGTGGCAGCAGCCGCTGAAAAAGCCTTTGTTGGTCTTACCCGGTTTCGAACTCGGGTTCTTCTGTGTGATAGTCGCACACACACACTACCTACCACACCACGGCCTATAAGATGACTGGCAACGGAAAGTAAAAAAAAATTCCCATTTAAAGAAAATTAAATATATTTGTGAGCCTAAGGTCTGCCACATCCACGTATTAGTTTCAAGACTTTTTGATGTATTTTATGAATTTTTGAAATTAATTAAAAATTTAATTTTTGCAAAACAAAAAATCTATAAAAAAATCTTTTTATTAAATGAATTCCTGATATAAAGAAAAATAAATTGGGTTTTAACAAGTCTCATGACTTGGCTGGGCAACTTTATAGACTATTTTTCTACATGGATTTCGGCTGTTGGCGTAAAGAAAATAATTTGTGTTCTTGTAATTCACACGAATTCGTTTGTGAATATAAAAAAAATACATATATTTCAAACATTTCTCAATTCGAATTTTGACGGGAAACCCAAGAAACATTTTCCAAATTGACTTTTAAAAATATAAAAATCAAAACTAACAGCATGTTTTTATAAAACGTATACGTCTGAGACGAACAGAAACGTCTGTAAAAATTATATTTCTACATGGAAATGTTCAGCAAACGACTTGGAACGTCGGCACTCAAATTCAGCTTGAAGGGAAAAAACTTGTTTTGTGACAACCTCATAATCAATATTACCGTTGAGCGACTAAACTCGCAATTTGACGGCGTGCTACTTTAAGTGCGATTTTTGTTTTACAAAAACTATGTGACGAAATACTGTCAAGGTTTTTTTAGATATGTTTAAGAACATTTAAATTGTTTTTATCGTAAACATATTTTTTTACGCGATTACTTATTTCACTTAAATGGAATGTTCCCTGGAACTGATTGGGAACTTCTCTCGAATCGGTGAGCGGTTCACGATATAATTTGTATACTCACTGACCAGAACCTATGGCTAAACGTTGTTCTAGAGATGTTTTAAATTGCTTCGAGATTATTTTGTTACTCCTAAAGTCGCCATGATTTAAGAGGCCACAGAAAAAAAAATTAAATGTTTTCAAAAAATTCTATTTCTATTCTATTCTATAAAAACAATTTTTTTCCAAAAAAAATTCAAATTATTTCCAAAATAAATCTAAATATTTCTTGGCGGAAGTTTAGAATTTCTGGGAATCGAGGTTTCACCTTCGGATTAATGAATAATAAAATAAATAAAAATTTCCAAAAAAAAAAAAAAAAAAAATCCTAAAAATAGGTCCAATTTTTTCCAAAAAAAAAAATTCAAATTATTCCCAAAATAAATCTAAATATTTCTTGGCGGAAGTTTAGAATTTCTCGGAACCAAGGTTTCATCTTTGGATTAATGAATAATACTTAAAAGCAAACATTGAGAGTCTATTTCAAAAAAGGTGGACATCGTCAGCTGAGGAGCTTCAATAAAAATTAAAATTTGTTCAAAAAGAAAAAATTAAATGTTCCAAAAAAAAATATATTTTTTAAAAAGAAAAATCATATTTTTCCCAAAAAAAATAGTTTAAATTTTTTCCAAAAAAAAAAAATTCAAATTATTTCCAAAAAAAATCTAATTAATTCTTGGCGGAAGTTTAGAATCTCTGGGAACCGAGGTTTCACCTTTGGATTAATGAATAATAAAATTAAAATAAACCTTGAGAGTCTATTTCACAAAAGGTCGACATCGTCAGCTGAGGAGCTTCAATAAAAATTATTTTTTTTTCCCAAAAAAAAAAATATATTAATTTTTTTTCAAAAAGTAAATTTTTTTTTACAAACAAATTACAATTTTTTGAAACAAATTACTTTTTCCAAAAAAAATCCATTTTTTTTAAAAAAACAATTCTTATGCAAATATCTCCTCAGCTGACGATGTTGACCTTTTGTGAAATAGACTCTCAAGGTTTACTTTTAATTTATTATTCATTAATTAAAAGGTGAAACCTCGGTTCCCAGAAATTCTAAACTTCCGCCAAGAAGTAATTAGATTTTTTTGGAAATAATTTGAATTTTTTTTTTGGAAAAAATTGGAACTATTTTTTTTGAAAAAAATATGATTTTTTCTTTTGAAAAAATATAATTTTTTTTTTGGGAAAAATTTTATTTTTTTTTTGAAATTTTTTTTTTTTTGTGAAAAAAATTTAGTTTTTATTGATGCTCCTTAAAAAAAACAATTATATTTTTTTTTTTTTTTAAAAAAAATACAAATTTTTTTATATGAAAAATCTAATTTTTTCTTACAAAAAATTCCAAATTTCTCCCCAAAAAAATTCAATTTTCACCAAAATTTTTTTTCAATTTTGTCTTAAAAAAAATTCCAAATATTTCCAAAAAAAAAATTTTACTATAAAAAAAATATTTTTTTTCTTTAAAAAAAACCTTCAAAAACAAAATTTAAATTTTTTCAAAAAAAAAATTAAGTCAATGGTTTAGTAATTTAAATAAACACCGAGGACCACCTACCTGCCTTCCGTTGTGGAGCCCATCCCCCATGTCAACAATTCAAGCAAAATGTATTTAATTCGACTGTCAAAGAAAATCAAAATAAGCTCTCCTTATACCTACAGTACAGTTCGCCAATACCTTTTTGGCCATAGACGCACGATATTTTTTTTAAACTATAGAATCAATCAAATAAAACTGGGGGGTTGAATTTCTGGTCAAGTTTGAGTTGAAAATGGCATCCGCTTTTGGCAAGATATGACTCCTTAATGGAACTATTTGAAAGTCTAAACCAAATAAGATATTCTGTGGTATTTGATTCTATCAAGTGAATAAATAATAAAAAAAAAACAGGCGAAACATTTTTCAAAAAAATGTTTTACGAACCTCGGATAAAATTTAATTTACGACAACAAAATGTTTGAGTTTGGACTGTTTTATAAAATCTTTTCAAGTTGCAGTCCACTATTTCCAAAAAAAAAAACCTGTGATAGAATTTGACCCGGCATAGCGTGGGTTAACCATCCCAAGATCAGAGATTAAAAAAACTAAAATCATAACCCCACTTCATATGGATTAATCCCATCATGAATACCACATACTTACACCAATTATAAGGTGTGTAGGCCTAACACGTTTTTTGTCCCGCCTACTTTGACATCCGATTTATTTCTATGTGCTTAAAAAGGTAAACACAATATTTCGGTTGTCTGGATTTGAAAAATGCTTATGAACTCTTCAAAAAAGACATTATTTTCACACATTTGCCATAAAACTACAAACATTGTAAAGAAAAATGTTACCCGGGAATTTCCACCATCCAGTCTATTTGATAAATCGTATTCCTTGTCTTACCAAAAGCACGTTTCGGCATTATAACAGAAATAGAATCTGTGAAATATTCAAAATAGAAAATGTTTGGACGTGGTCATGACGTTTACACAATCATAATATCCGAATTATACTGCAAACATCATATGCAGATCCATGTCAATTTGTTTTGCTATTTATTTCTTTATATTGCCCTGCAGGCCAAATCCCATCATGAGATCCTTTTCCAACTGACAATGCCTATTAGCGTGGGTGTTGTTCGATTCGATTCCCATCAGAGGCTTTGGTGTGTCGCTGCAAAAATCTAACCATGTGGTCTGTGTCATCCAGTTTACACATTCTAAAATAGATCCAATGAGCTCCATACACTCTCGGTCTAGGATTTGTGAAGACTCACATTTTGAAACCAGTTTTAAATTTTTTTTCTAGAGATTTACATCACATTACAAGAGGCTGTCTTCCCTAAACTCATGTTCTGTTGAGCTGCTTTTATTTGCAGCAATCCACAAAGTGCCTTGAGCCACTGTATACATATGTATATGTATGTTTGTGTGTGTAACTGTAACAGTGTTTGTGAACATACACAATATTGAATTTCAGTAGGATTTGTTGAACCATTTCGTTTGCTTCGGTAAAGTTTTCTGGTTTTTTCATCTTTTTTTTCTTTTTTGTTTCATTACAAAAAGAGTCGCGGCGAAAACTCCTCTCGATGCGCCAAACATAAGTGCGTAGTACAAAAACTTTCCATCCAAAGCCAACAAAAACAACAGAAAAATACACACTACTCTCTATCTACTCCCAAAATTACTCACTCACTCACACGCTCGCTCGTTCGCTCACTGAGTTACTCAGGCAGTAGTCACGCATACACCAACACGGACTTTCCCCAAAACCGAATGGATGATGGGATGGATGAAAGGATGTGTTGGTGTGCCCGTGTGTGTACGGCCGAAGGAAACAGGAGCAGAGAATGTAGATATGAGAGTGTGCACACGTGTGTTGGTGTGTTTGTTGGAGCATGAAGATGTGTATGTAACTCATTGTTTTAATGGCTTCCAACAGTGTGTACAACAACATTATAAGCAACAACCACATCGGCCGTGTAGCGGCAGCAATTTGTTGTGCTCGTAGTTGTGTAAAATCTATGTCAGTGTTTTTATGGGCAAAACATGTTTGATATTAATATTAAACAACAACAACAACAAAACGGATACAACATCACCGTAACAGCAGCCAACTTAACTATCTCCTCATCAGCATCAACAACATCATCATCATCGTCATCAACGTGCCAGCCATCCACCCCCACCCTCCCCACCTTAACATCTTCCTCCACCGCCCTCATTATCCTTAGGTTTTTCTCTGTTTTTTTTATTTATTTTTTTTTTTGCTTAGCCAAGATGTTTGGATTTTCCATCACACACATGTGTGTAGAAGAAACATGAAAGGAATCAAGTACATACGTATGTATGTCTGTATAAAATCGAGACACATGTGTACACACATACATGTGTACAATCTTATGGCTAAATGAAAAATCGAGATAAAGAAGAACAACAAAAAGGGATCTTTTATGTTTGATACATTTGATGTGGAAAAGACAGTTTTCTTTTGCGTTTTGCTTTTTGTTGTTGTTGCTGCAGTTTGTTGGATTCGGTTTCATTTTTCTAAAATTAACGCCAAAATAGCGATAATTTCCAAATTTCGGGGGAGTGGCGCGACCCCTAAAAATTTTTTAAATTTTTTTTCTTTATTTTTCCCCTCATTAGGACCCCAGACAACATCTCTTTCCGAGGTTAACTTTTTTTTTTTGAATTTCACTCCACCCTAGTATGCAGCCTACTCTCTCATAACACCGTGTTACACACATTCAGTCCTATGAACCAAATTTACTTTTTCGGAAAGGGGATAAAAAAATAAAAATACACGTGTATCGGCGATTTTCATGTACACGTCAGAATTTTTGTTTGTTTTAAGTTTGAAGTATGAAGCTCGTAGTGGCCTGTGTGAAAGCCTTTGGACCGATTTTTAACCCTTTTTCAGTGATCCAATCGAGCTGATTTTTTGCAGGCAGACTCGCGGAAATGTCTGTATCACGTCAAATTTTTTAAAAACAATTTTTATCAATTCTCAGATTTTCCCCAATTTTTTATTATTTTTGAAAAAAAAATATTTTTTTCACTTTTCTTAGCATAACTTGAAGAGACTCCAAATTTGTAAACTACTTAAGCGTTACGAAAAAAAAAATGTTTCTTTGAACTGAAACCTTAAAAAAAAAGATAACCATTAAAAAAAAAAAAAATTTAGGAAAATCTGAGAATTGATAAAAATATATTTTTTAAAAAATTTGACGTGATACAGACATTTCCACGAGTCTGCCTGCAAAAAATCAGCTCGATTGGATCACTGAAAAAGGGTTAAAAATCGGTCCAAAGGCTTTCACACAGGCCACTACGAGCTTCATACTTCAAACTTGAAAAAAAAATTCTGACGTGTACATGAAAATCGCCGATACACGTGTATTTTTATTTTGTATCCCCTCTTTCCGAAAAAGTAAATTTGGTTCATAGGACAGAAAAAAATCTATTTTTTTGTAACACGGTGTAATAAGTTAAAGTAACAACAAACTTTTCAGGCTAGAAATAAATTGGTGAAAACTAAAACACACCCTAATGTTGGGAACAAACTTGAAAAATGCCTATTAAGTTGAAAATCCTTTATTCCGGATGACAGCCGAACATCTCTCAGACATGGACGATTTCAAATTATTTATCGTGTCCTTTGACATTCCAATTCAGGCTATTTGTATAACTGCAAAGAAAAAATATTCCCCATTTCTGCAATTGTATTTTTTATTAACAATCTCCCACAAATCCTCAATAGGATTGATCAGGCAATACGTGAATTTCAAATTCTATGGCTTTGCAACCAGGACTTACGAACTTTGGCGATGTGCTTAGGATCGTTATACTGTTGGAACCTCCATCGTAGTGGCATTTCATAATCGGCATATGGCAACATCACGTATTTTAGTATTTTAGTGTCACGGTACATGAATCGATCCATAACTCCATCAAGACTATGACTTAGCCTAATTCCCTGATCAGCAACTTGAAAAGCAACCCTAGACCGTTATTTGCATTCTCCCGGCTTTAGTGGCTTTACAATACCATGGATTTAGCCATTCTTCGTTTAGTCTCCGTACACGCCTTAATCTACCTAAGTCCGTTATGTTGTACTTGGATTCGTCAGAGACCAACGCAGTCTTCCACCTAAGTCCTGGCAAACTCAAGCCTGACTTTCCTATTCATTGCTGATATGAAGACCTTTTCTGCTAGTCGTCGTGTGAATAATTCTGCTTCCTATGCTCTTCTTTGTATTATCCTTTTGATCAACATACCTACATACCTAGAGCTTTTACGCAGACGTCCTTCCAAATGCACTGGAGATACGCAACCGCTAAGTACTTTCACATGCCTAGGGGGGAAGGTATACAAATATTTTTCTTTCATTTATTTATAATGTGATAATTGTAATGGTACTTTTGCGTACCGTCGGTCGACAAAGGGTTAAGAGAAAAATCTTAGATAAATTTTGACAATTTTGTCGCTTGTGACATTCTTGCTTAGTGGGACGTTCCTTCGCCACGCACTACATTCCGCATCAAACTGAGAAAGTCTCTCATATAAACACAATAGCTCACTGATTGGATCTCCGTTAATCGAAATTCGAATGACGACTGATTTTCCTTTACAAATGTATCGCCTTTACACTTTGCATGTGAATCGGCCTCTGTAAAATGTCCAATGTTCTCACCCGGATTTAAAACTGTGATTTTCTGTAATTATTTAGTTTATCTACAAATGGTGATGAAGGGGTTTTTTTCCCAATCACCTCAGTGTGAATTTGCAAATATGTACCATAAATGTAATTATTTAATTTCTTTGCAAATTAGTAAATAAGTGATTCATTGTTGCTCAGTGAAGTTATCCAAGCAGAAGTTTTTCCTCCCCCCCCCCATCCGTGACTCATCCAAATATCTCAGAACTTATTGAAGTGTAAAAAAGAAAAAACACACACACTTCAACAAGAGAGACTTCAAACTTTATTCTGTCTGGCACAGCGAACATGAGTACAGCATTTCCATATACAACCGGTTGTCTTTGAGTCATTAATTTGAATAGTTTTAATGGCATTCGTCTCAGAATTCCACTGCATGAGGCATACAAACCGGCCCCCACTTTACTTAAACCACCAACAAACATTAAGTCAGGAAATTAGAAAAAAAAAAAATTCCTTGGTATAATTTCGGCTGGAAATTCGAAATTCACTTATTTTTTTATAGGAATTTAGTTTGGCGTTTGTAGGGAAAAAAAAACAATTGTATAATGAAGCCAAAGATGACTTGGGATGTCGGCCCACTAAATTGTCCAGGGTCTTTGGTGCCTGTGTCTTGTCCTTGATTGCTCGCAAAGACAGTCTATGGGACAGATGGCCTGAGTGCGCTTTAAGAAGGACTACAAGCACCGCTGCAACCAGTAGATGCCACTAATTTTATTATAGAAAATCACTTATACGACAGGAGATGCCTCTAATTCCATAATAGCACTTGTACGATTGTGGCAAAGGTCATGCTACCCCCAATTGGAAAAACTCTCATCAGAGCTGCAACTTGTCTTTGGTCGTCTTAATATGGAGAACAAATATCTCTCTCCGACATATCTCTCTTTGGGCGACGGCTTTCAACAGTAGGTTTCGGTCAGTGAGTACAGACATTATATCGATCAGCTGACTGTGTTGAGAGAAGTTTCCCATCAGTTCCTTAATGAAATGTTAAGGGAAATAA
Organism: Hydrotaea cyrtoneurina; assembly: GCA_958296145.1. Classification (NCBI taxonomy): domain Eukaryota; kingdom Metazoa; phylum Arthropoda; class Insecta; order Diptera; family Muscidae; genus Hydrotaea; species Hydrotaea cyrtoneurina. Next base: position 62,979,223 of record OY282516.1, on the reverse strand, counting down.
TAACATACATTGAAGACCACCTCAAGGGCAGACGAATCATTGGCTTTTTCTGCAAACGAAGTATTCCAAGCAGAAGAAGCCCGAAGTGCTTGGAAATCACTTATTAAACAGGCCAAGACCAACAACAGGTTGTAGAGCCAATTTAATTTAAATAAGAATTTTTAGCAAAAGAACTTCTTTTTTTTGTTCGAGGCGGTTTTTTTTAAAACCAATTTAGACAAATATGTAGTTATGTGTAATGTGTAATTTAACTGCCTGTTTGCATAAAACGAATTTGTTCGTTCGTTACAAATCTCCAGTATTGGAAGTGTTATAAAATGGGTTTCAGACAATATTCAATTCTGGTTTTCAGATATATGTTAGTTATCGACAAATGGAACACAATTCCAAAAGAATCGGCTCTCATTACTGATAAGAATCCATTTTATTGTGCCTTCAATTTTGACAATTTGCAACGAACGAACAAAATTCGTTTTATGGAAACAGACAGTTAAACCATTTAAATATGACTTGTTTTACTTTAGTCTGTCAAGTTGTCCCGCCCATGGTGCGTATGATGAATATTTGGATAACCAGAAATACAAAAAATTCTCGTAGTTGCATGTCGACACATCGGATCTACTCTGCCATCATCGAATGTTTTTTCTAAATGGGTTTTTAGTTGGTCTAGTTGAGAATCATAATTTTTGGAAAATCATTGCATGTTAAAAACACCCATAATATTTGTGCACGTTTCTGAATTTCTAAATGGTTTGGAATTACAATTTCCAACTTAGGAACATTTAATTGATTAGCAGTGGTGAAGAAATTACCTGTGTGCATTCTTATTAGGGTTTAATTTTAGGCCTTATAGTCTGAAAAACTAAAACTAAAAACCTGGCGTGGTTCATGTGCCATTTATATGTGAGGTACTAGAAAATGCGAGGGTCACGGATCATGTACATGGGAAATACTACAAATGTCAGCTGTCATTGGTCATTTATATCGTTGATACTATAAGAGGCGTGGCTAGAGTTAACAATTGTCATGGAGGATGAGTCATTTGTATGGAAGGTCCCAGAAAATCCAGGCTCATTTATGTGGGCGATGCTGTGTAGATGAGGCCTAAGTTATTTGTCGGGGAGGTTCTACAAAATGGCATTGCTCATTTTTTCACTGGACTAGCGGAGGCGTGTGAAGAGTTGACATTGTCTGAGGTCCAGTTTATCCAAGAAGACTATGTGAATAATACCTCTGAGATTAGAGGACCTCGAAAAATAAGCGAAATAGTACACGGCCGTCCTAAGAAACAAAATTTTACTGATTTTTGTCTTATAAAAACTATTTTTTATAATATTTTTAGATTACAAGCGTTGAAATGTTAAAATTTTACTGATTTTTGTATAATATTTTTAGACTACAAAAAAAAAAAAAAATTCTTATGCCATAAGTAAAGGGTGATTTGTTTAGACGTGTGCTTTTCCATCTGGCCACACATTTTTCGGAGTTGGTCTTTTGACAGCTGTCACATGATTTATGTTGGGTTTGTTTTGCCATTTCATAATGAATAGACTTACTCCGGAACAACGCGTCGCCCAATCGGTGAATGGTCAGCGATCTCAATTTCTACAAGAAAATGTTGATGCCCACTTTTTGGCTGAATGGTGAGGTTATGTTAATAAACAAATTTGTCGCATTGCGAGTAATGGAACTCCACGCCGTTACATTCTCAAAACGTCACAGTTTATTGTGCTCTATGGGCAGAGGGAATCATTGGTCCATATTTCATCACAAAATGAAGACGACCACAAGGGGAACGCTTGCCATGATTAATGATTTGTTTGTGTCTGATTAATGTGGACTGCCTTTGTTTCGAACATGAAATGCCAACGAAACAAACAATTTACTGAAGAAAACTATTGATGAGCCCAGCCTCCAAGGTCGTGCGACAGGCACTTGCCCAAAATCATTACTAAAACACAATGGCAAACCCTTATCTTAATAATAAAGATGAATTCTTGGGTCATAACATTCAAGTATATGCGTTTTATTTCTTCTTGAAAACCACAAGTCTAAAAAAACACCCTTTATTACACAGTGGAAACTTTTAAAGCGAAAAGACAGAAAGACGGGCATGACTTAAACTTTTTTATGAATCCATGTTTCTTTTCTTTTATAGTTTTTGTTTCTTCTGTGGGAGATCATTTATTAATTTCTATTTTTTTGGAAAATAGAAATATTAAAAAAAAATATCATGGAATGGATTAGGGCTTTAACTGAATAATAGTGTGAGATTATAAATGAATAGGAGGACATCTGTAGCAATCAAGAAATAGAAGGTTCCTATGTGAAACCTTCGCTGGGAACCTAAAGAAAATATGTGTTTGTGTGTGTGTGTTTATTTCCGTCACTAGAACCGAACATATTTTGCTAACAAAAAACAAAAACAAACAAACAATTTCCAACAGAAAATATTACAAAACCCAGGACGTCACAGTGTTTAACTGCAATAAATTAACAATTAGATTAACAAGTGATATTCGATTTCTGTCCATTGCAGCGTAATGAAAATAAATTTGAGATTTTTACAACAATATTGGAAACTAATAAACATTCTTTAGTCGATGACAATTGTGTGGTCACCGATGTAAAACAGCAACAACAACACAACTAAAAAAATATAAAAAAAAGAAAACACAACAACAACAACAAAACAAAAGCCAACAACAACAAACCAAATACTACAACATCCATATCCTCTATAGTTACTACTACAACAACAACTGAAAACCAAAAAACCAAAAATACACAGCAACGGAAACGGAAACCCGAAAATGTTTAAATTTAAATTACATCGTTTTTCAGACAACAACAACAGCAATTAAAGAGCCGTCTAGCTAGGCCAAGCCAGCCAAGTTCATTTCAATCATTCCAATCAATTTCAAAACACCCCCCCACCACCACCAACCGACACTCGCAACAAGTTGGCCCAAGCCTACAACCGACACCAACAACAATCCAAAAACTACCAAACCAACGCCAAGGAGGAAGAAGAACAACGGCCGCCAAATCCAAGCGAAAAAAAAAATTCCATTAATTTTGATTATTTTTTTTCTTGGCCCGAGGTTCACATAAAAAACATTCAAAATTTACAAATTAAACAAAACGGGTAAGTGTTATCAGCCGACAAGGGGCAATGTTTATGGTTTTTTTTTTTTTTCTTGAATATTCTTTGGATAGTTTTTACTCACATAATAAACACTAACTAGTTAATATGTATTAAGGTATGTATGTATAGTAGTTACATGTACATTTGTAGTAATGCAGAGGTCGATGAAAATTATTTATTTATTCATTTTTGTTTGTATTTTTTTTTTTTTTATTTAACTTTTGTATTTGTATTTTGTTTTTATTTTTATTATTTTTTTTTGCATTTCTTATCTTTCTTTTAATTTTTGTTTTTTTTTATTTTTTAATTTTTTCGTTATATTTTTTTTTTGTATTTTTTGTATGTTTCCTTTTTATTTGTATTTCTTATCTTTCTATTTTTATTATTTTTTTTTTGTATTTTTTATTTTATTTTTGTATTATTTTTTCTTTTTTGTTTTGTATTTTTTATTTTATTTTTTTGTTTTAATTTTTTTTGTATTTTTAGTTTTTTTTTGTTTTTTTTTTAATTTTGTATTTTTTTTTTGTATTATTTTTTTTTTAATTTTTTATTATTTTATTTTTTGTATTTTTCTTTTTTATTTGTATTTCTTATCTTTCTTTTTTATTTATTTGTTTGTATTATTTTTTTTTGTATTTACATTTTTTTATTTAGTTTTTTGTATTATATATTATTCGATTTTTTAATTTTTTTGTATTTTTATTTATTTTTTTTTAATTTTTTATTATTATTTTTTTTTTTTTATTTTTCTGTTTTATTTGTATTTCTTATCTTTCTTTTTTATTTATTTGTTTGTATTATTTTTTTTAATTTTTTATTATTTATTTTTTGTATTTATATTTTTTTTATTCTAAATTTTATTATTTTTTAATTTTTTTTTGTATTTATATATTTTTTTTATTCTAATTTTTTATTATTCTATTTTATTTTTTTCTTTTTTGTTTGTATTTCTTATCTTTCTTTTTTATTTATTTGTTTGTATTATTTTTTTTTTTTATTCTAATTTTTATTATTTTTTTGGTTTTTTTTATTAGTTTTTTGTATTATTTATTATTCTATTTTTTTTTATTTGTATTTGTTTTCATTTTTTATTTATTTTTTTTTTTTTTGTATTTTTATTTTTTTTGTTTTTATATTTATTTTTCATTTTTTTCGTTATATTTTTTTTTGGCTAAACTTCAGTTTATGGGGGCAACACAAATGCACAACACGATTTTTTCGATGCCACGCTCCCCAGCCCTAATTTCATTGTCGTTTTTGTCTTTTTGGAGTCATTTCGAAGGGAACTGCATTTTTTATTTTTTTTTTGGCTTGTCCCCCATAAACTGAAGATCTTGATAGCGAGCTGGGACCCCGCTCTGCTTTCCCCGGGTGCCGACCCACATAATGTGAATGAAACGTAAACTGCTGAGACATCTCGTTGATTATGAAGACAGATTCCTATAGTGAGTCCCTCTGTAGGATCTTTCATGCAGTATGAGTTCCAGCACCATTTTCAAAAGAAATGGGCCATTGAAGCCACCGCCCCAAACTATCACTCTCTCCGCAATCATGTGCGGAGTTTGCCCCACAAGCGGAAGACAAAACTCCCCTCGATAAATGTGGACAAAATAAAATCCAATTTTCTCATTTATGTTATGGATACACTTTGTGACTCTTTAAACATGGACAAATCACAGCAAACTTCAGTGAAAGGTTCTCAGGAATCTAAAGATTTATTCTCACAAATCCATTTAAGCGTTACTTGCTAGGATTCTGCCAGCAAATTGTGATAACCCTTGAGAGGAACGTATCGCGTTCTTATCAGGGCTAGCTAACACAAATCGGCCGCCCAAGTAGATATCTTCAAAATCATAATTCCGAATTATGTCAAATTATTTAATGAAACTTTTTCATCGATCCAATGTAAAGTTTCATAAACACAATGACAGACTTTCATTGATTTTTCGCAGTAGATTTATGACAAACCATTAAGAATGGATGAGATGGAAAAAGTCGGTTCGTAATATTCAACCTTGTTCTATGCTAATAATATTTCAAATAACTGAACTCTCTCATGGGCTACCGGATGCAATCAATATTAAGAAATCCGCTGTTGTCCTCGAAGTTTAAAATTTCGTATGTAGTCTTTGTTGGAAGCTTGTGACATCTCAATCCAGCGTGGCTGGGCACTGCCGGAGAAAGTTTTCGATGTTCTTATCAAACGACCCTTATCCATGTTTGCCCTTTTCATTTATTAAAGTAATATAAACAAGCCAATATGTCCAATAAGCCGGTTTCAAACTATTGAACTTCCCAAGTTTGTCTTAAATTTTATTTCGTTTTTCTTTTTGTCGACCTGTGTAGAAACTTTGTATTTATGTAGAGAAAACTTATTTATCATACGATTTATTTTGTTCTCCATTTGTTTGCATTTTGCAGTAAACCACAAAAATATTCATCCAATTCATAAGCTTTTAAACAAAAAACAAAAAAAAAAAAAAAAAAAAGGAAGAAATTTTAAAAAAATAAACACACACACACCCACAATATGTTTGTAGTCGTTCCTCATAGAACAGCAGAACAGAGGACAGCAGCAAAAAAAATTCAAAACAAGAAAAAACAAATTCAAAACAATTATGAAATTGAACTAAATATCACAGACATTTAATATTTGGGTTGAAATGCGAGCTCACAAGTTTTTCTAATCTCCACTTGCCGTCGTCTACGAACCTTTCTTTGCTGCTTCTTCTTCTTCTTCTCGAATTTCGCCTTATACTTGCTCTTCGTCATCGTCTCATTCTGCTTCCACTCTTGGGATGGTGGTGGTTATGCCCTCTCTGCGTTGGGGTTCTGGCTGGTCTTCTTCTTCTTACATGTGTATAGTTTATCGTTAAAGATTTGTATTCCGCCTCGTGTGCCATGGGACAGACGAAGTCGAAGACGGCGACGACGACAAAATACTCTTGCGTACAACATCTAATTTTAGATCAGTCCAATATTCTGTTTTTGTTTTGTTGTTGTTATTATTATTGTTGTTGTGTGTGTTCTTTATCGATTTCGATTTGTAACCTTATTTTCCCAACAACCAACCATGTTTTTATGTTGCAATACCTCGTTGTTGTAGTTGTTGTAAGAAAAGCGGCAGCCACCCCATCCCCACACATAGTAGAGAGCATAAGCATGTTAATGGTGGCCATACCGAGGCGAGTTGGTCGTCGTACGAGTGTCTATCCTTATCAGCAGCAGCAGCACAATACTCGTACAATATGACGCTATCGTTTAATCGTCACCAAACGACCAAACCGCCCCACAATCATCGTTCGAACCCCCCAAACCAACGGAGACGGAGAGAGAGAGTGACCGAGTGAGAGTTGTGTAATAAATTACAAAACCGTTTCGTTGCGTTGTAATACTCACTGGAAGTGAGAGACTTTTAACATTACTCTCCCGACTCTCTCTCACGTGTGTGTGCGTGCGTGTCCGTTGTGTGACACAAGTGTGGTGAGTTATTCATGTGCTGCTAATGTTGTTGGTTCAATGCTAATATCCTGTTCATGGTGGTGGGGTGACGGGTGGTCCATGGTTGGGTTTGGTGTGTTACGTATTTTTTTTTTTTTTTTTTCGTTCGGTGCGGTCTAGTTCGAAACGCGAAATCCACCTACAGCCTACAATGTTTGTTTTCGTTTCGGGGTTCTCCCCCCCCCACCCCCTTGCTCATGTTGACTGCTGCTGTGTGTGTTCTCACACACACACACCCCACCCACGAAATGTATTACAATTTGTTGGTGTGTATTGTTTGTCCTCTTATCAGCTTCTTCTAGTTCTCTATTGCAATGGTGGTGCTTGTTAGGGTTACAAGGTGCACCCGTGTTCTGTGTATTGACATCTCTCGATGGGGCTGGTGGGGCTTGTCAAAAAATCAACAACAACAAAAGCTCAACAACTAGTTAGTTGTTGCTGTTTTTGGCTGTGTTTTTTTTTCTTCGAGTGTAGCTGGTGGCTGGTGTATGAAAAACCTCAAAGGTGTTTTTTTTTCGGTTTTGTGCCATAATAATTTATCGGGGTTTCCTTGTTTCATTCGTATGCACTGTCTTTCGTTGTTGTTTTATTTTTTTTTTCTCCCTTTTTGGCGGGAAATAATTACAACCAAATACAAATAAGAAAAAAAGTTACGTTTGCATTTGCATTTATGAATGTGTTAACGAAACGATTTATGCATACTTTTTAGGGTGAAGGGGGGGACGCGATTGGCGGAATAATGAATAATTATCTGTGAAAATGACAAAGATGAAAATGACAATTACGGGCAGGAAATAGTTTGGTGAAATACGGCTGGCAATTGAGTTTAGTTTTTCTATTAAAAAAAAAAACACAGACAGTTAATGGAGAGGGGAGGCATCAAAGAATATAACATCGAATCCCCTGATTTTGTAAGACGGAACAAAGAACCAAAATTAATCCAATTGGAATCCAATATTCAAGCCATCATTGTCAACATACGGCCAAATTCGACATGTATTTTTGTTTGTATTTACAAACTACATTCATTCGTTTTATAAAAACAACCGAATTCATTCTTTTTTGTATACAAAATAGGAGAAAAACTGTCGACAATTTCTTTCTATAAAAAAAGATCTTTCAAATTTTTATTGTCTATTAATTATCTAAAAGTAATCAAGATTACTTCAAATAACTATCAGGATTACTTCCGATTACTATAAATAATCAGAAAGAATCGAAAGTAATCTCTGAAAGTAGTCGGATTATTTTCTGATTACTTTTGATTATTTATAGTAACCGCAAGTAATCAATCGTAATTTAATCATTACTACAGCTAAGATAGATAAAGAAAAAGAGAAAGAGAAAGAAAAAGAGTTAGAGAAAGAGAAAGAAAAAGAAAAAAAGAGAACGAAAGAGAAAAACAGTTAGAGAAAGAGAAAGAGAAAGGAAAAGAAAAAAAGAGAAAGAGATAGAGAAAGAAAAAGAAAAAGAAAAAAAGAGAAAGAGTTAGAGAAAGAAAAAGAGAAAGAGGAACAGAAACAGAAAGACAAAGACAAAGAGAAAAATTAAGAGAAAGAGTTAGAGAAAGAGAAAGAAAAAGAAAATGAAAAAGAAAATGAAAAAGAAAAAGAAAAAGAAAAAGAAAAAGAAAAAGAAAAAGAAAAAGAAAAAGAAAAAGAAAAAGAAAAAGAAAAAGAAAAAGAAAAAGAAAAAGAAAAAGAAAAAGAAAAAGAAAAAGAAAAAGAAAAAGAAAAAGAAAAAGAAAAAGAAAAAGAAAAAGAAAAAGAAAAATAGAAACAGAAAGATAAAGATAAAGATAAAGAGAAAGACAAAGACAAACAGAAACAGAAAGCTAAATAGAAAGACGAAGAGAAAGAAAAAGAAAAAGAAAGTGAACGAGAAAGAGAATGAGAAAGAGTCTCTCTCGACAAAGACAAAGAGAAAGAAAAAGAGTTAGAGAAAGAAAAAGAGAAACAGAAAGATAAAGAGAAAGACAAAGAGAAAGAGAAAGAACAAGATAAAGAGAAAGACGAAGAGAAAGAAAAATTGAACGAGAATGAGAAAGAAAAAGAGAATGAGTCTCTCTCGACAAAGAGAAAGAGAAACAGAAACAGAAAGATAAAGAGAAAGAGAAAGAGAAAGAGAAAGACAAAGACAAAGAGAAACAGAAAGAGATAGACCAAGAGAAAGAAAAAGAGAATGAGAAAGAAAAAGAAAAAGAAAAAGAGAAAGAGTCTCTCTCGACAAAGACAAAGATAAAGAGAAAGAAAAAGAGTCTCTCTCGACAAAGACAAAGAGAAAGAGTTAGAGAAAGAAAAAGAGAAAGACAAAGAGTCTCTCTCGTTTGATCGTGTAATCTCTGACTGCAACAACATATGTATTAGGTAAGCCTCAATTTCGAGTGGAATAATCGAGAGGAAGATTTTGTGCCTTCCTTCCTTTCGAACTGGCACTTCAGGAATACCTATACTTCTGGATGGGGGTGATGATAACCACATGGTAGTTGCCCCATTCACCTGCCTGGTTCAGGCCTTCACGGTTATAGCCGTTAGGAAGACTCTAGAAGACTTTTTAGTAATTTTTCTATTTTCTTTTTTTAGCGTTTGTAAAAAGGTTTAGACTTTTTGTTATCCCAAAATTGTTTTAAATATTTGTGTATGACTTTAAAGCTAATCAAATGCGGTGAAAATATCGACAAAAGGAAGTTAAATTGTCATTATTTAAATTGTGTTAGGAAAATATTTAGGATTGGCTTAAAAGTCTACTCAATAGTTGTTACACATTCAACATTTGTTTTTTTACCCTTCGCTTCTCCTAATGTGAAATCCAAAGGACTAAATGTAGACAATAATTTCCGAAACAAAAAATATAGAAAGCTAAACTGCAATATATTCCCAAAACTATCATTACAAACACTACTTATTACTTTCATAGCAAATGAGTTCATCCAGAGGCCACAGACATTTATTGAGATCCTAACAAAAATAATGTATCCTCCGATACTTTGTTGTCCTATCGACAATCTAATGGTATTTTAAATGGTTTCCAAGTGTTTTATAACTCTGTGGGATGCATGTCGAATACATTTCGTTCCCTAAATTTACTGGTGATAATTGCCCATTTTCAACGAAACGCCAGTTTTCAGTAAACACACAAAAAACTAAAACCACATTCAAACTGTTCAGTTCGCAGTTTACAACGAGTGTGCCGGGTTAAAGGCTCATGGAAAAAAAAAAACCCAAACAGTAAAACCAAAAAACAGAACAGAACACAATTGATAACGTGTTAAGGAAATTGGTACAAAGTCGATTCCGTCATCGATAACTATAGACGACGACACGACATTGCATGTCGCTGAGTCGTAACAGCCCACAGACACTAGCGGCCGCCATAACGCTCAGCTACCGCAACCCACAATTAGTTGGTGCACTGTAGTTACCAACTCAATGGGACACTAATAAAATGACTAAATTCAACATGAAATCCATAGCATTTTATCATGTGAGCAGAACTGTGGAAAAACACTGGACTTGTGAACAATTATTTAAAAATACTTTTTGTATTTATATTCCATTACAACAATAAGGTCAACGAAGGCGTTTATGTTATTTCCAGAATGTCTGTAAATAACTCACACGCCCTGTAGTACACATAGTACGTTTAAAAATCGTTTTATATTTAAATGGGAAACTTCTCTAGAAATCAATGAGCTGTGCACGATATAATTTCTATGCTCACCGGCGGTGATCTACTGCGGTGATCCAACTCCGTATGGCTAACGTTTTTTCTTCAGAAGTTATACATGTCACCAGGATATGAACCTGGATTTGGTTTGTCATAGTCGGCGGAGGAATTTAGGACTTAAATTGAAAAAACATCTCACTTTTAGAATGGTGACAATAACTAGCACCGATGTTAGATAGCTAGACTCGTTGCCAAAGAGGTAAGACCTGCAGAATTACATAAACGTTTTTTTCTTCTGTAAAACCGGTTTTACGGGTAAAAATGGGGTTTTGGTGGCTTTTCATCGCAAAATCCCTTATCGTGTAGGCAGAATGGACAAAATAATCGGATGTTGTAAAAAAAAAGAATCGGTTTTTTGTAAACCCGGTTTTTTGGTGTTTTTTCGATTTTTATCTGTATCCGAATTGAAGAAAACAATCGGTTGATTGGAAACCCAATTCTACGAGATTTTATACCGCTGTTTTCGTTTGTTTTAATCTGGGTTTTCGGGTTTTTTTCATCACAAATCTCTTGTTACGGCATTTTTAATATCCTCTAAAACTCAATTGAAAAATAATGGATTTTTTTTTTTGACAAAAAAAACCGATTCTTCCGGTTTTTAATCCGGATTTTTGGTTTTTTTTGTTTGAATTACAGTGAAAGCTCCGGTGGGCAGACACCGATGGTCGCAGTTGTTTTGTTCGTTCACGGTAGATGTCCGGCCAGCGGAGATTAATTCGCTTTAAAAATACCACAGGGAACCAATAAATTTGTTCGTCTACGGGAGCTGTCCGTTTACGGTAGTAGAACTTTTAGAAAAACCGACAGTTGTCCTTTCAGCAATGAACGTTTAGACTTCATAAGCAAATTTTTAAAAAAAATATCGGTTTTGTGAAAAATCTTTTTTTTCGAGTTTTTAACCCGGTTTTTTTCTTTTAATCAATTAAAAGTGATTTTACCAACAACAGAAAACCGATAGCACGCGTTTGTATTTCATACAAAAAATTTAAAAAAGTATAGTTGTTTTGAGAAACCTGATTTTCGGTTTTTTAACCCGGATTTTCGGTTTGGAGAAACCGGTTTTTCGGGTTTTTAACCCGGATTTTCGGTTTTTTTCTTTTAATCAATTAAAAGCAATTTTACCAAAAGTTGTCATATAGGAATTTAAAAAAAAAACGATTGGTTTTTTGAAAACCCCTTTCTTCGGGTTTTTTAACCTGGAATTTCGTTTTTTTCTTTTAATTAATTAAAGGCAATTTTACCGATAGATGTCTTTTCACCACAAAGATTTAGAATTCGTATAAAAAATTTGAAAACAAAATCGGTTTTTAGAAAAACCGGTTCTTTTAACCCGGATTTTCGGGTTTTTCCTTTAATCAATGCAAAGTGATTTTGTCATTTGTCTTTTCACTAAGGAGCGATTAGCTTTCATACTTTCATTGATATCTAATATCTGTCCTTTTTATGTGGATTCCGGTCATAAGGAAAAACCACATCAAATATCAAAGTTTAAGCTGGAATTCATTTGTTTTCATTATTTTTATTTCGTTTGTATCCACGGTGTAGCATACACCGTCACACCGTACAAATTCTAAACTGACGGGTCACACTAAAAAGAAAACCCCCGTCACAGTCAGTCACCATACACGCTCGTTCGTTTGTTCGTTGGTTCGCTCGTTTGCTTTACGATTAGAATACAATTTTGTAAGATTTTTTTATTTCTGTTTCACATTTCACCTGTTTTCCGATAGCATTTACTTATTTTCTATATTTTTTACGGGCAAATGTGATTTATTCATAAACCCCTCCTACCGGCGACTGGGGCCGGTGAAGGGTGTTGGGATGTGGCCGGGGTGTTGTGTGGAATCATTTAGCCGTCAGGGGAATATCGATATAATCATAGACTGGCAGCCGGTCATTGTTTTCTGTTCAATTGTTTGTGACTCCGAACAACAGAAACTACAGCGGCACGCACACAGAGACAGGCAGGCAGGCAGGCAGTCAGTCAGGTAGTCGGGCACAAAGCTGCACTGCATCGAAATGTTCGTTCATTCATAAAGATTGAGATCCCAAGAGGAGTAGCTGTGGGATGAAATGGAAGGCTATGGCTGGGTGCGGGGAAACGCTCGCCATGTTGCATGCCACCAGTACTTCAGGTGTTAGTTACAACATTTTCCACTCGGCTCCTTTTTTGTTTCGTTTGGTTTTGGGCGTGCAAGAGAGTGTGTCGGTTTGCATGCACTTTTCGTATGTATCCACAAGTACGTGCACAATGTGCATGTGCATCCATCTATTGGACGATAATCGCTCACATAAAGTGCACCAGCGGCAGGAGGCATCGGATGCCCGCCCGCAAACTTAACCATTTTTCCCAGTGAGTGGAATGCTGCTGGTGCGTGCGTGTAGGCAGACACGAAGAAAGTTCAATGTGTAGGTGGTGGTGGCGGTGGCGGCGACGATGGCATTTACAAAGGCTGGCGGCTGTGGGCGAACTGGGATCCATTTTGGGTGGCAACGGGTGGCAGTTGGGTGTGCTTTGGCTGCTGGTGTTGGTGTCGTTGGCTTAGCAAAAGTATTTCGGAGCACCAGTTTCTATACTGGGTTTTAGTTTGTTTTCCAAACGACATTTGGGATTTGCGTGCATTTCTTGATAACAACAATCACTAACGACACAAAGAGGCAGCTACAACAAAATGTTGCAACTATCGGAATTTCGTTTATTACATCAGGCTGGAAGACACAAAAGGGTGGCAGTCAAACGACCAACATTTACGGATGTAGACATACTTAGTCAGTCGTATACTTAGAAACCGTATCTACGAGGGTTGGTGGGGCAGGTTTCGTAGATCATAGACTGACGAAAGGGAAAAGCGGATGGCGAAGAATGTTTGATGTTTTTACCCGAATAAAAGCTCTGTCGAGCATTGATTCGGACTTTCCAGCCAAATCACATTCAACAACAGACAATGTTTGCTCTACAGCTTTTAACTGGTTCCTAGGATTTGTTAACCGGTTATTCGGATTTTAAACCGGTTCCTAGGGTTTTCAAAACGGTTCCTAGGGTTTTTAAAAGGTTCCTAGTTTTTTTTTAACCTGATTCTTAGTGTTTTTAACCAGATTTAAACCCATTCTATTGTAAAACCAGTTATGCGAGTTATAAACCGGTTCTTGATTTTTTTAACCCGATTCCTCGAGTTTTTAAACCCATACTGGGGTTTCCGGTTTCATCACAAAACCCCACATCATGGACAGTATTTTTTTTTTAGTAACCAGTACAACTGTCCGAAAAGTTAATACTGTAGAAGTTGTCTGAACCTAACACGAAAAAATAATCGGTTTTTTGTAATAACTGTGTTTTTCTATTAAATTCGGGTTTTGAGATTTTCTTGAAAATACTTTGTGATAGAGAATTCGTATTCTTTTCAGGGTGCAATTGGTCCGTGAACCTGAATTGAAAAGAAAAAAATATTTTTATTGGAAAAACCCGGTTCTTCGGGTTTTAACCCCTGCTGTAGGTTGTTTGTAAAACCGGTTCCTCGGTTTTTTGATAAAACCGTTTCTTCGTTTTTTTGTCGTTTTTTAGTAAAATCGTTTTTAATATTTTTTGGTAAAACCGGTTCTTCGATTTTTAGTAAAAACCGGTTCTTCGGTTTTTTTTAGTAAAAACCGTCTCTTCGTTTTTTTTAAGTAAAATCCGGTTCATTTTTCGGTTTTTAATACAACGGTTTTTTCGGTTTTTAATCGTTTTTTGGTAAAACCGTTTTTAATCGTTTTTTGGTAAAACCGTTTTTAATCGTTTTTTGGTAAAACCGTTTTTAATCGTTTTTTTGGTAAAACCGGTTCTTCGGGTTTTTTTTAATAAAAACCGGTTCATATTTTTTTTTGTTAAACTGTTTTTCGGTTTTTAATAAAACCGGTTCTTTGGTTTTTCTAAACCTGGTTTTCAGTTTTTATAATTCTCGATATAAGTGTTTTCGGTTTTTACTAAAATTTGTAGTGTTTCCGTTTTCTCTAAATCGGGTTTTCCGTTATTTTTAACTCTGGATTTGGGGTTAGAGCTTTTAACGCAGGATTTAGGTATTTTAACTCGGGTATCCGGTGCCGTGCAATACGAAAGACCATTTTCAACTGTACGTCGGTGGTGATAGCTTTGCATTTTAAAGCCGTTATTTTTCTTACTTAGACGTGGCTTTTCATGGAAGCCCTCAAGTTTGTAGGAAAACCTCCGCGACGGTTTCACCTCTTGGTCTTAAAGTGTGCACATCAAAAAGGTTTCCAGGGACCTTCTCACAAACCGAAGGGTTAATGCCGGCAACTCCACGAATAAAAAGTTTTTTAACATTTTTATATATATTTCATTCCTACTACGGATCCAGCAGTTGATAAATTATTTCTCCTCATAGCATTAGCTTAGTAACAGTTCGAGTCTGGGCGATTATGTCGTTGTAAACTAAGAAACTAACCTCCCTCGTACCATCGCCGCATTGAACTGAACTACTGGCAAATGTTACATATTCTCACGAGTGCACTTGTCATGCAATATTGTGTTTTTGTCTATACCGGAGATTAGTATTTTATTTCGTTTATTTCGATTCTTTCGTTCCCTGTGTTTGTTTCTCCGTTGACTTCTTGGAAATATTACTTACATGTGGCCATGAGGCAGGTGTGTGCGGAAAAGCAGTCGACTCGAGGGAACATATCAAAACTATTTGTTTTATTAAAATGGCATTCTTTTCGGAGACCTTTTTTCAACGTTTCAAGGCGAATTCAATTAGAAACGTATGCAAGTCAGTGTCTGTCTTAGCACATCACCCTACCGTAGACGAAGAAATGAAAATATTTGACAGCTAAGCTATCGTTTGACCTGTTTCCTTTGCTTTCATGCTATCCATATTCCACATTGTTGGCAAATACTTGTGTGTTACTTTTCAGTTTGAGGCGATAAGGAAACAATGTTGCGATTTGACAGTCGTCATTTAGTGGATTATTGATTTAACCATTTGACTGTCATGACTTTTGCAAAGAGATTATGTCTGTTTGAAGTTACAAAGAAAACTTGGCCAACTAAGGCGAGTAGAATGTTCGAACAAGAAAATTAAGGAAAAAAGGACATTTTTAAAACGTAAGATTCTTTCAAAAAAATATGTTTTGTTTGAAGAAGAATTGAGCAAAAGAGAATTCTGTAGAATATTTGAATATGATATTTTTCTACTTTCACAGTGGTTTCTAATAGAGATCTCCACAACTCCTTAAATGATTATCAAAAAAGTTGTTGTTACTTCACCAGCTGAACTTTCACAAATGCCAATTAAAGAACACCCTGTGTTAACATATGGAAATCTGCAGAGTCTACAAGTTAACTGGGATTCTTGGAAACATTAATTGAGAGATGAGCAATCTTAATGCTGGCTCAATAATTGGCCTACACCCTGGTCTTTCACAAAAATCGAATACAGATCTTGGCAACTGCTCCAGGAACAAATTTTCTCGTTGATTCATCAGCTGGGTTTTGGAAAATTAAATTCATGAACCGACTGTTTTTAAACAGGGTGATATGCAGGTTCTAAAAGTTTGCGACTTCTTAGAAAAATCGATTGAGGGACGCCCTTTAAAAATGCAGATACATGGTTTCTAATTAAGTGGTGCTTGCTTTGTATCAACTGGGAAACGTCCTGAAGGGTGAGATACAGAATTTGAAAGCAGATCCCCTCCAGGCTTTCAGACAAATCCATTTAGCGAGATGCTGTATTAATGCAGGGTGAGCTATAGAGTGTCGTTGTTGCTTTTAGAAACCCCAAATGATGGATACCCAGTTGTGGCTTTTCGATAAACGCAGTAAGACGTTCGGGAGGAAAATGGAACCTATTACCCGCAACATATTGGGGCAAATATATTTGGCAGGAAACATATATATGTTTGGGGCAGCAACAATGTTCCTAAACATATACAGCCCGATTATGAAAACTCCCAGGGAGATAATTCCCGCGGATTTTTTTTTGTTTCGAGAATAATTTCCTCTTTTTTTAAAACAGATAGTGATCAGGGACAGACATATTCGATTATTCGGGGTCAGCTGTTTTGTTTGACTCTCGGTCTGTTCAGAATTAAAGGATTTTTATGTGAAAAAAGTAAATTCCCCGGGAATTATCTGCCAGGGAGTTTCCATAATCGGGCTGATACTGTGTACTGTGTCTCCTTGCGGACATCTCTCATAGAGGGACACTTTTTTGTCAGTAGCCATCCGCTTCAGTCCTCTTGTGTACTTCTCTCATAAGCGGACACCCTGTCAGAAGTAGACAAACATCTGAGTCCCATAGGTGTCCGCTTCCGAGAGAGAACGCTGTATATAAATGACTATTGTGTTTATTTTACATTTTTTGTTAACATGAAATGATTTCGGTTTATTATTGTCAACCAAGAAATTCTGTGGCGACCAATCTTCCCATCTTTCAACCCTGAACGTTTGGCGACCCAATGACGCACATGTTTTCCAGTTAAAACGAACTTCCTTTTCATCTTAAAACACTGCCCCGAATATATGTGTGTTTGTGTCCAAACATAATGTGCTTACACACAAACATTTATATGATTATGTGCAAACATATATATGTTTGCTACACGCACATACGACGTCTTCATGTAATGATCCGTCTTTGATGTCCATTTAGCCATGAGGTTTTTTTTCCGTGAAAATTTTTGTCACTGCAGTCGATGCTGAACCAGGGTGACATGATCTCCATGGCTCCCTCATCTTTGAATTACTTTTAATCACCAGTGTCTATACGATGGAGGAAATCGTTGCCTTAAAGTCGGGTCATTTTCATTTCACATATGTCACATAGGCTTTTAATTCTTCTAAGCGTCGGTTAGAATCGTTTGCCAAAGACGTATTACGATAATCAACTAATTGTTGAGTCCTCCTACAACGCAGTCAACTTCTCCTTTGTCGTTTGTAGGCATTCGGCCTACTTGTACCCTTCCTTTGGTCTTCGATATCAGCGTCTTAGTTTCTGAATGACATGAAACCAATCAGGTCAACTACACTCACTTAAAACAGCTTCACCAGCCCGCCAGCTACTCATGAATTTAAATCCAGAAAATGATGCATTTTTCTGTTGGAAAACACGTATGTGATGCAAAATCGTGCACGAAATAATCATAGGTTCGCTTGTTTAAACCAAAAAAACTAAAATGTATTCATCAATGTTCTTGAATAGTTGCACGTTATGTTTACTTTAAACATTTATGTGCATCTA
Source organism: Hydrotaea cyrtoneurina (assembly GCA_958296145.1). Lineage (NCBI taxonomy): Eukaryota > Metazoa > Arthropoda > Insecta > Diptera > Muscidae > Hydrotaea > Hydrotaea cyrtoneurina. The sequence continues at coordinate 62,961,613 of OY282516.1, read as the reverse complement.
TATTTATTTGGCGCCCTATTTCTTCCAGTTATGATGTTGCTAGACGTCCAACAATACTCTATGACATGTGACAGATCTTTGAGAGATCTTTGCCCTTCGGATACTTATACATTTAATTACTACTCGTAATTTTCTATTTATATTGGCCACCATTCAGAAAACTTCCTCTCTCCTTGTTTTTTTTTTGTTGTCATGGAATATTCAAAAATATTCGTGGGCTAACTAAATTTCTTATAAATCAAAAAAGGTAATTGTTGATACAGCACCTCAGCAGAAGGACTTTGCTGGATTACATTTTATTGGTCGACGAAATTCCATAAAATTGAGTCTTTACATATTTAATGCACCTCCACCCCCCACCCCCCCCAAAAAAAATACTTGCCCACTGTAGTTTTGGCTGATGAAGCCCTAAAAGCGAAGAATTCTCAGCAATTACCAATTCTAATTTATCTAAAAGCACATCCTCCACATTCCACATCCGCATCCGTATTCGCATTGTTGAATTTTAAATTAGAAAATTAGTCTGCTTTGTATGCCATGCACACCACCTTTCATTCGTTTGTTTGTTCTTTCTTTCGTTTGCTTTAACTAAAAAAAATTTTAAAAAAAAAAACACAAAAAATCTTCTTTAAACAGAGGGGAAAAAATGAAAAAGTAGTGCAACAACAACAACAACTAGAACAAACACGATAATTATCCTAAAATCTCAAAATGAGTTCATTGATTTGTATATTTCATCTGTCTCTCTCTCTGTCTATCTTTTTGTTCTTCTTCTTGTTCTCTATTTTTTGCATTTTTACAGATGCGACACTTTTCGCTCGCTCACCTTGCAAAACGAAACAAAAAAGACATCGCTTCGTCGTCATAACTCGTCCCGTCACGGGCTGTGAGTGGGTGGTTGTAACCCACGAGTGAACCACAATAAAAAAACAAAAATAACAAGAACACACTCAAACAAAAGTCCTGTCGCTGTCCCATCGCCAGAGTCAGAGTGGATTTTGCTCCAATACCAAGCGCTGCCGCCAGTCGCTCGACCATCGCCCACGTGTCGTGCGTCGTTAGTGTATGTGTGTGTGTGTGTGTGCGAGAGAGTCCTTCGTCCGTTCTGTCGTTGTTGGTTTAGAGCACAGGGCTGCAAAGTGTGAAGCAGCAGCGAAGAAGTACAGTGAAGTGAAGAGAAGAGAAGGGTGTTAAACACACACACATTGTGAAAAGTTGTTGAAAGAAGCGAAATAAAACCGCGGCTTTACCGCGGCATATTATGTCACGAGACGATTACAATCCTGTAACAAGCTCTGGTGTTCGTAGCCCGGGTCGTGCCAGGCGACTGACGGAATTGCCAACAGTTGATCGTTCACCATCACGGGATTACGGTGCACGTGGAAGTCCTTTAGGTGAACATACAATTCAATTTACTTTCTTTAGTAGTACTTACATTTTTAACTCTTATTATTCTACTACGTTCGTTCGTTCGTTCGTTTGTTCCTTCTCCTCGGTTACGCTCCGTTCTGAGATTTTTTGTTGCTAAACAACAAAAAAAAATGAACCGTATCGAAATTATGCAAATCTCTCCATTCATTCCAACCAAATCGAGGAATGAAAGGCGATGGCAAACAACGGAGAAAAAAGAACCGAACCGAACCAAACCGTAACGTTTAGGTCTAGTTTGTAAGTTTTGTAATTCGATCTGTTATCGTGCAGATTGTTTGTTTCCCTTTTGCTTTGCATAAAATTTGGCTTTGAATTGGATTGAATCGAAAACATTGTTTTTATTTTACTCATTTTTTTTCACGTCTTGTTTTCTGGTTTTCATTATTTAAAACATTTCTACAACAATCGGTTTACAAAGAGATTTTAACACTAGGAACTTTAAAGGTGGGTGGGAGGAGAAGAAGAAGTAAGGGCAAGGATAATTCCAAGAAATTAAGTTATTCGGTGAATAATAGAAACAACAACCAAAAAAATGGTAAAAAAAATGTACTTGGGAACGAAAAAAGACCTTCAATTTGTGATGGACATTAAAATGTGTGAAAACATTGAATGTTTATTTGGAAAATGTTCTTCATACAATAATAGTTCATCAGGACCCAAGTATTCTTCAGGAACTCTAGAGTTTGTCAAGACACAAGAAGTGTTCGACCCTAGAAGTGTTGTTTTGGACACTAGGGTTTCTTCAGGACACAAGAATGTTCGTCATGACGCAAGAAGTGTTTGTTAGGACACTAGGGTTTCTTCAGGACAAAGGAAGTATTCGTCAGGACACAACAAGTGTTCGTCAGGCCACTAGTGTTCGTCAGAACACAAGAAGTGTTTGTTAGGACACTAGGGTTTCTTCAGGACACAAGAAGTGTTTGTCGGGACACCATATGTGTTCGTCAGGCCATAAGAAGTATTCTTAAGAACAGAATAAGTCTTCGTAAGAACACTAGCGTTCTTCGGGACACAAGAAGTGTTCGTCAGGACACAAAAAGTGTTTATCAAGACACAATAAGTGTTCGTCAAGACACAAGACAGAAGAAATGTTCGTAAGGACACTAGGGTTTCTTCAGGACACAAGAAGTGTTCGTTGGGACACAACAAGTGTTCGTCGGGACACAACAAGTGTTCGTCAGGACACAAGAAGTGTTTGTTAGGACACTGGAGTTTCTTCAGGACACAAGAAGTGTTTGTCGGGACCCAAGAAGTGTTTGTTAGGACACTAGGATTTCTTCAGGACACAACGAGTGTTCGTCAGGACACAAGAAGTGTTCGTCAGTACACAATAAGTGTTCATCAGGTTTTTGAGACGTCAATTCAGCAAAATGTTAACCATGAAGCACGTCAAAGCAAAACAACGCTTCAAAACAGCAACGCTCTTTATTCAAGTCGCTTGGAATACAGTCCAACAGTCGCTCTAATAATTGACTCTGAACCTTAATTCTTCCAGAACAATTTGTATGAGCATTTCAATTTTTCCCCGGCTGAGTTGACAAGTAAATTGGAGGTTTTTGGGGAAAACGAGGTCCTTGAATCATCAGTTCCTGATTACAAAGTGACTGCTTGGTTGGGGGATTGCGCCCACAGCCCTCATTGGGGCATGAGAGTTGATATCGGTGAATGTTGGCTCATTACATCCGCCCACAAAGAGGGTGAAGCGGTTATCGATCTTTCTACAAATTGGTGTGCAATGCCCAGCTCTGTGGAATCGGAGACGCAGTCTGGAGTCGACAAATTTGCTCCACTCCGAGATTTTTTGACTTACATTTCCCACAAGTTTTTTGAAAGGGATACAACAAAAAAAAAAAAAACAATAACACTATATAAAAAATACCCCAAATGAAGTATGCCCCAAAATAATTGAAAAATCCCCCCAAAAACCCGATATGAAAATTTCCCCAAAAATTTGGAAAAATGACCTAATGCAAAAGCACCCAAATATTATAGAAATAACAAAAAAATAAAATAAAAAAAATGGGAAATTTTCCATTATCCATTTATTGGGGCCATTTCTCATATCAAAAAGAAAAATCCCCCAAAAATTCAAAAATAAAAAAAAAATTTTGTGAATTTTTCATAATTAAAAATTCTCCAATTTTGTATGAGATTTTTTGGAGGAATTCTTCATTTTATGGTGGGGCCATTTATGTGATGTCTCTAGGTTTTGGGACAGTCACCAAGAATCCAATGTGCCAATGAAAAAAAATTCAATAAATTTACAAATGCCTGGCATTTTCATGGTTAACACTGCTACTATGTTAGGGTCTTTTGATGACCCAAATCTTATTCAACATTATCGTATTTCTAACTGGTGGAATATATTGGAAAGTTCTTACTACTCAGTGCATCTATTGGGGAAATATATTGAATTCAATGAATTGAATTAAATTTTTGAAATGTAAAATTTTCTATTTTCTCAGTGGGGTCAAAATATGACCCGGAACACAGCATGTGTATTTTTTTCTAACATAGTAGCAGGGTTAACTGAATTTCAGGCTGTCTTTTGAATCTGAACTTGACAAAAACGCAAAATTTGCCACCGTTGGACAAATGTTTTTTTTTCCATTCATCTAAAAGAATCTGTTTTTTTTTGTATGGTAATGATTTCAAAAGCATTTATAAAATTCCTTAAAAAATATTCAGCATAAATGTTGCGTCGTCATTTGCCATCAAAGGTTTGGCCACCTAGACCCACCTTCGTCAGGGAACACGCAACGAAATATGGAAAATTCCATGAAACACAGCAGACTCCAAGCAACAGGGAATTGAAACTACAGCAGGCAGGCACATCCCAGCAGGCACCAACATTTCAATTAGAACGACATTCATTTGGCGTGTTAAGATCTCAAAAGTAAACCCTTTAAATGAAATGAAATGAAATAAATACAGCAAAATGAAAACTTTACAAAATTTAAGAAAGCGAAAAAAAAAACGAATTTCTATTTGTTTACGAAGAATGCACGACAACAGGCGATTTGGTTTTTATTTCATTGTTATTACAATTAGAAATGCTAAACAGCTAAAGGCTCTAAATTTAATTTAAGACTAACAATGTAGTCTTGGGACATTTTAATTTTCTACAATTTTAATTTTTAATTTTAAGAGTGCAATTTAAGAAGAAAAAAAAACAAAAAAAAAAAAAAATCATCGTTTTTATCCTAAAACTAATTTTATTATCTTACATCACGCATGCGCATGAAAACATACTTTTTGTTGCTTATTCTCGTTTGTTTTTATTTTTGGTTATTTTCCTATGTTCTGTTTTTTTTTTTTGGTTTTTCATTTCTGTCCACGTTTTTCCTAAACTTTTAATTTAAATTGTGTGTTTTTTTTTGTTTTGGGGGATGTGGGGAAAAAACTACAATTACCACCAAACAATAACAATGTCACCTTTAACAACAAAAACAACACCTTGGGAAAAAAAACACACACACAATCTCACACCAAATGCCACCCACCTCATTATCATCCCGCCAAACACCATCAACACCCCACTATTATCATCATCACCGTGACACTGTCATGGTGTCACATCACTTACTCAACTCACATTTCTGCTCCTCACTCTCACACGCACACACACTCACACACCTCCACCTGCTCCAACAAATGCCTTTCAGCAGAAGACCACAGTCTGTAAACGGCCAACGAGTACAACACATCGCAACACCTTCACCACCCTCTCCCCTGTGTCATCATCCAGTAACGTCATCGCAGCAGCAGCAACAACAGCAACACTAGAAAAGTAAGCGCTTGCCCGCCAGTAATCGTCGCTACAGCGTTACTGGCCAAGACTTGGCTGCTTGAACTTGCACTCACCTCGTTCTTTCGGGAGGGGTTGACGATAATTATACATTCTCGTCGTCGCTCTCATACATCTCGTCGCGTCTCATCGCGTCTCGTCCCGCCATTGTTGTTGCTGTTATTGGTTCACTTTCAGTTTTCGTATTTGACAAGTTAACATTAAAAAAGCCTCAAACTGGATTGTAATTATGGTTAGTATATAATAATGACACCACTACTATCCCTCCGACCGTCCGTCCGTTCGTCTGTCCTTTTGCCATCTATTATTACTATGATTGCCATTGTTTTGAGTAGTGTTGACCCGCACACACTTACACACTCACATATTCTCTCATTCCGACGCTCTCTCTCTCTCGTATGTAATCGTTCAGTTGTATCAAGTCATCAAAATTCACACATTGACTGACAGACGGATGGAGGAAGTGTTGGACAGGCCCCCACCAATCCAACCACCCACCTACTCATCACCTGAATCACCACCCTCTCAACCTCCTCATACATTAAAAATTCCATAAAAGCTTAACATTTGAGGCTGGATTTTTGTTGTTGTTCTTGTTGTGTCACATAACTAAAGATGTTGTTCGGCCAGGCGTTTATTTCGCCTTGGGCACAGAGGAGCCCATGAGCCCTGAGCCCATGCCCAGATTGTTTGGAGAACTTTTCATATTCTGTCAAATCAACCACAGATGTCCGTTTAAATATCCTTGGGTGAGAATACATAAAAAGGAGCTGAATGCCTAGCAGAGCTAAGCCAACAAATATCGATAGTATCATCTACACGCAGAGGATGAATTGTAGAGGATGGACACATCTATAGGAGATGATGTCATCTAAAAGAATAACATGCATTTGTGCGCTACGGGAAGTTTTTCTTCTATGAGCAGTGTCTTTTCCTTTAATTAGCTCGTCCTAGACATCTGCCCCATTTCCCTCTGCACATTTCTTCTCCTTGACGTCTACAAACGTCTTCTAGGCCAAAGTGCGTGCCTTCTTTTCAATTACCCACTCTGTCTATTTCTTTAAGCTTTTGTGGAGTGACTGGACCTGAAATTGGCCACAGGCACCGATATGGTCCAGGAATCATAGCACCGTGTTACAAAAAATAGATTTTTTTCTGTCCTATGAACCAAATGCACATATTCGGAAAGAGGGGAAAAAATAAAAAAACACGTGTATCGGCGATTTTCATGTACACGTCAGAATTTTTTTTTTTTTTAATTTTGAAGTATGAAGCTCGTAGTGGCCGATTGGACCTTTGGACCGATTTTTAACCCTTTTTCAGTGATCCAATCGAGCTGATTTTTGGCAGGCAGACTCGTGGAAATGTCTGTATAAAGTCAAATTTTTTAAAAAATAAATTTTTATCAATTCTCAGATTTTCCACAATTTTTATTATTTTTGAAAAAAAAATATTTTTTTCACTTTTCTTAGCATAACTTGAAGAGACTCCAAATTTTTAAACTACTTAAGCGTTACGAAAAAAAAATGTTTTTTGAACTGAAAACTTAAAAAAACGATAATCATTTAAAAAAAAATTTAGGAAAATCTGAGAATTGATAAAAATCTATTTTTATTTAAAATTTGACGTGATACAGACATTTCCACGAGTCTGCCTGCAAAAAATCAGCTCGATTGGATCACTGAAAAATCGGTCCAAAAGCTTTCACACAGGCCACTACGAGCTTCATACTTCAAACTTAAAAAAATTCTGACGTGTACATGAAAATCGCCGATACACGTGTATTTTTATTTTTTATCCCCTTTCCGAAAAAGTAAATATGGTTCGTAGGACAGAATGTGTGTAACACGGTGTTATTAGCCAATTTTTGGAGCGTATGAGTAATATTCAGTTGAAAGCCTAGCACTCATACCAGCAGATGGTTAATTAAATTGATTTAATGTAATTAATTTTTTTTTAAATAGCTTGAACTATGTTGTAAGGAAGTGGAATTTTATTAGGTGTCACCTTGTCGAAGACCACTTGTGGTGGAGAATGGTTCGGCGTGGTCGGAGAGGTCTTTATGACAAGAGCTACCTCTGAGAGTAAATCCAAATTCCAAACGGTTTGCAAGATATGAGCCAGAGACTTTTATTTTTGTAAAAATATCTTTGGGGGCCCAGTTTAAGTTTAATGACTTTGGGCAAAACTGGAGACTTGACCCTTTTTTTTTTGTGGTCTTTTGTCACGTAGTGTTCTCCGTAGAGAGTTGTATTTTTTTCGTGTTGCACTGTGTAATCGGCCAGAAATATCACCATCACTGGAAAAATCTTCGACTCAGTACTAACAAAATAATCATGCATATTTCTTGGTGATATTTCTCTTCGCTATACATTCCAATCAAACCCAATTTTGGGGATCATCTCTAGCTGAATTTTTTCCAGCCGTCCCTAAAAAGGAAAGTGCTGTGCCATGTGTCACGAAGGTGGTCCACAGTGTTTCTATTAAATCTCTCTAATAAAGAAAATTGATTTACGTTGAATAATCTGGAGAATCAGACTTAAAAGTTAAAAAGTTAAGTTCCCTCAAATGTCTAATACAGGGATCTAGATTATTCCATGTTTTATATAGAAAATCCGAATCTCTTTTATGGCAAAAGCTATAACAGTCGTCTGTGAGAAAAAACCTTATCTGACAAATGTTCCTCAGTGGGAAAAATCCTCACCTGACTCATGTTCAACTTAAAAACATAGTCCAGACATGTGGTATCTTTGACCCGCAGAAGACTTTTAAGAGATTTCATAGTTAAAGTCTTAGTCATTTCTCGACATGCTTTCGCATACAAAGGCTGTGCTTCAGGCTGTAAAGGAAATTTTACCAAATTCAAGGGCAAATTTTCTAAAATAACTTACGCTAAATTCAAATTTTCTAAGAGAACAGTTCGTTTTCCCCAAAAGAGGAAATAGTGAACCAAGTCTCGATACAGAAAAACTAAACTTTAAAACGATTTTATTGTAAAACAAAAGTATACTAAAAGAATTCTTTTCGAAAATAAAATTGTACACCGTAAATTCCCCTAAAAGGGAAAATAGTCGACTTTCCTAACAAAAAAAAATCTTCAGCAAATGTTTCCAAATACAGCATTTGTTTAAACGACAAAAGACGAGTTCTGTTGGGCAAGTGTACCTTTCCAACACCTTTTAAAAATATCCAATACAGTTAACTACATCTTCAGTTGAGCCACCCGGCCGGAAACCGACTACCAATGTGGTCAACTCGTTAAAACCCGCCAACATTTCTATCCTGCAAACCTGCTCCCGTTTTACAGCGTGTATCTCTTAGTTACCAAGCCAACTGGAATTGTAGAAATTTCAGCAATTAGTAACTGTGCTATCACCCCCCCCCCCCCCCCTGACTGTCACATGTCACCCGAATAATTTGTGCACCACCATCACCACACACACACACACACCAACACTTTGTTGACACTCATCATTATTTAGCGAACACTGGCATTTCAATTTCAGTTTCTACTCCATTTCGTTTTCCGGTTTTTAGTTTATTTTTATTTGTATTTATTTTGTTGTTCTTTTTTTTTTTTTTTGTTTTTGTTGAATTCATACCGTTATTTCCGTTTTCCTCTTAGTTTGTCGATTTGAAAGCATTCAAATTATGTGTTTTTTATTTTTATTTTTAAAACGCTACAATAGCAATTCCAAAAACAAACAACAGAAAAGATTTTCCCCTCCCACACCCTGCACTGATTTTTCTTTTCGAATTCAAACTAACCCGACCCGAACCCAGACAAAAACCAAAAAAAAAAGAGATATCCAAAACCAACCTACCAACCCCCACCCACAACCCCTGTCATCATCCTCATGATATCATCATCATAATTTGTATGAATTTCAGCAATGGGCAGTCCATACTACAGAGACATGGATGAGCCAACCAGTCCCGCGGGGGCGGGACATCATCGCAGTCGTAGCGCCAGTCGACCCGTAATGTCACACGGTCTGGACTATCCAAGTAAATATACAACAATTTGATACGATTCCATGTCTGCGGACGCTCAACGAAGTCATTAATAAAAACAACGTTTGCAAATTTTGTGCTTTTTATACCCTCACCCTACGGGTAGGAGGGTATATATCATTTGATACGACCCAAAAGTGTAACACCTCGAAATATTCACATTAGACCCCAGGTGTCTTTGAACCAAATTCGATTCATGACTTTCTGAATCGTTTGAGCCATGTCCGTCTGTCCGTCTGTCCGTCCGTCTGTCCGTCTGTCCTGCTGGTACGCACGATAACTTTCGAAAGAGTTAAGCAATCACTCTGAAATTTGGCATGGCTTAATATTTTCCCAAAACTGCTCATGGGATTGCATATGGGCTATATGGCCACACCCCTTCGGGTACCTCCCATACAAATCTGCTATTTCGCCCACTTTAGTAATCGTGTAATAATATCAACACGCGCACGTTCGATCTTGGCCAAATTCCGTATTTAGTAAAGGTATAACTGAACAAAGTTTTGGACAAAAACTTGGAAGTCTGGCAACTCCCCTTCTGGTACCTGTCATACAAATGTACCATCTCGCCTACCTTAGAAATCGTGTAATAACACCAATAGGACTAACGCGATCTTGCCCAAATTCTGTATTTAGTAAATCTATAGCTAGGCAAAGTTTAGGACAAAAACTTGGAAGTCTGGCAACTCCCCTTCTGGTACCTCCCATACAAATGTACCATCTCGCCTACCTTAGAAATCGTCTAATAACACCAATATGACCAACGCGATCTTGCCAAAATTCTGTATATAGTAAATCTATAGCTAGGCAAAGTTTTGGACAAAAACTTGGAAGTCTGGCAACTCCCCTTCTGGTACCTGTCATACAAATGTACCATACCGCCTACCTTAGAAATCGTGTAATAACACCAATATGACCAACGCGATCTTGCCCAAATTCCGTAGTTAGTAAAGGTATAACTGAACAAAGTTTTGGACAAAAACTTGGAAGTCTGGCAACTCCCCTTCTGGTACCTGTCATACAAATGTACCATACCGCCTACCTTAGAAATCGTGTAATAACACCAATATGACCAACGCGATCTTGCCCACACTTTGTATTTAATAAATCTATAGCTAGACAAAGTTTTGGACAAAAACTTGGAAGTCTGGTAACTCCCCTTCTGATACCTCCCGTACAAATGAGCCATCCCGCCTATCTTAGAAATCGTGTAATAATATCAATATGCCAAACGCGATCATGTAGAAATCTAGTAATTATACAATTTCGGTCAACGAATCTTTTTAAAATTCTATATTTAGTAAAGCTTTAAATATATAAAATTTTCGAGAAAAAACTCTTCTTTATATTCCTCCCGTTTTGTAAAAACGTGTAATACAATATTTATACCCTCACCCTACGGGTAGGAGGGTATATATCATTTGATACGACCCAAAAGTGTAACACCTCGAAATATTCACATTAGACCCCAGGTGTCTTTGAACCAAATTCGATTCATGACTTTCTGAATCGTTTGAGCCATGTCCGTCTGTCCGTCCGTCTGTCCTGCTGGTACGCACGATAACTTTCGAAAGAGTTAAGCAATCACTCTGAAATTTGGCATGGCTTAATATTTTCCCAAAACTGCTTATGGGATTGCATATGGGCTATATGGCCACACCCCTTCGGGTACCTCCCATACAAATCTGCTATTTCGCCCACTTTAGTAATCGTGTAATAATATCAACACGCGCACGTTCGATCTTGGCCAAATTCCGTATTTAGTAAAGGTATAACTGAACAAAGTTTTGGACAACAACTTGGAAGTCTGGCAACTCCCCTTCTGGTACCTGTCATACAAATGTACCATCTCGCCTACCTTAGAAATCGTGTAATAACACCAATAGGACTAACGCGATCTTGCCAAAATTCTGTATATAGTAAATCTATAGCTAGGCAAAGTTTTGGACAAAAACTTGGAAGTCTGGTAACTCCCCTTCTGATACCTCCCGTACAAATGAGCCATCCCGCCTATCTTAGAAATCGTGTAATAATATCAATATGCCAAACGCGATCATGTAGAAATCTAGTAATTATACAATTTCGGTCAACGAATCTTTTTAAAATTCTATATTTAGTAAAGCTTTAAATATATAAAATTTTCGAGAAAAAACTCTTCTTTATATTCCTCCCGTTTTGTAAAAACGTGTAATACAATATTTTTCTATAACATTCGGTATTTTAAGGTTGTTATTATGGAATATGAACTTGTATGTTTTTACTGAGGGTGAGGGTATATATCAGTCGGTTTACCCGACTGCAACTTTTTCACTGGTTTCTCTTCACTTTTGTGGGAATTTATTTTAAAGGAGCCCCCCGTTATCAGTCCTTGGATAGAGGCGGTCTAGTGGATCATCATGATCGCGAGTTCATACCCATCCGTGAGCCCCGCGATCGTTCGCGAGATCGTTCTCTGGAGCGGGGTCTATACTTGGAGGACGAACTGTATGGGCGATCGGCTAGGCAAAGTCCGAATCCTTTGGGTAAGCACTGGGCGCAGCGATAGCAACAATCGCTTACATAGGTCAGAGGTGATTTAAAATGTCGTGTCTTCATTTGTGGCGGAATTTCATTGCAGGTTTTAATTCGGGCATGCCACCCACGGATCGAGCGTATTTGGGCGATTTGCAACATCAGAACACAGATCTGCAGCGCGAACTGGGTCAGCTGAAACGGGAGCTGGAGCTGACCAATCAAAAGCTGGGCAGCTCCATGCACAGCATTAAGACTTTTTGGTCGCCGGAACTGAAGAAGGAGCGGGCACTGCGCAAAGAGGAGAGCGCCAAATACAGTTTGATTAACGATCAGCTGAAATTGTTAAGCACGGAAAATCAAGTAAGTGGCGATTTTTATACACTTAGAAAAATGACACTCAAAAGAAAACACTGAGGAAAATGGATGTAACTAAGAATGTTATAAGCAAGCTACAAGTTAAAATTACACTGAGAATACATAAATTAAAAAAACTAAACATTATTGAAAAAAAAATAATCTAATTGTGTTTGGAAAAAAACTCAACTTATCTGATTTTTTTAAAAAACAAAACATTACTCGTCTGATGTTTTTTATAAAAAAAACTCTACTGAGATTTCGAAATTTTATAAATCAACTGCATTTTTTTTATAGAAATAAAACTCAACTGTGATTTTTTTATAGAAAAACAGTCACCTAACATTTTTTCATAGAAAAATCTCAACTATTTTTTTTTTGAAAAAATTCAATTGAATTTTTTTTTTTGAAAAAACTCATCTGGATTTTTTTTTATAGAAAAAAACTCATCTGGATTTTTTTATAGAAAAAAAACTCAAATGGAGTATTTTTTACAGAAAAAACTCAAATGGAGTATTTTTTAAATAAAAAAAATGAAACCGGAATTTTTTTTATAGAAGAATCTCAACTATTGATATTTTATTTACAAAATCAACAACAAAAATTTTTATAGAAAAAAATCTATTTGCAATTTTTTTTAGAAAAAAATCTATTTGCAATTTTTTTTTAGAAAAAACTTTTTAAAAAAAACTCAACTGAAACTCAAATGTAATATTTTTTAAATAAAAAATTCTTCCGGAATTTTTTTATAGAAAAAAACTCAACTGAACATTTTTCATAGAAAAGACTCAACTGATAATTTTTTTATAGAAAAAAAAATCAACTACGTTTTTTATAGAAAAAACTCAACTGGAATTTTTTATAGAAAAAACTCAAATGGAGTATTTTTTAAATAAAAAAATTCAACTGGAATTTTTTTTATAGAAGAATCTCAACTCAGCTGTTGATATTTTATTTACAAAATCAAAAAAAAAAATTTTATAGAAAAAAATCAATTTGCAATTTTTTTTTTTAGAAAAAAAACAATTGGATTTTTTTTTAGAAAAAACTTATTCGGAAGTTTTTTTTAATAGAAAAAAACTCATCTGAATTTTTTTTTGTAGAAAAAACTCAAATGTAATATTTTTTAAATAAAAAATTCATCTGGAATTTTTTTATAGAAAAAAACTCAACTGAACATTTTTCATAGAAAAGACTCAACTGATAATTTTTATATAGAAAAAAACTCATATAACGTTTTTTATAGAAAAAACTCAACTTGAATTTTTTATAGAAAAAAAAACTTTTTGAGATTTGTTTTTATAAAAACACTCTACTGAGATTTTTTTCTATAAAAAACTCAACTGGGATTTCTTTCTATAAAAAAACTCAACTGAGATTTTTTTTTCTAAAAAAAACTCAAGTGAGATTTTTTTTTTTATAAAAAAATTCAACTGAGATTTTTTTCTATAAAAAAAACTCACCTGAGATTTTTTTCTATAAAAAACTCAACTGAGATTTTTTTTCTATAAAAAACTCAACTGAGATTTTTTTCTATAAAAAAACTCAACTGAGATTTTTTTCTATAAAAAAACTCAACTGAGATTTTTTTCTATAAAAAAACTCAACTGAGATTTTTTTCTATAAAAAAACTCAACTGAGATTTTTTTCTATAAAAAACTCAACTGAATTTTTTTTATAAAAAATACTCAACTGAGATTTTTTTGTATAAAAAACTCAACTGAGATTTTTTTGTATAAAAAACTCAACTGAGATTTTTTTCTATAAAAAACTCAACTGAGATTGTTTTTTCTATAAAAAAATCAACTGAGATTTTTTTCTATAAAAAAAAATAACTGAGATGTTTTTTTATAAAAAAAACTCAACTGAGATTTTTTTCTATAAAAAAACTCAACTGAGATTTTTTTCTATAAAAAAACTCAACTGAGATTTTTTTCTATAAAAAAACTCAACTGAGATTTTTTTCTATAAAAAATACTCAACTGAGATTTTTTTCTATAAAAAATACTCAACTGAGATTTTTTTGTATAAAAAACTCAACTGAGATTTTTTTGTATAAAAAACTCAACTGAGATTTTTTTCTATAAAAAACTCAACTGAGATTGTTTTTTCTATAAAAAAATCAACTGAGATTTTTTTCTATAAAAAAAATAACTGAGATGTTTTTTTATAAAAAAAACTCAACTGGGATTTTTTTCTATAAAAAAACTCAACTGGGATTTTTTTCTAAAAAAAAGTCAACTGAGATTTTTTTCTATAAAAAAACTTAACTGAGATTTTTTTCACATTTTTTTTGTTCACACAAAAGACAAAAATAATTGGTAAATCTTAATAATTGAGATTTTTATAGAAAAATCTCAACTATTAAGGACTTTTATTGAAAAATCTCAACTATTGAATTTTTCTCAGTGTACTAGACACGCTTTTTGTTTAAAACGAAAAGATTCACATGAAATGGTATGAAAATGTAACAAGTGCATAACAATTTAAAAATGCCTTGTTTACGCGCTCAGAAATATTCTCTGCATCGCGGCATTATGTGTTAAAACTAATGAACTAAAATTGTTTTCTTTTCCTATGTGTTTGCTATTTGCGTTTTTACACTATAAACACACACTCACTCACACATCATAATCATTACGCGTCCGTCTAACCGTTGCTCCTTTGTCATCGATTTAGAAACAAGCCATGCTGGTGCGTCAATTAGAGGAGGAATTACGTGCACGTATGCGTCAGCCGAACATTGAGATGCAGCAGCAGATTGAGGCGGTCTATGCGGAGAATGATCATTTGCAGCGTGAAATTAGCATTTTACGAGAAACAATCAAAGATTTGGAGTGTCGTGTCGAAACGCAAAAACAAACTTTGATTGCACGCGATGAAAGTATTAAAAAATTATTGGAAATGTTGCAGGCCAAAGGCATGGGTAAGTGTTAAACAACTGCACGGTGTAGGCAGAGAGGGGGGAAGGAAAAGCAAATGCTGCCATCAGCCAACATTAGATCGACCGAACGGCGGCTGGCTGTGCTCTGCTGTTCTTTCTCCCTCTCCCTCCCTTCCACTTTTCTTTGAGTTTTCTGTTTTTTTTTCTGCCATTCTTTTGTTTTTCCTTACTTCGTTCGATTGTGTTGTTAGATTTTCTCAACATGTTATTTATTGTTTGTCCGTCCGTCCATGGAAGTGAGAAAAACAAATAGAAATACATTTTGAGGTTAGCATTAATGTTTACATAAGTTTCGATACAACAACAATAACCACTAAAGAGAAATACAACAAATAATTATAATAGCAACGCCACAACGCACGTATGCCTGTGTCTGGCTGTGTTGGTGTCCGTGTGTGTGCGTGAGTGTGTTTGTACTCTATTCAGTGGCAACATACAGCGACACCAATGTCACAGCGGGCGGCTAATGATGATGATCAAGGATATTGACATTGGAGTGGACTGGTTGGGGTAAGGGGAGGAGGGAGAGTAGGATTTGGTTAAAAAAACGCCAAAGCTTACAGTCTCTTATCAGCAAATGGAGTATTGCTCTGTCATACTGTGGGAGTTTTGTTTGGGAAGATATTTTTTTCAGAAAGCAGACTTTTGAGGTTCTTTGAGGAAGCGGTTTCTAAATGTCAGAAAACGAAGAAAAAAGCGACAATGTCACACTTGGTTTATTTAAATTTAAGCACTTAATGAAATACCATTTACAGGTGACTTCCTATATCATTTGATATAACTGAAAAGTAAAACACCCAGAAGGAGACACTTTAGACCGTAGAGGTCTCTGAACCACTTTAATTTCATGATTTATTAAGAAGTTTCAACCAAGTCCGCCCGTCTGTGTCTCCAGCTGGTTCAATCGATAACATTTAAAAAAGAAAATAGGAATCACCTTAATAAAGGGTTTTCCAACAAGAGGTGTTATTTTGAATGACCCGGTATTTCGGTAGCTCGTTCACTTTTGAAGCTTTTACTCTTTGACATTTGACAAGTAGAAACTACGCCCATTAATAAAAATGAAACGATACACGTTTCAACAACGCATTGAAATTACTAAAATTTATTATAAAAATGGTGAAAGTCATGCAGTCACAGTTGGCAAAACTAAAGCTTTGTCGTACCGCAATACCGAAAATTGGTGGAAAAATTCGAGCTGTTGCGACAAGTTAGTGATGTGAAGAATAAAACCCATGCACGTTGCTCGAGAACAACTGAGAATATTGCTGCAGTAGGCCAAAGTGTTGAAGAAACCCCAGGTTTGTCCATTCCTCGTCGTTCTTTGGAATTTGGGAATTCCGCAAACGTCATTACACCGTATTTTTCATAAAGACTTGGTTCTTAAGGCTCATAAAGGTCAGTTAACACAAGAACTCAACCACATGGTGTCTTTGCTGATTGGGTCCTTGAAATGCATGAAAATGATCCGGAATTCCATCAAAAAATCATCTTGACTGATGAGGCCCATTTCCACCTCGGTGGCTACGTCAACAAGCAAAATTGTCACATCTGGGATTTGGAAAACCCAAGAGTTATTGTTGAGAAGCCACTCCATCCTAAACGTTTGACTGTTTGGTGGAGTTTATGGTCCGGCGGGGTCATGTTATCTCTCGAAGAGGCCACCGAGATCTTGTGATTTAACATCCTGCGGCAATTGTTTCTTCGGTGCGCACTGTTCGACGTCTCTGCGGATGCGTATTATCACATAGAGTAAACGTAGTGCGAAAACGATCCATGGTTAACCGAATTAATTGCTCTGATGGACGATTATGTCGACCAAAAAATGGACGGAGCTTGCGGTGAACTTCGCGAACTGAACCATTACTTTCGAAATAAATTTGCACGATTTGCAAGCGTTGTTCTTTTGTCAACCTGTTCATGATGAAATGGCAAACCAAACTAAATATTAATCACTTGACAGCTGACAAAAAAAGTGATGCCAACTTAAAGTTCTACACCCCAATAAAAAAACATCCTTTACGATGACTGTTGAATAACAGACATGCGTGCCTGTTTTCAAAGTGTATTCGTATTTTGTATAAACAATATCAAATTGACAATGTCCTCATTTATAAGACGACTTCTTGGTTGGACTTTTTGGTAATTCTCTTTCGGATCTGCTTTCAGAAGTCGTAGGAACTTAAACATTGGCGTTTTGCTTGTGACTTTTTTTTTTTTTTTTTTTTTTTTTTTTTGTAAATTTATATTTGAATCTTGTTGATGTGAAATCAAAAAGAAATTAAAAAAAAACCTCAAAATGTGTGAAGCAAAAAAAAAAAAATTTTAAAAAAAAACCTCAAATTTGTGATTGGTGTCTTTTTTTCTAGCCCGCAAACGTCTCTAAACCTTTCAACTACAATCTTGAAAATCATAATTTTAAAATTAAGCATAAAGTCATTGTGAAAATCGGGTCAATGTCAAAAAAAAAATGTTTTTTTTTTAATGAAATTTTCAATTTTCCATTTCGTGACTGTTTTGCCAAAAATCGGTTAAAACTGGATGGAAAGTCATCGTGTAAATCGATGAAATAACGAATATTCTTTCTGACGAAAATCGCTTCTCAAATACTTTCATATAAAAAGAAATCGATTCAAAAGTATTTTTAGAGTAATTAGAGTCTGTCTTGGAAAAAAAACAGGACCATCGACTCTCTCTCTCTTGAAAAAATATTCAATATTTCGTAAAAACTAAATCCTAACTGAATTATTGAACTAAAGCCATTCATGTATACCGCTCGAGTTGGCTCTTAGAAATAATTTTCCATAAATTCATGGCAACAAATGAATCGTATTTTTTTTTCTTTCTTTCACTTTCCCAAAGTTATCCAATGACCTTTTGCGATAACTTAGCCCATCTCCACACTGTAAGATGTTTACTTTCCGTTTCCGTTTACTTTTCCTCATTTATGTAATTTCTTTTTTTTCTTTTTGTTTCGCAAATGATCTGCTCTTGTGTTTTTTTTTTGTACATCATCATTAGGACAAGTTGAGACAAGTGTAATGAAATGTATGTGTGTGTTTTTGTTTTCTTCATCTTAACGCAGGCAAAGAAGAAGAACGTCAAATGTTCCAACAAATGCAGGCTATGGCCCAAAAACAGGTAATTATTTTACAGTTCTTTGTTATTTTCCTTATATTAGCATTATTTGCTTTTGTTCTCTCTCATAACATAAGAAAAATCTCAACAGAAAGAAAATAATACGAAGAAATTTTAAAGAAAAAAAAAACACATTTTTCTCCTTAGAAAAAAAAAACTAAAGAAAATCAAACAAAAACCTCTTTACACAAATTAGCAAAATGAAAAAAAAAAAATGGGAAAAAAAGAAACTCATCTTTTCTGTTCATGTATTTTTTTTTTTTTACTTTTTCGTTACTACCTCTTTGCGTTCTTAAGAAGAAAAGCAACGAATGGAGAAAAAAAGACAAACCAAAAAAAGAAAAGAGATTTGTTTTCCACTTTACTTAACTATTACTAGTACATATTTGCATACTGTATTTTTGTTTTTGTTATTTCTGTTCTGTTTCTGTTTACGATTATTTTCCGTTGTCGTTTTTGAAAATCATCACATGCCAACAAATTATAAATAACATTTTCGTTTGTTTTTCGCAAGAAGAAAGAAAAAAAAAACACACAAAAAAAAATGGAAGTGAATGAGAAGAAGAAAAAGAAGTCATCATTACTTGTTTTTTGTTTTTGCGTTTAAGTACAAATTTTTCGCCAAAAAAAAAAAATAGAAAAAACCGAATCAAGCCATCACTCGAAGAAAAAGAAAAAACCCTATTACCACAACTTGTTTATGGCCAACAGCCCCCCTTCCAACACCCACTTACCCACCAACTATACTCGCAACTGTACCCTCACAATCACTCTCTGTCCTCATATCCTCCATTCAATGACACCCTCTCCGGCCGCCCCTTACTGGCCAACCGACATTTGTTGTAGTATTGAAATGAACTGAAATTGTTGACGTTTTCGTTCACATAGTTTGGTTGACTCCAACCTTTTGCTTTAATTTGTTTTTATTTCCTTTTTTTTTTTGTGGTTAAAAAATAGGAATTTTCCATTGTTTTTTTTCGCACCCTTTTGTTATAGTTTGTTTTTATGTCGTCTTTTAACGCTTTTCTTGATTTATGTATATTTAAATTTTGCCCACCACCCCCACACCCAATGTATGTACGTATGTATGTCCAACGTGGTCGGTTGTAATTTCGTTTTGCACATTTTGGCGCTAATTTGTATGACAAAGACATTTATGGGTAGTTATCGCAAACATTTCGCCCCCAAACACAATCAGCCGGAAATGAAACAAAGAGTTAAGGACTTCTTGGCACACACACACACACACAAAAAATACAGTCCTAAAGTTTATGGGCTCTATGGTTGCCATGTATGTGGATAATTTATAAATGCTGGTCTTTTTTTTTATTTTTGCTGGTCGAATTTGAATTTGAATTATGAATATTTAAGCAGAGCATATTTATAATCAAACTAAATACTCCCACACAAACACACACTCTCATGTATAAGTAATGACACTCATGCTCTCCCCAAATCGCCCTACACATTTTACTTTTATAACAAGCAACGCTAGTACGTGTGTGTGTGTTAGTGGCTTACACGCACATGCCTTTTTGTGAGTGACTGTGTCTCTGTACGTTCGTTATTTTTTAATACTTTTTTTTGTTCGCAATAGTTCGTCCAACTACTTTGACATCTCGTGGCCTCCCCTCCTTGGCCCGCCTGTCTGTCACATGTGCACCGAACGTTGGACGCGTTTAATTCGTTATGATTTAGTGGCAACAATTTAACGACCAATCCTTTTTAATGTATTTGAAGTTGGCGTGTGCCACAGTGGGGGCAGTGGGAAATAACCATAAAACGAAATATATTCACACTTACATTGGCTTCATTTGAATTAATAGCGAAATTTCCTTGCATAAACTAAAATTGGCTAACGAAAATTGGCTCGTGGTGGCCTTGGAACACCATGTACTGACGGAGTGGGAGTGCAATGGAAAATGTCTATTATTTTGATTTAAGTGAATAGAAAAAGAGAGAAATTTGATTTGTAGCACTGAGAGCTGGTGAGCTGGTACTTGCACTGGTCTCATCGGAGAATCTTTTTTTATTTTATAAATTTATATTAAATTATATTAAATTTATAAATTTATATTGTAATTTTGGGTCCCAGAGTAAACCGGGTGACACAGACCATTTGGCTAAATGTTTTTCAGCCTCTGTTGGGAATCGACCCCACCACAGCGACGCTGATAGGCCAGCACGCTACCAACTCGCTTACCGCGACGATTGGGGTGTACTTTATCTGATACTGCGAAAGTTTTCGCAAAACCTCTCTGAGCCCTTTGGCAGTCCAGTTTTGGCCAGTATAGCGGTGGCTGAGAATTAACACCTCAATCGCAACTAGAGTTCGGTTCGGCGTAATGTTGTGATCTCAACCGGATGCTAGCCGAGATGTTAGATAGACCTGAAACTCCCAAACCAGACAATTCTCGAATTGGCTCTGCAGATCTTTAACACGACTCACCCTGTTTTAGCAAATAAAAAATACTACTGAAAATGAAACTCGAACATGAATGTTTTTCATAGATAAAACAAAATATATCAGATTTTGGGTTCACCCTTGTCTGTCGTACATAACCTGTGATCTTCAACACTCATTTCTTTTGGGGGTGGTCACCCTGTTACCACCAACGGAAAAACGTCGAAGTTGAATGATTTTAAACAGAGAACAGGACATGAGTACCTGTAGTCAAACATACAATCAAATATATGAATTTTTGTGGGTCACCCAGTCGTAAGAACAAGTAACATTAAATGTTTCGTTTTTTGTGTCACCCTGTCATTGTTTTTTTGGAGTACCCTGTTATAACAAATGAGGGAAAATCATGGTTGCATGTTTTTAAACAGAACAAACTATGTGTACCTTTGCGTCACCCTGTTATTATAACGGGCAATCATAAAAGTGACACTTTTTTGAGTCAGCCTGTTACCGTAAAATGCAATCTTCAAGACCCCCTGTTTTGGTGTCACCCTGTTATTATAAGATGTAATCTTAAAGAAGCCACTGTTTTGCATCACCCTGTTATACATAACATGTTATCTTAAACACTCATCATTTTTTTTTTGTGTCAACCTGTTATCACAGAATAGAAAACATAGTAGTTGATTTTTTTTAACAGAATATGTGTTTCTTTGGCGTCACCCTGTTATTATAACACGATATCTTTAGAGCGTCTCTAGTGTCACCCTGTTATTATAGGATGAAATCTTGAGTGTGTCACTTTTTTGGTGTCATCCTGTTATTATAATACGCAGTCTTCAATGTGTCGCTGTTTTGGTGTCACCCTGTTATTATAAGATGAAATCTCAAAGAAGCCACTGTTGTGCGTCACCCTGTTATACATAACATGTTATCTAAAACAGTCATTATTTTTCTGTTACAACAAAAGGGGAAAAAATCTAAGTTGAACAGACAACAAAATATGTGTACCTTTTGCATCACCCTGTTATTATAATAGGCAATCATAAAAGTGACACTTTTTTGAGTCAGCCTGTTACCGTAAAATGCAATCTTCAAGACCCCCTGTTTTGGTGTCACCCTGTTGTTAAAAGATGCAATCTTAAACCAGCTACTTTCTGTGTCACCCTGTTGTAGCATATGATCTTAAACAAGTCACTATCGGGTCACCCGATTCTAAAAAAATGTAATCTTAAACACACACCCCCCCCCCCAATCTGCCCCTCATTGGTTTGCGTCACCCTGTTATTACAACAGGCAATCTTTAAAGTGGCCCTTTTGGTGTGACCCTGTTACTATACGATGTTATCTTAAACCAGCTCCTTTATGTGTCACCCTGTTGAAACATATAATCTTAAAAAAGCCACTTTCCGTGTCACCCGGTTGTAAAAAAATTTAATCTAAAATGCACAACCCACCCACCTACCGCTCATTGGTCATCTCGTTTGTCTTTGCAACAACTCCTGGAGTTGAACTATCACAAGTTCTGACTGAGACTTGGCTTTGCGCGACAAAACTCCACTGCTGGTGAAGCAGTTAGGAGACCGTCCCCTGCCTCCGCCGCTCCCAGCAAAACGAGTGTTCATGTGAAGAACAATTTAAGAAGAGCAAAAGAAAGGAAAAATATTAACAAAATAAAACCTGCATTAGCGTTAAATATTCGAAAAAGAAAACTGTCATGACATACAGGAATTAAGAGGATTTGGTTTTGCACCAAAAATGTTTAAAGTAAATCAGACAGAGGAAGAGGGAGGGAGAGGGAAAGAGAACGAAATATGTTATCATTTGGTACAAGTTGAATCATATCCTCCGGACACAGATGATGTTACTCATCATCATCATAAATGTGGGGTTTCACATAAAGATTTGAAAAAGAGATAGAGTGAGAGAGTGAGAGAGAAAGAAAGAATCCTTAGATGTGTCTCATTCTAGGAGGGAAGCGTAGGGGTTCTGGTTCAAGACCTTAGAGATGAAGGTTTCTTTTTTTTCTTTCATGTTCACACTGACAACAGATACAAATCATTTCGTCGTCATTGTCGTCATTTAAGGATGATGACGGTGATAATGACGACGATACTGATGATAATTTTTAATAAAGTCTTGTCTATTTCGCATGTGTGTGCATTCTAAGCCATTTCCTTATGAAATATGTACACATCATGTTTTATTGTGTCACTTTGCCCCTACGCCAGTTCTTTGGTTTTCATTTTATTATAGAAATAAATAAAACTAAAGTATGGATTGCTGTCTGTTCTACATATGAGTCTGTTAACAATTCAACCCTTTTTTTTGTTGTTGTTTATTTATTGTGTGTGTCTGCATGTGTGAGTGTAGTGTCGTCGTAGGGCAATAGTTTTCCAAATATGTTTTGTATTAATTTCTCTCTTGACTGCGAATGAATGACGTTTGTTGCTGCTGCCACTAAATCAAGGACATCCATCCTCTTCTAGATGTGTGCAGCATTTTCCAAGCAGCCATTCAGTTCGAGATTACGACAATCTCTCATCGAATAACTGCAATGATGAAATAAAAAAAAAAAAACATGAATATGAACAATCAGAATCCCATTCCAGAACAGCAAACTATTTAAATGGTTTAAGGACTTTTGTTGGCGTAAGACATAAATAACAAATAAACTGTTTTTGTGTGTCATTGCTGCTTAGAGGATGTTACTAAGATCTGAACATGCAAGGGGACACGGCGCCAACAAATCGTCTTTATGTTGTGTTCAAGTAAACGGCAAAGAATGTACGAACGCAGGCATGTGTTCAGCGGCAACAACACAAATGTCAAAGTTCTTCAAGGTAGTAAAGTCGGCGAGTATGAGCTCATGTGCCGAGGAATATTATATTTGTCTGGAGACCGGTTTTCTTTTAAGGCCAAACAGCTTCAAAGTGGTCAATTGACATCGCTGAGAAATCGATTACCCAAATATCGATGAGCCAAATATCAGATAATCGAATCATCGGGCAAGAATTCTCATTTATTAAAAATCGTAACCACCCTTTCAGTGATTTCTGGCTCCCACCCAGTACTCGATATTTAGAAAAAGAACACACACATACCGTGATTATTTTAAATTGGATATTTGTAAAGTTTCAATAGTTTCGCAACCAACAACAAAAAGAGTCTATTTTTAAAAAGTTGTTATTTTTAGCAGGGCAAAAGTAAAAGACCCCATTGGCAGCGACAAAGAAGGAAAACAAAAAACTTGGCCCCCAAGCATCACAGCTGGCAAATGTTTGATTATTGTTTTTAAGTAGAGGTACATGTTGCTTGTTGTACTGCAACACTCACACACAGAGAGAGAGACTCACTCAGCCATAAACAGAAACAGAAACACTTCCGTTTGTATCGGTGCTCAGTGTTGAGCAACTCGCCCCTGTGCAATGTTATGAATTCAGATCATTTGCTTGTGTTTGAATTATAGCCAAGAAACAAACTAAAAGTGTTTGTGTGTGTGTGTGTGTAGGTGTCTGTGTGTGTGTGTATGTGTATTGTCTAAGTAGTTCATTTCCACATAAAAGTTGTAAATCTTGTTGTCTTCTTCGTTTGGACGGGCTGGGCCGGGTATTAAGTGAAATTACCCCATAGAGCAATGTATGTAACTATACATTTGAAACATTAAAAAATTCCGGCTGACTTCATGCCGACTATAAGAAGATGGACAAGAAGAAGAAGAAGTAGATAACAATAGCAACAACCTTTAGTATGAGCACATTTCGTTTCGTTTCATTTCATTACATTACATTACATTGCCCCTCCATGGCCCAGCCATTGCTTTTAAGAACAGGGAAAACTTGGCACCCAACCAACCATTACACATAATACTCGTGCTCCTGCGAGTTGGCAATATTTTCATTTCATGACAAAAGCCCCCTAGCCCCCGCCCTTAGCAAAAGTGACCAGCATTTTTTTCAAGCTCCATTTCTTAAATTTTTGCGTACTTTTGGTGTTCTGGGTATTTTTTTTTTCGTTTCTGAGAGTCACTTAAATGGAAAATGTTGCTGTGTTCTTTTTTCAGTTCACTTCATCGTGGTCGGTTTGTGTGAATTTCATTCTAAAACATTTTTATTACCAAACATTATTTGAGTGTACGGGTGTGTGTAAGTTTTGGCGCTGTTTATATTTCATAATCTTAAAACACGCATTGTATTCATATTTCATGCCATCGAAATGAAAGCAAGGCATACTTCTACATCACATACATGTACATGTGCAGTGTACACACAGCAACATATTTCACCCACTCACACACACACACACACGTGTAAACATACATACCTTGTAACATTTACAAAAAGGGATTTTTTTCCCCCGAAACTGAATATTTTTTCCTTTTCTGAAAAAAAAAAAACAGAAAAAAGTTTCGTGGTGTTTTTTTAATAGCAGTTGTATGTAAAAAAAAAACGATACGAACGAAACGTAACCAAACTTTAGTGGGTACCATAATTTTTGTTCTTGTTATCCTTGAAATGTATACCCCCAACGCGTATACACACACACACACGCACGCACAGAGTAACGCCTGGTGTCCTTTAAAGGGGAAAACTCTCTCCCTTTGTTAACCTACACCACACACGCTCATATATTAATTTACATCCTTTGGGTTACGTTCTGTTTTTTCTCAGTCACAGCGCCAAAAACGGAAAATTAAACAATGACAGAGAGAAACAGAGAGCGAGAGAGCGAGTACCTACTGTAGTACTCTTACTTACACACACGGCTGAACAACGTACCAAAAAAATATATTTAATGTCACTCTATTCCAAGAGTCATTTATAGTAATTTATATACATATGTATGTTTATGTGTGTGTGTGTGTGTGTGTGTGTACATGAATGTAAATGAGTAAGACAGCAACAACAACATTAACTGTAACCAGACCAAGAGCACCAACGCCAACAGCGACACCGCAATAAAACACAACAGAACCAAATTCCAGTTGAAAGAGCCTAAAAACTGGCCAAGTAGATTCACGGTATACCCTACACATGGTCCTTTTTCAAATGATAACAAAAAATCCAGTTAAAACAGCTTAAAATTGGGCCAAGTACATTCGCGGTATACCCTACACATGGTCCTTTTTCAAATGACAAATACTTTACTTATTGACCTCCATAAGGGAACTGACAGGGAACTTCTATCCAATCACTGAGCCGGGGGCGATATAAATCTGTATACTCACTGAGCTACTGTTTAAAGCCGTCTCCGAATGGCTAATGCTTTTCTGGACAAGTTTTACATGGCTTAGACATTGTCGAGTCAACAGCGTATACGAGGTGGAAAACAGCCGCCGAAAAATGTTTGATGGTCTCACCCGGTTTTGAAAAAAAATATCGGACAATTTGTTTTTAAGTTATGACAATATACGTTTTTAAAAAAAAGAAATAAAAAAAAAATTATAAAAAAAATTTTTTTTTGGATAGAAAAAAAATTAAAAAAAAAAAATTTTGATAGAAAAAAAAGTACAAAAAAAATTTCAAAATTTTTTTTGTTTTTCCCTCAATTTTCTCTCCTACTCCTTGAGTTGCCAGCATATACGAGGTGGAACACAGCCGCCGAACAATCTTTGATCTCGCCCGGTTTTGAAAAAAATCGGACAATTCGTTTTTAAGTTATGACAATATAAGTTTAAAAAAATGGAAATAAAAACAAAATTATAAAAAAATACCAAAAAAAAAATTTTTTTGAAAGAAAAAAATTATACATTTTTTTTTTAAATTTTCTTTTTACAATTTCTCCTACTACTCCTTGAGTCACCAGCATAGACGAGGTGGCAAACAGCCGCCGAAAAATGTTTAAGGGCCTTACCCAGCTTTGAAAAAAAAAATTAAACACGAACCTATTCATAAAAATATACATTTCGGTCGTTTTTGTGCTCGGGGGGTGCACAGCACATCAGAATTATATAGCGTTAAAAAAAATTGTAAAAAAAAAAATTTAAAAATCTGCAGACATTTTTTGGAAAAACAATTTCCACAGTACAACAGAATTATATAGCGTTAAAATTTTTTTTAAAAAAAATTTAAAAAAATCTGCGGACATTTTTTGGGAGAACAATTTCTAAAAAAAAAAACCTATCCATAAAAATAGCACATCAGAATTATATAGCGGATTAAAAAAACGAAAAAAAAAAATTAGAAAAAAAAATTATTGAAAGCGGATTAAAAAAATGAAAAAAAAAAATTTTAAAAAATGTTTAAAAAAATTTTTGAAAAAAATTTAAAAAAAACTTTCCATATAAATTTCAATTTCCGAAAATTAAAAAAAAAAGTCTGGAAAAAAAATTTTTTTTGTAGAAAAAAATTTAAAAAAAAGAATTTTTGAAAAAAATTGTTAAAAGAACATTTT
The DNA here is from genome assembly GCA_958296145.1 of Hydrotaea cyrtoneurina. Lineage (NCBI taxonomy): Eukaryota > Metazoa > Arthropoda > Insecta > Diptera > Muscidae > Hydrotaea > Hydrotaea cyrtoneurina. The sequence continues at coordinate 62,934,613 of OY282516.1, read as the reverse complement.
TTGAAAAAAACTTAAACAAAAAATTTTTGAAAAAAAAAAATTTTTCCATATAAATTTCAATTTCCGATAAAAAAAAGTTCGGAAAAAAAAAATTTTTGAAAAAAAAATTAAAAAAAAATTTTTTAAAAAAAAATTAAAAAAAAATTTTTTAAAAACATTTTAAAAATTTTTTTTTGAAAAATATTTTAAACAAATTTTTTCAAAAAATATTTTAAAAAAAAATTTTTTTAAAAATATTTTAAAAAAAATTTTTTTTAAAAATATTTTAAAAAAAAATTTTTGAAATTTTTTTTTTTAAAAAACTTTCCATATAAATTTCGGTTTCGGCCATTTTTGTACATAGGGGTTCACAGCACATCCGAATTATATAGCGGTTATTCACTACAAAAATATTTTATTTTGTTGCTCCTTGAAATCTAAGGATATTTTTCTCGCTATGAGCAAATTCGACCAGTCTCCTGCGTGTATTAGCTGGTCTTCCTTTTCTGCGGCTACCCTGTGCATTTCAGTCAGGCGCCTCCTCTTCAATGTAGCAACTTCCACAGAAGTCGTTGTATGGGAAACGCAGTCTCTGAGCCCACGCAGTGGCCCAGAGATTAATCGCTGTCCGCGTCCTCCACCCAACCATATCTGATTCGCTTTTTTTGACTTCCAATCTGGTTGATTGCCTTTTCGTCCTATCTTCCACAAATCGGATGACGTTACCGTGAGATAGGCTGTTTACACTCATTTGAGTTCAGTGTAGCGCCGGCTCTTGCTAGCGCAAGGTCCATGTTAAACCACCAGGGACCTATAATAATATGTTCAAACACTTCTAGAAATATTGCAATGGTGTTGTTACATACCTTCTGATAAACCTCTACTAACCCTCAATTATTTTATGGACTAGTCAGTGGTGACAAACGAAACCACCAACAATGCACATATGCTCAAGCTTGCTCGCACCGCGACTCAAAAATAATACAAAAAAAAAAAAGGAAAACAACAACTTAAACATTCTTTATGATTTTAATATGTCGTCGTCGTTGTTGTTCTTGTTATTGTTTTTATTATTGTATGGTTGTTCTTTTCATTGTTTTACGCTTTTCATACACACAATGCCATAAAGCAGCCATGCATGGGCGGGGTAGTGTGTGGGGGGAGGGTGAGAAAGAAAAATTGACAAAGTGGTCGTTGGCTCGGTCACACGGTGCGTATAAGTAAGCGGCCACTGGATGCCTTCATAAAGCACACAGAGCGAAAGAGAAACTGAGAGGCAGTGGGAGAGAATAGCAAAACAACAGATGAGGGAGAGCGAGAAAACCACTCACGTTAAGTATACGCCCGTGACTGGACACAATCGCCAGAATTGAAAAGTTTTTAACTTTTTTTTCGGGTAATAATTCAGTTTCTTCTAAACTAATAAACGGATTTTAATGATATTTCGCTTATAGTTAGCTGAAGTATTGGTGGTCTGAAATATGGACTATCAGACAAGGAAGCCTTACAGAAACGGATCTGTGAGGGCCCAAAGTCTGAAGAAATGCCAAAAAAGAAAATTTTAAAAAAGTTAAATTTTTAAAAAAAAAAGTCTTAGAAGATCCCTTGGACATCGAAAATAGAGAAAACTTGTAAAATTTGTGCCTTTTAAAATATAAATTTTTTTTAAATAATTTCGTCATTTCTCGGAAAAATCCAATGAACTTTCAAAAAGGTCTAGCAAAGAAAAAAAAAACTTCAAAACCGGGTAAAAACCATCTAAAATTTTTCAGCAAATGCTATGAGATCATGGCAAGTAACTTGTGTATGCCTTAATTGTATGGCCTATCCTTGGGCGAAATGTGATAAAAATCTACAGCCTTTCGAATTTAAATTGTGGCACAATTTGAAGCTTCTCAAGTTTTAATCAATTTTTTTGAAGTGACAGTTTTTTTTCGAACTATCACTTTAAGCTACGTTTAATTCTCTCTCTCTAAAATAATTTCTCATGGGGTGAAATTCGTCAAAAAATTTCTAAAGTTTAATGGTAATTTTCCGCACTTTCATACTGATGTTGCCAGTAAAGCCCTAGAAAACCGCATTCATCGTTTTATTTCCCGGAAGAGAGCGAAAGAGGGAGAGACGAACAAAAAAAAAATTAGTTCAATTCCACCACACAGTGTGTGATGGTGCTAAAGTGCTGGAGGTTGTTGCTGCTGTTCAGTTCAGTTTCAAGCACCACTTTGCACGATTATTTGTGACCGACCAAAAACTAATTGCTTTAAGCATTAACGTTCATGCAAACACACGCACACACACACACACACACACACATATGAATAAATTCTTAGCAATATATGTATGTGGATATATCCTGGTCATAATGCTAAAGTATCGTGTGTGTGTATGTGTGTTTATTTGCTTTACGCTTGTGGTAAAGTGTTAGTGGCAAACAATTGGTATAATTTTGTTTTTTTTTTGTTCTACACCTCTCGCTCTGGCTCTCCTTTATTGGCGACCATCATCATCATCATCATCCACATGCTCATTCTCATGTATAATAAATTATTGCCTTTTATAATGTGATCCAAAATACACACACACACACAGACATTCTCTCCTCTGACTCAATGGCTTTAACTGAAATAGAAACTGAAACTGTAAAGTTGTGCTCGTTTGCCGTTTGGTTTTTAGGGGAGCAAAAGATTACAAAAGTTTTCCAAAAAAAAAAAAAGTGTTAAATGCTTTTTGGAAATTTAACTGCAACAACAACAAGAAATTGAAGTTTTTGTATGGGCTTCGGTGCCTTTTACGTCTACTCCATTTCAAAACAGGACATTAACATTGTAGATCCCTCCGAAAGACACACACACCGTTTTCCTTGGGGAAAATGGGGACATTGTCATTTATAAATTTAAGCAAAACTGACAGCTGGGGCTAATAACATTCTCGCAATGATTTCCCAACGATGACCAAACGGAAACCGGTCTCAATCTAGACCCCCCCCCCCAAATGAGATGCCAAATGTGTGTGTGAATTAACCCGAATAGAAACAACAAACTCACAACATAAATACCCAGAGTTCGAAGTTGAATTCTTTGTGGCACTGGAGAAGATGGAAGGCACAGTGGTAGGAAATCAAAGTTATTGGCAAATAATTCTGTAAATACGGTTCTGCTTGTCTTAGTTGGGGCCGCCTACTTCGAAGAGGCCTCCAAGTGCCAAACCAAATGACTGCCAGGCTCCACTATGAGAAAGGCTCACATCCACGCCAAATAAATGGAGCCCGTTTCTGTTTCTGTTTTGTTTTTTAAAAAATCAATTTTTATCAATTCTCAGATTTTCCCCAATTTTTATTATTTTTGTAAAAAAAAATATTTTTTTCACTTTTCTTAGCATAACTGGAAGAGACTCCAAATTTTTAAACTACTTAAGCGTTGCGAAAAAAAATGTTTTTTGAACTGAAACCTTAAAAAAAAACGATGACCATTTAAAAAAAAAAAAAAATTAGGAAAATCTGATAACACTAGTCAACAGTCAAAATGTACTCGGGATGCGATAACTTTTTCTGTGTAGATAACCTTGACATGAGCTCGAAAAACGCAATAAAAAATTTTTTTTTCGTTTGGTTTTTGTTTTATTTTTTTTTTTAAATTTTAAAAAAAATTTTTTGGTTAATTTGTTTCGTCCGGCATAACTCGGGAACCACTAGCCCGATTTAATTCAATTAAATTTTAAAAAATTTAAAATTACAATTCCCTTAATCTGATCATATATTGTTTTCCTATACAAGCAACAGTTTCCAAGTTAAAAATGAATATATAAAGGAAAAAACTTATTTTTTGCCTAAAGATTTAAATTTTTTTTTTTTAAAAAATCCATAAAAAATCCAAAATGAAAAAAAATGTCAAATCTTATTACTTTTACGTAAAGTCACATAACCTATGAGCAAAATGAGACAAAGATCATGAAAATCGATGCACGCGTTTCGCTTTTATTCGCAATTGAGTAAAGGTATGAATTTCAAAAATTTCAAATTTTCATATATTTTTGTCACCCAACAAATTTTAATTTTTTTTGTAATAAAAACGAAAAAACCTTACCATAGACAAAGTTGTGCATATGTCGAGCAAATTTTTGAAATTCATACCTTTACTCAATTGCGAATAAAAGCGAAACGCGTGCATCGATTTTCATGATCTTTGTCTCATTTTGCTCATAGGTTATGTGACTTTATTTGACATTTTTTTCATTTTGGATTTTTTATGGATTTTTTAAAAAAAAAAAATTTAAATCTTTAGGCAAAAAATAAGTTTTTTCCTTTATATATTCATTTTTAAATTTAAAATTTAAAAAAAAAATAAAACAAAAACCAAACGAAAAAAAAAAAATTTATTGCGTTTTTCCAGCTCATGTCAAGGTTATCTACACAGATAAAATTATCGCATCCGGAGTACATGAAATTTTTTTCATTTTGTTGAGTAGTGTAATTGATAAAAATCTATTTTTTTTTTTAAAAATTTTACGTGATACAGACATTTCCACGAGTCTGCCTGCCAAAAATCAGCTCGATTGGATCACTAAAAAAGGTTTAAAAATCGGTCCAAAGGCTTTCACACAGGCCACTACGAGCCTCATACTTCAAACTTAAAACAAACAAAAATTCTGACGTGTACATCGCCGATACACGTGTATTTTTATTTTGTATCCCCTTTCCGAAAAAGTAAATGTGCTTCATCGGACAGAATGTGTGTAACACGGTGTAATTAATGGCAAATATATGAAAACCTTTCCGGCAAAGTCACTGTAATGACGAGCCAATTTCCGTAATAAACCCAAAGCAAAGTGGGTTACATTGTCTGGTCCAAATTGAATCTTACATAGATTTAGCCTTGCTCTAACAAATTCATAATTGTGCCAAATTCTCTAGCCAACGATTGACACCGAAATTAATGCCCAAATACACACACACACACCGAGAAGAGCACAATTGTGCCACCATCTCTGGGTAGTGATTCTAAACAACCAAACCTTCTTTGTTACAGTGTTAGGGTGTTGGTGTGTGTGTGTGTGTTAAAAGGCTACAGAAAGCTGATTGACATGTTTCTGACAACAAAGAAATGTTTAACATTGAAATTTCACCAAACACAAACCCCCTCCAGCCCACGGTGGACTTTTACCAAGGATTATGTGTGAAAACTCTTGCTCCACCATCCTCACCTTCAAGGCATGTCTTTTGCCCTTTTGTTGCTGTTGCTAACTACAAGAGTAGAGAAAAACCCTCCACCGCACCGGGACAACGGAGATTTACATATTCAATGGATTTTGGGTTAATTTATACTTGTGCTAGAACTACATAGTTGGCATGCATTTCCACAATTTGATTTAATCAAATGTCCGCCAGAATTTCAGTGGCTCCACAAAAAAAAACCCCCCCAAACAAAAAATCCCTCCAGCAATGCTATGACTATTTCAGCAACTTTTCAATTTGCTCATTCATATCGAATGGAAGAAGAATAACACATTCTTCCTTTACAATTCCACTCCCTCTGGACATAAACAACCAACATGGGAACCCCCCCAACATGTGCTGGTCTTCTAGTTTTTTGTTTTTCACTTTTTTTTTTTGATTAGTCGGCCAAAAACGAACGCACCAAACAAACAGACAAAAACGCCCAAATTCATGGTCATCCATAAATTGCTTGTAAAACTAACCGAGTTTTACATGAACGCTTACGCAAACACGATTCCTAAAAATCGCGTCCGCCCTCCGTCGCCGTCGCTTCTAAATTAGCCAAATGGAATGTAAAAGGATGATAACAATTCTCAAAAAAAAAAAAAAAAAAACCAGAAACTATTGTTACTTTAAGATGAAAAGGAAGTTCGTTTTAACTGGAAAACATGTGCGTCATTGGGTCGCCAAACGTTCAGGGTTGAAAGATGGGAAGATTGGTCGGCGAGAAGTCGCCACAGAATTTCTTGGTTGACAATAATAAACCGAAATCATTTCGTGTTAACAAAAAATGTAAAATAAACACAATAGTCATATATATACAGCGTACTCTCTCGGAAGCGGACACCTATGGGACTGAGATTTTTGACCACTTCTGACAGGGTGTCCGCTTATGAGAGAAGTACACAAGAGGACTGAAGCGGATGGGTACTGACAAAAAAGTGTCCCTCTATGAGAGATGTCCGCAAGGAGACACAGTACACAGTATCAGCCCGATTATGGAAACTCCCTGGGACATAATTCCCGGGGAATTTATTGTTTTGACATAAAAATCCTTTAATTCTGAACAGACCGAGAGTCAAACAAAAAAGCTGACCCCGAATAATCGAATATGTCTGTCCCTGATTACGATTCTCCCGATCTATTTTAGAAAAAGAGGATATTATTCTCGAAACAAAAACAAAAATCCGCGGGAATTATCTCCCTGGGAGTTTTCATAATCGGGCTGTATATGTTTAGGAACATTGTTGCTGCCCCAAACATATATATGTTTCCTGCAAAATATATTTGCCCCAATATGTTACCGGTTATAGGTTCCATTTTCCTCCCGAACGTCTAACTACGTGTATCGAAAAGTCGCAACTAGGACATCAATTGGGTTTTCTAAAAGCAACAACGACACTCTATAGCTCACCCTGCATTAATACAGCATGTCGCTAAATGGATTTTTCTAAAAGCCTGGAGGGGATCTGCTTTCAAATTCTGTTCGCACAGGACGTTTCACAGCTGCCACAGAGCAACCACCAATTAATTTGACACCCTGTGACGGATTCTGCATTATCAATGATCCGCCCTCACTCGATTTGTCTAAGAAGTCGCGAGTAGTCAGAACATGTCACCCTGTTAAAAAACAGAGTGTTCATGAAATTAATTTTCTGAAATACAGCTGATGAATCAATCAAATACAGCTGATGGTGCATTTGAAACTGTTTCAAATTGTTTAACAAAGTCAAGTCGGAATTTTTTATTCGAATTGTTTTTGAAAAAATTTAAATTTTTGTGACATTTTTGAAAAAATCATAATTAAAAAAATTACAGTTTCAGTATTAGTAACAAAGTAAAGTGAGGGAAAGAATTTTTTTAAATTTTTTTTTGTTGAAAGTATTCATCATAAATCGAAAATGTCACTTACATCTTTGGATTTTTTTTTAATTTATAAAAAAAATTGGAAATGACAGTAAAGTGACCACTTAAATCTTCGCCTTTGGTGTGTTTGACTCCGAATGGCCGTTGCAATGTTGTTTCTCACAATTTTTTTTTTTGACAAAAATCATGAGTAAAAAAATTACATTTTCAGTGTTATTAACAAACTTAAGTGGGGGACAATTTTTTTTGTTGAAAATATTCATCGAAAATGACAGAATTGTGACCTCTCAAATCTTTGGATTTTTTTTCTGCTTATTTTTTGTTGAAAAAATTTGAATTCGAATGTCAAGTGGGAAATTTTTTTTTGCAATTTTTTTTTTGAAAAAATTTTTAAATGACCAATTAAATCTTTGTCTTTGCTACATTTGCATCTAAATGACAATTTCAGTGATATTAACATGGTGAAGTGGATTTTTTTTTAATATTTTGTTTTTAAACAATTTGTCAGAAATCGAAAATGACTCCGAATGTCTGTTTGCGATTTATTAACAAAGTTAAGACGGATTTTTTTTTTTTGCAAATTTTTTTTATTGAAAAAAAAAATAATTTATTAAAAAATCGAAAATGACAGTAAAGTGACCACTTAAGTCGTCGCCTTTGCTGCCTTTTAATCCGAGTTTAGAAAATGACAAATTAAATCTTCGCCTTTGGTAAATCTGAATCCGAATACAATTTCAGTGTTAGTAACAAAGTTGTTGGAAAAATTTATAAAAAAAAAACAAAATGACCGCTTAAATATTCGCTTTTGGAGCATTTAAATCCGAATGACAGTTTCAGTGTTTTTTAACAAAATTAAGTGGGAAAATATTTTTGTTTAAATTTTTTGTTGTTGAAAATATTAAACGAGAATGACAGAAAAATCACTCCGCCTTCGTCTGCCGTAGTTGCTGGTGACAATATTCAGTCTCATTCGAATGCCTTCAAATCCGACAGTGTCGTGTCCTTAAGAACACATCCAATGAGACATCGGGACTTGATAGCGACAGCATTTTTTACATCTTGCGAATGGTTCATATCTAAGCGATGACACATCCGTCCATCTTGAATTTGGCCTCGAATAATCGGTGACTATCAGTCGTATGTCCCTGTCTGTCTCCCTTAATGTCAGTGGTTGTCCTCCAAGAGATCACTGCCCTTTGACTTCTAAATAGGCCAAAAAAGGCGTTGTTAAAGCTCTTGCGGTACCAGGTGTTGGCCAATATGAATTTTGTATGAATAAACCAAACTATAAAATTATCTTTTGAAATTCTTTAGATTTTCTTATGATCCTGTGTTTTTTTTACTGAGTTATATTCTATTCTGGGTATATCCAATTGGAAGAAACGACCACTAGTTGAGACAGATGAATCATTGCAACACTCTATCGCACAGCTTCCATGATATCTTTATAAATAAAGCGATGTAGCAACTAACGGAGAACTCTCCCGCATAAAAGTGGTCAATTTCTCTTATAAATTTTTACTTAATCGTTGTGTGTTCGACCTTTAGGTAATTTTTGCTAAATTTTAATAAATATTTACCAAAAGCTGCTGAAGAACTTCTTTGGATTTCCTCTTGAATTTACAAATGAAGGACCAAATTTGTTTGCCCTTGTTGGCTTTATAAAAATAATAACGGAAATATTTACGTTTTTTGTAAAGATTTACACCACAAAATCCCTCTCCGGTTGTCACAATTCCCCCAAAACAATATCCAATATTTATCTACCGCTTTAATGTGGAGATTTTCCTTTTCGCCCCCCCACCCCGGCCAAGCGTTGAACTTACAAATATCACTTACCACAGCGATTTAATGTATAAACAATCAGGTTATGGGGGTTTAAACTAATTACACGACCTCATCTGACACTAATACATTAAACAGACACCCAAATGTACGTTAGTGCGTATAAGTGTGTATGCAAACACACAAACACACACTCACTTAAGCTACAGAGTGTAAGAGAGACAGAGAGAGGAAGGAAAGAATTATGAATCAAGCTAATACGAAACCCCAAAGCAAGCCCCCCCCCCACACCTTACATACCGACGCTACCCCACTCGTGTATTCAGACGAGTATCACGAGTAGTGTATGTAAGTGCCTGACAATAGCGTCGACTATAAAACAAACAGTGGGTGAATAAAATTACCACCACCACCTCCACCACCGACGACGACGACCACAAAGTTCACAATGAGCTTATTATATTTTAATTCACTCATACTCAGGCCATACAGAATAGACACAAACGCTCACGCATACACCGAGCGACCGGCCGACCAACACGCACTCATTCATATTCAGGCGTTTAGAAGTGCATGTGACTAAATACATCATTTGTATCTAAGTGGGGATGTGAGCCCCACCCTACACAGTGGTTCCTGCATATTACCCAGTAATTAGGGGGGAATATTGTTTAAGTATTTAACTCCTTACCTAGTAATGATAACGCATTACCATTGTCGATCTAGAGAAATGTGATGAACATTTCTGTAAATTAACATTTTCCCCCCAAATGTTAAACATGTCTGACTGCGTCGAGATCTCATTTCAATCGTCACAAATTCTCTTTGTTTGCGCAAACATCTGCCTAAGACTATCGAAGAGTCTTTCTCTCTCTCTCTCTCTCTCTTGCTGCCGGAGAACTTGTATCCACTCACATAAAGTAGAAGGTTAGGCGACTCAGAAACTCCATCACCCGCCTACTGCACCACATGTCACTCGAAAAATAAAAATAAATAATATAATGTATGTGAACTCTGACCAAAATGTTGCTGCCATAGCCGAGATTCAGCGACCCCATCCTGGAATAGTTGACACTCCAGTCTGATTCAACTTTTGCCCAAAGGCCTCGCATTCGCGATTCATAGCAAAAAAAAAAAACACAAAATTTTACATTTCCCTCTAGAACTCTTCAACTGGATTCATGTGCAGTTTTCAACATCAATCTGGAATTTTCGGACTTTTTTCTCCCATTTTAGGAATTCTCGGATTATTTTTATAAAATATTTTTTTCATTATCCTCCATAACTCTTCAGCTATATTCATGTGATATTTCAAAATTATTCAAAAATAAAGGCAGTTTGTAGATTTTCCTTCTCAATTTTCGGAATTCAGTTTTTGCTTCATCATTGCAGGAATTCTGGGAATCCTAAGTCACTTAAAGATTCTACATTTAGGAGTCATATCATTTCAGTGAAAATAAATGTGGGCTTTTTTTCCCCACAATTTTAGGAATTCTGGGATTCATTGCAACAAAATAACAAAATTTTACATTTCCCTCCAGAACTCGTCCACTGGATTCAGAGCAGTTCTCTACATCAGTGAAAAAAAAAATGGGATTTTGGGAATTTTTTCTCCCATTTTAGGAATTCTGGGATTAGATTTATAAACTTTTTTTTTTCATTTTCATTGAACAATTTTGTTGTTCAAAAGTCTCTTAAACATCATGTCAGTAAATTTGGACATTTTCACCCACAATTTCTGGGAATTCTGGGATTCATAGCAAAAACAAAAAACAACAACATTTTATTTTTCCTTCTTCAACTGGATTCATGTGTAGTTTTCTACATCAACGAAAAAAAAATCTGGAATTTTGGGAGTTTTCCCTCCTATTTTAGGAATTCTGGGATTTTTTTTTATTAACAATTTTTTTATTATCCTTCAGTAATCTTCATCGCATTATTCGCTTATATGTCTGTGAAATTGAAGGCACATGATCAACCGCTTCGCGACACTGTTTGAGCCCATAGTCTCGATTTGATTCGTGGCAAAGATTCTAATTCTGGAGCTGGTCCGGTTGGCTGGGCTCGGCTTTGCCTGGTGATATTCTGTGCCCTAACATATTTTATTCTTCTTGAGCTGAATATTTGGTTTGGAGTTTTCAATAGTAGGCGATTTCTCCATATCATCTTTGAGATGATTTTAATTTTTTTTTATTTTATTTTATTTAAATACAATACAAAGTAAATTTATATTCTAAATTTGGGCCCAAAGGTTAACCGGGTAACACCGACCATTCGGCTTGATTTTTGCAGCGACAGACCAAAGCCTCTGGTGGGAATCGAACCCACAACCCCCACTCTGATAGGCAAGCACGCTTCCAACTCGCCTACCGGGGCGCTTAATGATTTTTCTATGTCACATTCAAAGCCTTTAAATTTTTTCTCCTTCTGGAGCCGGGCGAGTTGGTGGTCTAGGCGTTTTTCTATGCTACCTTTTGCATTTTTTATCCTTCTAGAATAATTGGCTTGGATTTTTCTATAGTAGGTGATTTCCCCCTATTGCCTTTTATCCTTCTTTTGATGATCAATTAACTGGGATTTTTCTATAGTAGGTGATGTCTCCCTATTCCCTTTTATCCTTCTAGAGCTGAATAATTGGCTTGGATTTTTCTATAGTAGCTGATGTTTTTACATTCATTCTCAACCTATTCCCTTTACACTTGAATCATCTGTCATCCGATTACGCTCATCCTTGCAGGAGTTCCCTCCATTTGTAACTGTTGCATTTATTTTCCCCGCCTTTGGTGTTTTTGAAACCACTGTCGCATCTCCGTTTGGTCCTGATAATATATTTACATCATATTTATGTGTAAATTTATGTAAGTGTTTGTGTGTTAGTATGTTAGCCTGTATGTGTGTATGTGTGTGTGTGTATCTATGGCAAAGGTCCTCCTCTGGTGTAATTGCATTTGTACTCTGTCGTCGGTGGATATTGCCCTTTTTCTTTTGCTGTTTTTACAGGATTTTTAATTAAATTTTGTGTTTGTAATACATTTTACTCAACTGTAGTTCGGTTCATCTCTCCCTGTGTACGTGAGAGAGACAGAGAGAGAGAGTAAGTGATGGCTGTTGTTGCCAGATATTGAGGGAATTTGTATGGTTCATTTCATTTCACATACACATGTATGCAGTCACCTAACATATACTCGTCCACACACACTCACACCGCCGCCACAAATAGATATAAAGCCAAGTTTACTCACACATCTCTGATGGGAGCAGCCGAAAGTAGAACTAAAACAAACAAAAAAAAACAACGAAAACAAATAACAAAAAGTTGTATGAAATTGATTCATAAAAATAAAACCAGGTAAAAACCTAGACCTACAAATGCCAAAAACCCAAAACAACAACAAGAACACACACAAAAAGGCACACATTCAAAGGGACATGTGTATGTACGACACAGAAATGAGACAAACACCCACAACAACTAGAAGAAAAAAAAAGCAAAATACTCTTCAGTGTCGTCGTTGTTGTTGTGGTAGTAGTTGTTTCACACACACACACACACAAATGAAGAAAAAAAAACAACAAACGATTGAATAACAAAACAATTAAGAAACATTGTCGAGTAGGGAAAAGGAAAGCAAAAAAAGAACACACACACACACACACAGAGACACCTACATTCAAAAGACATCATAAAATGAAGTAGAAGACAAAAAGAAAACAAGCCGAGGACATGAAGGATGCATGTTATTCGCTAGGGTTCGTTGCATGCCCTACTGCCACCATAACTAATTGAAGTTAAATGTAAGACTGTCGCTGCTGTTGCTGCTATTTTATGTGTCAACCTCTTGACTGACCCTTTTCGGTTCAAGTGTGGGCGTGAGTGGGGAGTTACATTAGTGGTTGATTGGACTGTTTGTAATGCCCTCGAAATCGTAAAAAGCTAAATCTATAATACCTTAACAAATCTTGTTTGCGGTTCACTCTACAAATCCCATGCTCATTGGGATTAGAAAACACTGGATCCTCCCAGAGCAGCAAATCGAATAGCTGTTATCCGTTGGTGGCAGGTTTTGCACAGGTAGTCGGTAGGTGAGTTCTTAAGGCAAAGGGAATTAATTTTTAAATCAAGGCGAGAAATTGTGAAAAATACCACATATTACACCCACCCAATTTTGGGAATTCTGGGATTCATAGCTAAAAAACAACAAAATTTTACATTTCCCTCCAGAACTCTTCAACTGGATTCATGTGTAGTTTTCTACATCAATAAAAAAAATCTGGAATTTTGGGAATTTTTCTCCCATTTTAGGAATTCTTGCATTATTTTAAAAAAAAATTTTTCATTTTCATTGAACGTTTTTTGTGTTCAAACATTTCTTGAACATTATTACAATTTGGGCATTTCCCCCCACAATTTTAGGAATTCTGGGATTCATAGCTAAAAAAAACAACAAAATTTTACATTTCCCTCCAGAACTCTTCCACTGGATTCAATGCAATTCTCTACATGAGTAAAAAAAATCTGGAATTTTGGGACTTTTCTCTCCTATTTTAGGAATTCTCGGATTATTTTTATTTTTTTCATTTTCATTGAACAATTTTTTTTGTTCAAACGTTTCTTGGACTCTATTGCAATTTGGGCATTTTCCCCCACAATTTTTGGAATTCTGGGATTCATAGCGTAAAAAACAACAACATTTTACATTTCCCTCCAGAACTGGATTCATGCGTAGTTTTCTACATCAATAAATAAAAAATCTGGAATTTTGGAACTTTTTTCTCCCATTTTAGGAATTCTGGGATTATTTTTATAAACAATTTTTTTTCATTGTCCTCCATAACTCTTCACCTATATTCATGTGGTATTTCAAAATTAGTAAAAAAAATAAAGACAGTTTTGTTGATATATCCCTTCCCAATTTGAGGAATACTGGGATACTTTGCTTACGAATCGAGTCAGTTTCTACTTCATCATTGTAGGAATTCTGGGATTCTTTTTAAATACATTGACACATTTTATTGTTCATACGTCTCTTAAACATCATTTCAGTAAAAATAAATAAATTTGGTAAAAAACAACAAAATGTATTTTTCCCTCTTCAACTGAATTCATGTGCAATAAAAAAAGAAATCGGAAATTTTGGGAATTTTTTTACGCCCATTTTTGGAATTCTCGGATTATTTTTATAAATTTCATTTTCCTTCAGAAATCTTCAGCGTTATTCATGTCGCATTTTAAAATTAGTAAAAATGAAGGAATTTTTGTGGAATTTCCCATCCAATTTTCGGAATTCTGGGATTATTTGCTTAAAAATCGAATCAGTTTTATTTTTTTAAAAAATTTCTCCGGTTCCCTTCAGATGTTTTCATTTCTTATTTCACACAAATTGAATCAGCTGAGGTTTTTTAAATTAGTAAAAATAACCGCTTTTTGTGGATATTTTCCCTCAATTTTAGGAATTCTGGGGTTCATTGGAAAAAATCAAAAAATGATAAATTTTTTTTTACAGTAAAATTATTTTATAAAGAAAAAACAGTAGCTTTACGTTGCAAATGATCTGATAACAAATCATTTTTTAGGGTGAATACGAGCCAGCCATTCGTGATATAGAGTCAGAACCTATCACCCAGCACTTGGAAAATTGCATGGACAGGCTGAGCTACTGCGAAGCTAGCCAAGGCAGCAACATGTCTTAATGACATCGTGTTTTAAAAGTAATGGACATTTTTGACTTTTCGACTGAATTTTTGTTCAATTTCTTAGGCAACAACATGAATCGAATCATGAATCTATAAGTAATGAAAATATTTGCCATTTTAAATGATTTTTTGTTCACTTTTTAAAATATTAAAGAAAAAACAAAAAAAATATTTTCACCGACATCTTGGACAATTCAATGCGAAGCTAGCCGAGGCAGCATCACTAATGAAATCGTGTTCTATAAGTAGTGGGAACATCTGAGAATTGATAAAAATTGTTTTTAAAAAATTTGACGTGATACAGACATTTCCACGAGTCTGCCTGCCAAAAATCAGCTCGATTGGATCACTGAAAAAGGGTTAAAAATCGGTCGAAAGGCTTTCACACAGGCCACTACGGGCTTCATACTTCAAACTTAAAAAAAAAAAAATTCTGACGTGTACATGAAAATCGCCGATACACGTGTATTTTTATTTTGTATCCCCTTTCCGAAAAAGTAAATTTGGTTCCTAGGACAGAATGTGTGTAACACGGTGTAACCAATGGAATTATTTGCCTTTTCGAATGAATTCTATATTTCGAATGCATATATTTAAAAAAATCTAATATTTAGACCACATCGTGGCTAAACCTTGAATTCTTCTGTTCACAAAAACACTCCTAGTTTCTGGGAAATTTTTTGACGGAGACACCCTCATGCCAACAAAACTCATTACAACTTTCACCTTTGTTCGTAGATTTACCAAGGAACATTTGTAGAAATTTCTGTTTTCCACATAAGGAGTGAAAACTTTCGGGTATTTTCATTATTAAACTTCTCTCTCCCTCTCCCCTTCTATATGAGTCTCAGGCCCACATCGTGCCTTTGCTCAAGTGTATTAGAGAAATTCTTGCACGAATTACCGGCCATGCCGACATTTTAATACCAAAGTGGGAAATCTCTTTGGTGTAGCTACCGTAGCCAATCCATTTCGGATACAGCCAAGGCATGACAATTTGTTGGATTACATTTTAGCTTCATACACAATCAACCAGACACCGAGCTGTTTGCATACCAACACACACACAGAACAAGAAAAGTATTAAACCAAACACTGAAGTGGTTATTAAAAAATTTCCCAAGAAATCTCACAACAGCAAAAGGAAAATATTTGCTACGGTTAAACTTGTGCCAACTCTGAGTGAGTGTGTGCGAGTGTGTGGTCAAGCCATCACCTGGTTTGCTTCCGTTTCCGTTTAAAAAATGTATGTATGTATGTGTGTCGATGTGACTGGGCTTTCGTGCAAGAAAGTGCGTATATGTTTTTGGCTTTGTAAATTGTCTTATAAATAATTTGTGGTGTTTAGAATTTTTGCACAAAACTTGTCCATTGCTTTTGTCGTCTCTACTCTACTCTACTCTTCTGTTCTCATTCTTAAGCTCTGTTTATGGGCCAAAAAGCAAATGTTTAGCCGTAGCGGCATAGCAACAATTGCTGTGTTGTTGTCTGTTTGTTTATCGTCGTCGTCGTCATCGTTTTTGTTTGCAACATGAAAATTTAATTTTAAATACATAAACTTTAATTAACCCAATAAAAACAAAACAACAAGAAACGACAGATACCCAAAGAAGCCGTTGTAAGTGCGAAAGAGAAAAGAGGAAGCCAGCACTCAAGTGTGCAAAAGAAACGGAAACATTACCAGCAACTGAAATGGAAATTGAAAGACTTGGTACTACTACTAGGACTACTACTACGAAGACGGCGACGGCGACGACTAACACCACTACTGCTAAAAGATGTACTCGTTTTGTACACTCTACACACACACACACACACACACAACTACAGTTCGTCTTTAATCCTTGTGCACATTAAATAAAAGTTAATCTTAAAAGGATTTTATAATACCAAAACCACACGTACACTCACACACACACACACATATACAAACACGGAAAACGAAATAGCAGAAAAATACTGTGCACTAGTTTTGGGGGCTGTATGTGTATTGGTGGGTTTAAGTGTATGTCGGTGTGTGTGTGTGTATTTCCATGAGATGTGTGCCGAGAATGAGGATGTCAAAACTCAACTTGTAGCACAAGGGATGCCAACTGTTTGTTTTCTTTTGCTGCTGCTCCGATTTTCTGTTTTTTTTTTTGTATGAGTTCAAGGGAAAATTCTAGTGATGCCACGAGGCTCTGCTATGTTGTCGTCGTCGTCGTCGTCGTCGCTGATAAAGTGTTTGTGATTCTACAAAATCCATTCAATGATGATCGACTTTATTTCCTTTTTCTTTTATGGGATTTTGGTCAAATTCCATTTGTTTTCTTTTTTTTTTTGGTGTCTGTGTGTCAAATGATGTTGGTCAATAGAACGGGTTTGTGTAAATGTCCAAATTAAAGATTTTTTTTTTTGGCTCACACTACTTTGCGCAGTGGAAAAGACACAAATTGAAAGGAAATCTGTTTAAGTGGCTGTTGAAATTCGTAGGTGAGACGTTTTAATTCGGAAAGTTGGGCGGAAAGATGTTGGAGAAAGAATTTGTTTGATAAAGATCTTAGAGTTGTCGTAATGAAGCTTGAGCCCAGAGAGGTTAACCAGGGAATTTTTATCAGGGACCGTAAATAATGGTTAGTGTTACTTTTTTTTAAATTAAAAAATCAACCTTTTTCGAGCATAGATAACAGAAATATAATTTCATCATAATGAAATAATTTTTTTATTTTAGATTTTTATTATTACATTAGCGACAAAGAAAAATAATCTTAGCAATCTAAATGTATTAGGTCTTTGTTGGGAATACAAAAAATGTTTTAAACTATGCTAAGAAAAATGTGTGAAAATTGTTTTTCTATTTTCATAAATTTTCTTTTCTCAACGAAGCTCTTCTTAAATTTTGTTATGAATACAGTACAATACAGTATCTTGCTTAGCATTATTGGAGCTAGACTACATATTAACATATTGGCTACATGAGGTTCGTGATTGCTCCCGGCACTTGCATAACTTGAGAACAAATATCAAATGTCAGGACATTTTTCTGACTTAGGCCAGTCAATTAAAAGATTTTTCATAGTTTTAAACAAAATATATTAAAAACATGTATGAAATATTTCGTATTTTTAATGAAATATTTCGTATTTTTAATGAAATATTTCATATATCTTAGGAAATTTTTTCATAAAAATTCTGAAAAAAAATAAGAAATCATTGTTGGCTCAAACTAGTTTCGATGAAGACGTGGAAATATTACACTCTGCAACAAAAAAAATTATAGTTTTTGGTTATTTTTCAAATTTGTTTCAACACGCTTTTGTTGAAGTATTTTTGGAGCTATCAAAAATTATGTCTCAAAAAATGGAATTTAAAAAAACATGTATGAAGTCAAAATTTTTCATAAAAAGTATTTATGAAAAATTTCATAAAAAAAAATTATGAGAAATTTCATAAAAATAATTTATTACAAATTTTTATAAAAAAAAAAAAAATTATGAAAAATTTTTATAAAAAAAATGTATACAAAATTTTATAAAGAAAACTTTATGAAAAATTATTTTAACTGATTTTAAACAAAATATTAATAATCTAACGGTAACAAAAAAATTCGACCATTTTTGTACTCAGCTGACCATAAAATATCAGAGTTATGAAAAATTTCATAAAAAAAATTATGAAACATTTCTTTAAAAAATAATGAAAAAATTTCTTTAAAAAATGTATACAAAATTTCATAAAAAAAAATTATGAAAAATTTCATAAAAAAATTAAAAAAAATTTCAAAAATAAATTTATAAAAATTATTTCTCAAAACATTGAATTTAAAAAAAAATTAAATAACCTAATGCCAGGAAAAAAAATGTCGACCATTTTTGTACCCAGCTGACCATAAAATCTCAGAGCTATGAAAAATTTCATAAAAAAAATTATGAACAATTTCTCTAAAAAAAATTATGAAAAATTTCTTTAAACAAATTATGAAAAATTTTTTTAAAAAATGTATAAAAATTTTCATATATAAAAATTATGAAAAATTTTATAAAAAAAAAATATGAAAAATTTCATAAAAAAAATTTCTCTATAAAAATTATGAAAAATTTCTTTAAAAAATATGAAAAATTTCTTTAAAAAATTTATGAAAATTTTAAAAAAAAATTTGTAAAAATTATGGCTCAAAAAATTGAATTTAAAAAAAAAATAAATAACCTAATGGCAGAAAAAAATGTCGACCATTTTTTGTAGTCCGCTGACCATAAAATCTCAGAACTATGAAACATTTCACAAAAAAACTTATGAACATTTTTTTAAAAAAAAATTATGAAAGAAAATTTATGAAAATTTTTTTAAAACAAAAGGCAGAAAAAAATCTCAGAGCTATGAAAAATTTCATAAAAAAAATTTATGAAAAATTTCATAAAAAAATTTATGAAAAATTTCATAAAAAAAATTTATGAAAAATTTCATAAAAAAATTTATGAAAAACTTCATAAAAAAAATTTATGAAAAATTTCTTTAAAAAAATTTATGAAAAAATTTCATAAAAAAAACTTATGAAAAATTTCATAACAAAAATTTATGACAAACTTCAAAAAAAAATTATGAAAAATTTCATAAAAAAAAATTATGCCTCAAAAGTTTTAAATTAATAGCCCAACGATAGAAAAAAAAATTTCGATCATTTTTGAAGTTAGCTGACCATAAAATCTCAGAGTTATACAATGGTTATTTATTGCAATTTCTTTTTTGTTGCCCAGTGTAATGAAAATCTTCTAAAAAGAAAAAAAACTTTCTACGCCTTAACAATATTTTCACTTTTATGGCTTAACATCTTTCTGTACTTGACAACATAGATTTGAACATGTCTAACTCTGTTACAGAATGATCGTAACATTACGATCTCTGTTAACTTGTGACACTTGGTACATTTCAAATCTCCCTAAGCCCAAAGGGTGTGATTGGGTTTTTGTTAAATAAAACTCATCGCATTAAGGATTCACATTGTAAAAGTAAAAGTTAAACTTCCCACGCCATCTCTCTGAGCCAGTGAGCCTTAGTTTATGTGGCAGCAACACTCACACACACATGCATCTGAGGACATAAAACTACAGACATACGTGTTTGTACGTTCAAATACGAGTGTTCTCGTAAAAACTACTCGATTCAAATGCAAACGAGAAAAAAAGACGAAAAATCCACACACACACATGAAAATAATAACAACAAAACATCAACGGCAATATTAAATGTGTTTAAATGAGAACAAGGATATAACAGAACAACAAAAACAACCAGATGAACAGCAGAAACGATGACGAAAACAGTCACAGCCACAGCAGCAACAACCAAAATGAAGAAACTACACACCAACACACACACTCACACGCGCCGTACACTATACAAGTGTGTGTGTAGTACATTTTTCGCCTGCTCTGCAAACATTCAGCCATGCTCTAGAAGAATAAAAGCTGCAAAGAAATCAATACTGTTCTGCTGAAACAGAAACAGAAGCAGCAACATGAACAGCAGAAACGGAAACAGCCACAGTGACAGTGACAGCAGCGTGACAATGGCAGAACCACATTAGCAGTAATAACAGCAGCTTTAATGTTAGACCTCAGACAACATAACCAAAGCTTGCGCGCTCCAACACACACAATGGCTGCAGGCACATTCATAAACACGCCAACTCAACTGAGGCCCACTCTCTTAGTGCGAACAGAGAGAAAGTGTAATGTTTGGCTCCCTGTTACACGCTCTCTCTCTCACACACACACACACACACTGTCAGCCCGAAAAGCATCCTTTGAAAACATATGTTGCAGGTTCTCTGCCATTTGCCAAAGCTTTTGCTCCATGTGATATGTAGGGGTAGCCAAGCCAGTCAAAGTGCATAATGAGAAGCATTTATTTGGCAAGCTTTGGCAAAACAAAAGCTTCGGCGACTTGCATTGCAATGCATTTTTTGAAGGCCTTTGGAGCATAAAAAGCTACGTATGTGAGGCCAGTTGTATAAGCAACGTTTAAGGTTTTGAAACACGAAAACGAAGCAACGCGCGAGAGTGGCGTTTTCTTTTTTGTTTGATTTGAAGACAACAGCAAAAAATAATACCACACATTACAAAAAAAAAAGAAGAGAAATAATAAAAAAAAAAAAAGCAAACAAAATATTGTCGCGTTCAAATTCCAAGAATAGCTTGACTCCAAAGGCAAACAGAAAAATTTGCAACGGAAAGAAAAGCCAAGCTACATCTACGCAAACCACCCAATATGTCGGAAAAACGCGCGTGAAACCGAAAAAATCGTGGAAAATTTGTTCGTTTCTTGTGTTTTCCTAGCCCCCACCTACGTAAAGAATTCGTTGGCCACGGCAATTGTTTAAAAAAAAAGATAAGAAGCGTGAAAAAAAAAGAAAAGAAGTTATCCTTTAAAAGGGATATACACATAATTTCTGGTCTTCTGGTATTTTTTCCTTGTTTTTTCGTTTTTTTTTTGTGTGTGTGTGCGAGCGTTCACAAATCCTTGGTGCCTTTACAACAACCACAACAACAACAAGCAACAAAAAGCAATTATATTACTAAACGACAACAACACGTAGACGAAGAAACAACCAACTACCACAAAAGAAGAGGGAAATTTCCCTGAATGTAATGAAAGAAAAGAAAAATTGAGAAAATTTCACAAAAAAAAAAAGAAATTGTTAAAGTTTTAAGAAGCAAAAAGTAGTGTTAACAAAAAAGGTGAAATTCACAAAAGAAAACATAAAATCAATAATTCCAAGAAAGCAAGCAAAAAAACAAAAACAACAACAACACACCAAAAGCAAGCCCACAAATAGCCCAGAGGCAGGCAGCATGAAAAAAAGCCAAAAGCTAAAACTGCGACAAAAACAACGAAATCGGGACAAAAAATCCATGTAGACGACGAAACGACGACGTCAACGATAACGATAACAAACGGCCAGCACAGCAGCAACAAAGGAAAGAAGAAGACGAAACAACAACAACAACCAAAAGAGCAAAACTACACAACGAAATACGAGGAAAATCTTGTTGTTTTCCTCCAGCAACAACAAAAAAAATTATACAAATCTTCATAAAGCCTCAGTCTGTCAAGTCAGACAGCAAGCGAACCGAAATTTTGAAGCCAGTCCATTAGGCTACTCCAGTACAGGCCATACAACCGACCGACCGACACATACACTCACACTCACACAGCACAACACACACAGAGAGAGAGACAGACCGAACGACCGATAGACATAGAATTACTCGACGCGACGCGACTCGACTCCTCCGTTCAATTCAATTGTTAATAATTTATGTAAACCGTAGCGCAGCAATAACAATAACAACAATAACAATAACCTAAAAGATAATAACCAGGAAACATCATATTAAATGAAGCAGTAGAGCAGTCACAGTCAATCGTGCTAGCTGGCGAAGCCGAAGCAAAAAAAAACACACACAAAAAACAGGGAGAAAAGCTATCAAATTACCAAACAGAAAACGGGACGACACAGCGCCAAGGAGAAAACAACACAGACAGCAGCAGCAGCAAAAAAAACAACAAAGAACAACAGAAAAGAGAGTCATTAGTAGAAGAACGTAGAGCGTAGAAAAAAAAGAACACTCATACGTATTGGGTGACACACGCACACGAAATCCCAACACAGGCCACTGGATACACACACACTTACTCTCAACAAAACAAGACATACTCACGCATACAGTAGAGCTCGGGTTCGGGCAGCAACGACAACAACGACAGCTTCGTAGTGACCTTTAAACATTTGGTCACTACTACGACAACGACGAGTACGAGTACTACTACTACTACCACCCACACTACTACTACTACAACTACAACCCCCCCACTCCTACTCCTATTAGCACGACAACGTCAGAGCCAACGACAACAACTGCAACGGCAACGTACACATTTTTTTAAGACAAGCAACTTCGGTCAAAAGTAACAGCATTAAAGGGCATCTAATAGAGCAGGCAAAAAAACACAAACAAAACTTATGGACAATGCCTACGTCTACTATAAGGTATTAACTAACTAACTAAGTAACTAACTAAGCACAGCCACTTGAATATCTCGTTGAAATCATCATCAGCAATACGTTCTGTTCATTCCATAATGTCGTCGTCGCCCACCCGCCCTCCTATCGCTGCACCGTTGTAAGGAGGTGGAGGCCTCATTTGCATCGTTCATGGTTCATCATCGCCATTATCAGACAATCAATCAATCGATCAATCCATTCATGCACCCACATATCAATCATCTGTCAAAACGACAATATGCCAACAGCAACAACAACAATAACATCAGAAAAAAACCCCCCAATACCCCCCCACCAACGATAACAGCAACAACGGAAATTCATTAACAAATTATGTAAAAACAAAGAAAGAAAGAAAGAAAAAAAACAGAAACCGAAACAAAGAAGAAAAACAAAATTAAAAGAAAAACGAAAACGAAAGCAAATGAAAATGAAATGCTGAGCATATCGAAAAAATCTATCAACATTTTGCCAGAATTGCACACATTCACACCCTCACACACACACACACACACTCACTTATTTTACAATTCTGCAAAATAATCCAATTCACATTTTGCTTCCACAATTTAATTACATTTATCTTATCGATCATCAATTATTTGATTTAAGTCTAAATCAATATTGTGAAATATTGCTAATTATCTATAGAAAGTGAGAGGGGGGGGGGGGTGAATTTAAAATATCGCATTGTCCTTACCCCTTACTTGGCTCTTTCGCTACATTATCGTTATTGCGAGAGGATAATTACATTTCTCATTAATTTCTGGAATTTTTAATATTATGCGTAGGGACTGGCAATAGCCAATGATACCTTTAAATTGTTATCGAAATTATCGACTCATGTGTTTATCGATTACCCACAATATGGAAATGTATTTGATTTTTTTTTTATTTGCAATTATTGCAAGCCAGAAATGGATTCATTTAATCAAAATCTGCTGAATTTGCCTAATATCTTATGGAACTTAAGGACCATGATAATTGTTTTATTATCGATATCCTCTACTTAACATGTCGTCATCGATTACCCACAATATGAGAATGTATTTGAGACCAAAATTCACTCCATCAATCAACATCTGCTGAATTTCCCGAACATCCTATGAACTTTAAGGGGAAATAATTTTTGTTTTGTTATCGATGCTCCCAAATTTATCCAATTGTCGTCATCGATTACCCACAATATGAGAATATATTTGAAAATTTTAATCCAAAGACACAACGATAAATTCATGAAACTCATTAAAGTGCATACCCAATAATAGAGGAGAATTGCCCACCCAATATGTCGGAAAAACGCGCGTGAAACCGAAAAAATCGTGAAAAATTTGTTCGTTTCTTGTGTTTCCCTAGCCCCCTACGTAAAGAATTTTTTGGCCACGGCAATTGTTTAAAAAAAAAAGAAAAGAAGTTATCCTTTAAAGGGGATACACACATAATTTCTGGTCTTCTGGTATTTTTTTTCCTTTTTTTTCGTTTTTTTTTTTGTGTAAATTGCCAGACCAACAGATAATAAGGAAGGTGACGGAATCATTGCAAATGCTGGAACAGGTTCAATAGAATTTATGGTGTGATTGTCATAATACATTCTATTAAAACTACTACTGCAATCAATTTATGTTATAAAAACATTAGTGGGTGACAATTCTGAAGCCTTGGGCAAAATAAATTATACAAAACCAAAAAACGTGTCAACCACTTTTCCGACAACACATCAACCAAATACAAATAACTGACTATTTCCATCCAAGTTCATTAATAATGAATTTAATTTTTACATACATTTATTTTAATAGTTGTTCCACAAGTTTCTATCTGCGTTTCATGGAACAGTTTCAAAAGTACACACACAGTTCGTTTAAATGAAAGATGGTTCAATTTTTATTGAAAATGGATTTTTTTTTTTCATTTCCGCTCAACATTCGATTGTAGTGAAATTCTGTAAAGTAACTGACGATCTAAAGGGCTTCTATTTATCCTCGACTAGATCAACTCACATGATTCAAAAATATCAGTTGCTAGCAAATGCTTTGTCTTGTACTCGTTCAGCAGCAGACCCATCTTCGCCAATTCCAACTAGATTCTTATAAAAACGCATCTCTCTCTCATCATCATTTCGATGTGGTGATCTTTGATGTTCAAAACATGTCTCCGTTAGAATTTTCTAATAGTACATGTGATTACTACATGCTCTTTTCTCTTTAAAAGAGAATATGTCGAGAAATAAACGAATCTTTCAATTTTTCTACTATTTCCTGTCACTTTGATGTTGCATACTTTCGGTAGATTTCAAAAATTCTATTGATTTTACTGCGATGCCGAAGATGTTGGCAGCGTCATTTTCGAAAATCGTAAAAATTACAGAAGTGCTGGATTTGTGCAGAAAATATTTTTTGAAAATTTTCTGAGATATTTTGAAAATAAATTTGAAAAATATGTAATAAACCACAATGTTTTTTTTTAAAAAAAAAAATCTTGATGTCTTTTTCGCAAAAAAATCACCAATTTCGAAAATGTGATTTCACCAAATTGTTACGTTCCGGGCAAAATAATAATAAACTTAGTTGCAGGACCACGTAGACAATAAAGTGCCGTTGATTTGGTCCCAGGTTGCTACCCTGGTATTCCAAATTCTATATTAAACTCTTGGAGATCTTTGGAAACAATTCCTGTTAATTAATACAATTACAACACACTCTAGTCCACTTCAGTTATAGAAATCTTCAATAAATTCTAATGAGATTTCGAGAAGCCTCAGCTGAAATCTTGTCGAAATTAATTTTTGAATTTCTCTTATACAGTCGATTACCAATCAAAGCAGCCTTAACCAAAACTCAGTTAACTTCAACAATAACATTTGTCTTTATGGACATTTTGCTTGAAAAAAAATTTCAAATTATATTTAAATATAAAATCGTTAATAAAAATAAACGATCCCATCAAAAGAAAACAAACAAACAGGCATTAACAACGACCCCATCATTATCATTGCTCTCACAAGAACAACAACAACAAAAAAAACAAGAAGCCAGAAAAAGGAAAACAAAATAAATGCGGAAAAGGATAATTTCCAACATTTTATGCAATGCCAGACATGAGCCTGCTGCTGATAAATTTTATGAAAAATACATTTTTCATACAAACAAAAAAAAAAAAAACATAACACAATTTCCCATCGTGTCATAATATCGGCATGCGTTATCTTTAAAGGAAGCCAGCAAGAAACAAAAGCCATGAAACAACAAAAACAACGGGGAGGGTGTGGAAATGTTAGGAAATTTCTTCACTTGACTTTAAAATTAACGAGAAGCAGGAGAAGTTTTGTGAATCTAGACAATGATGATGACGACGGCAGGGAAATATGAGAAGCCAGCTTTAATGTGTGTGTGTGTGTTTTTTTATTTTTATGCTCAACTTGAAATATAAAATGCATAATACACCCACCTTCATGTACATATGAAGCATACAGCGGTATATGAGTCATTCCATATTCAATGGGAAAAAATTACTATAATTCAACAGCAATTTAAATTTTTCGCAATCAAAGTGATTACATTTTGGAGAGGCCAGGTTTAAATTGCAAAAGAATCTCATAGAAATTCATGTATTCATGTTTTTTTTTAAATTTTTTTTTAATATTTTAAAAAGATGATGCAGACTGTTGATGAAGGACAGTAAAGAACGCTGAGTCTGAGGAGTTTAGCCGCATTGTACAATAGGGTGGAGTGAAAACATGCTTTTTTTTTAATTTGAAAAAGTTAACCTCGGAAAGAGATGTAGTCTGGGGTCCTAATGAGGGGAAAAATAAAGAAAAAAATTTTAAAAAATTTTTAGGGGTCGCGCCACTCCCTCGAAATTTGGAAATTATCGCTATTTTGGCGTTGATTTTAGAAAAATCCTAAAAAATTAACGACTTAACTTATTCGAAATTTATAAGTTTGAGCTTGTTCAGTGCCCAAACAAAAGTATTTGAGGCAAATATGAGGATAATCGACTAATGTTTGTAGCTTTGGTGGCGATTTCATTGTTCAGTCAATTTTCTGAAGAAGGGACGATTTGACTTATTTTACTTTTTGAAATTTTTGAACAATGAGAAAATTTTTTTTAAATTTTTTCTTGCCCTTATTTCATTGTTTACGCTATTGCAAACATTTATTGACATAAAACTTTTTAGGATTTTTCTAAAATCAACGCCAAAATAGCGATAATTTCCAAATTTCGAGGGAGTGGCCCGACACCTAAAAATTTTTAAAAATGTTTTTCTTTATTTTTCCCCTCATTAGGACCCCAGACTACATCTCTTTCCGAGGTTAACTTTTTTTTTTTGAATTTCACTCCACCCTATTGTACAACCTTATTCCAAATCTAGGACAAAAGTGTATTCAGTTCTAAGTAAAATGTGTCAATGTACGCATTTCCCTTAACATTTCATCTCAAATCTGTGAGCTGAACGACAAGGAATGGACAAACCTGAATTTTCTTCAAAACTTTGATCTACAGCAGCAATAGACACGACGTTGTCGATGATCGGCCGGCTTGCGTTCTTGTGTTAACTGACCCAACTGACCTTAAGACCCAAGTCTTTATGCAAAATACGTGGAATGCCCAAGTCCAACGAACGACGAGAAATAGACAAACCTGGGGTTTCTTTAACACTCTGATCTACAGCAGCAATTTTCTCTGTTGTTCTTGAGCGAGGTGCACGCGTTTTATTCTTCACATCACTCACTTGTGCCAACAGCTCGAATTTGTCCACCAATTTTCGGTATTGCGGTTCGACAAGGAGCTTCACGACGACCCAAAAAACTGTCAATTTTCTATACTCGACATTTGTTTCTTTATTGAGAGTCTAGGGACATAATACAATCCTTACAGACTAGCTAAGAGCTCATTTCATATTTTTAGTATTGCACTCCTTTAAGGCTGGTGAAATCGGTCCATTAACTGAGAAGTCATATCTCTGTACTGGCAGATTAAAATATTCTCTAATCTTAATGATAAAAATTTCACATAATCGAAAGTATTTCGATTTACTTGTTTTTAATACATTTTATTTATTTTACGGTTACATTTACCATAAAATAAATAAAATGTATTAAAAACAAGTTAATCGGATAATAATGTTTTTTTTTTAAATTTTCGAGTATATGAACTTTTTATTCATTAAGATTAATATTTAATAAAATTTGAAGTCGTAGCAGAATTTTCACCACCAGACACGCGCTTTGACTCCGAGTCCGCATTTTCACCACCAGACACGCGCTTTGACTCCGAGTCCGCAGCCCTCGTAAATTGAACTAAGTGCTCTATGAACTGGGCGAGCAGCTTCATTTCTTTTCAAACTAAATTCGCACAATTTGTAAAGTTGTTCAGGCGTTAAACGATTCCTGCCGGTCAAACCTTACTCAACACAGAAATGTCCACAGAGTTGGACATTATCAGCTGTCAAAGCCTAGTTGCACCTAAACAAAACTCTCTATATTACGGTGTCCTCAATGTTAGTCAATAGTTCATGTCATGTCTTCAATGAGCCTCAGACAGAAATGTAAGGTTGGAAGAACTATCATGAGATTCATTGGAATACGTAAAATTGAAAAACATAACTCCGCCATTTCCACTAACTACCCATGAAAATAACCTAAACCGAGCCAACTTTTTCTATAAGACCAGAAAGTCGCACTGAAAAGTTTTTTGTCCATAATTTTTGGTTGGGAAACGTTGTCATTATCCCTTTCCGTATTTTTTTTTTTTTGAATAAGCTGCCCATGGTTAGCTTCTTTAAAAACATCTTACACAAAAAAATTAACATATTATAAAAAAATAATAAACATGGTAGACGTGATTTTTTCCAAACTCTTTGCGTTAGACAGGGAATAACATGTAACATGTTAGTCTTCCCACTTTCTTGGCTTGCTTCAAAAGGACCTTTAAAGGATTTAAAAATGACAGAAAAACAGGCGCACACACACACACACTTAGAGGCATTAGCGATTTTGCAGCACCCAGCAAAGCAAGTACAATGCCGTCCTCCTACACATTAACAAATAAAACACACGCACAGCGAGAGAAAGACACACAGAGAGAGCGAGAACAATACAGAGCGTTAGTAAATCTAGAGAGCGAAAAACTCTTTCAGACTTTGATCTGTGTAGTTGATGTATGAAAATCTAAATGTCCTCATATGTATGCTTAGGACAAGTATTAAAAACGTTTAGGCGTTTTAGTTTTTCCCTACACTTACAAAAAAAAAATATATAAACCAAACACATGAATTGTCTCCAAAAAAAAAAACAAAAAACAAAAAGCACGCATTGACACTTAACAACCTTCAACAGAACACAGAAGCTCAGGCACACGCACACACAACAGCGGCACAGACTCAAACACCCTCACACAGACGCCCACACACAATGGCCCTACAGATATCCAATGTGCACAAGTCTGTGCGAGTGTAGGCTTAACAGTCATCAACACACATACATATGTATGTGTGTATGTATGTACTCGTAGTACGAGTACATCGTACTACTCGTTCTTCTCATTTTGCTTTATCCCTAAAAATAGACTTTGAAAATGAGAACGAACGTATCATGGGCACACACACACCAACAACAACAATAAGTTGTGTATAAAATTACACAGAGAGCGGCGGCGGCAGCAGCAGCACCACCACCACCGGCTCTCATTGACTAACCAACAACAAGCGAAAAGATACAGAACAACAGCAACAACCACTAAAGCACAAGACGACAATGATGACGACTATGGCGACGATGACTACGATGAGAACGACAACAACGACGAGGACGACGACTGTGACAATAACACCACGACCATCACCACCAACCGAATCTTAACGAACCAGCAGCCGCAGCCCCAGTCCCAGCAACAACAACAACGCATTTCATAAAAGCAGCCCACTTACACACGTTCACCATGTAATGCTCTAACATTAACATACATAAAAACCTTCTTAATGTTTGTCTAAATACACTCGAGCAAAAAACCACCACCACCACCAACAACAACAACAAC
This sequence comes from Hydrotaea cyrtoneurina, assembly GCA_958296145.1. Lineage (NCBI taxonomy): Eukaryota > Metazoa > Arthropoda > Insecta > Diptera > Muscidae > Hydrotaea > Hydrotaea cyrtoneurina. Next base: position 62,904,995 of record OY282516.1, on the reverse strand, counting down.
AGTTCATAATCAGTTAAAATCTCGGCACTCGGCTCAAACAGCCACCAACAAGCTGGCAATATTTGTCTGACAAAAATCTTCAATATTTTCATCTCAGTGCCATCTGTTAGGCAAAAGGCAGATAACTTTTAGGCTTATTTGAGAGATAGTCGCTTAACACTTCTATCTGAAATCTTTTGTCGCCGTTTATTGGTGAAAATCGTTTCGTCGAAATGCCATTTGAGTCAGTTGTACAATGTAACGAATTATTTTCAGAGTATTTAGTAGGTCAAGGACAATGGTTTCTGTGACAAAGTCTCTTGCAGATTTTAGACAACTCAAGTATATCAACATCCTAAATAAATAGACTCGCAGTAGTACAAACATTTCATTTGTAACTGGCGTTTCCATTTTCTTCTCATTCTCAAAAAAAAAACGCACAAAAAAAACATCGTCTTAGCTTGATTCTATATAAACACCAAACGTAAAGTGTTGGCTTAGCACACAAGATAGATGACCGAAAAAAAAACGAGAACACCGACAGAAATGGTCCAGCTGAAAGCCAGATAATTTCTTGTACAACATTTTTGGGGCTAAATGGAATTGGTTCAACATAGACATTGTAAAAGGCAGAATCTTAAACTATCACTAGTCCCTAAATACAGCCATTACGAAATATTTCTATTGCACATTTCAGGCCAAATTCAACAACCTATATCATAATTTACATTACATTTCAAAATAACGATAGAAAATCAGTGGTAGAATTCGGAATTATTTACTTTCCATGTGATAACCAAAAACTGTTCACAAATCTATGAATACATTTTGTCGGTGAGTGTGTTCAAAGGTTATTTTGCCATGTTATACCTATGCGTATGATTAATATTGATATTCATCACCAGATCTCAGAGTCTGATTAATATGTCACCGTATGATTAATATTATCTGTTAAGCAGAGCGTATGATTTATATTTGTCAATGTACAGGAATGAATCAGTTTATCGGAGCGTAGGATTAATATTTGACAATACAGTTAGGCGTATGATTATTATTGATATTCATCAGCAGATCTCTGAGTGTGATTAATATGTGTCCGCATAGCTGAGCGTATGATTAATATTATCTGCTAACCAGAGAGTATGATTAATATTTCTCAGTGTACCTCAATGAATGAATAATAACTATCAGTTTATCGGAGCGTATGATTAATATTTATATATGTCAATCGGAGCAAACGTATGATTAATATTCATATTTACACGCAACACCTAAGCATTTGATTAACATTCATAATACAGGAATACCTCGCATAGTTCAGCTTCGATCAGTACGGTTTATCTAAAGTGTGGTATTGAAATCTCCAAAAAATTATCTGAAAAAAAATTTTCTAAAAAAAATAAAAGTAAAATTTTAAAAAGAAATTTTAAATACTTTTTTTTGTTATTTTCTGATTTTTCTTTGGAAAAAATTTTCTAAAAAAAAAACTAAAATGAAATTTTTAAAATATTTCTTTTTAAATAAATTTTCTGATTTTTATTTGCAAACAATTTTTCTAAAAAAAAAAACTTAAATGAAATTTTCAATATATTTTTTTTTTACATAAATTTGAAATGAAATTTTCAAAATATTTTTTTTTCTAATTTTTTACTCGGAAAAAAAATTCTAAAAAAAAATTTAATTAAATTTAAAAAAAAAATTAAATATTTTATTTTTGTTATTTTTTGAAACCCTTAAATTATTACCCCCGTATTCATAAAAATTTAAAAAACCTTTGTCAAGAAAAATTTGTGAAAAAATATTTTTTTTTAAATAAACTTGAAATGAAATTTTTAAAATTTTTCTAAAAAAAAACTTCAAAATATTTTTTTTTTTAAATAAATTTGAAATGAAATTTTTAAAATATTTTTTTTTTATTTTCTGATTTTTATTTGAAACAAATTTTCTAAAAAATAAATTTAAATATAAAATTTTTTAAATATTTTTTTTTTGTTATTTTCTGAAACCCTTAAATTATTGCCCCGTATTCATAAAAATTTAAAAAAAACCTTTGTCAGGAAAAATGTGTGAAAATTGTTTTTCTATTTTTAAACATTTTTCTTAACAAAGGTTTTTTTTAAATTTTTTTATTTGCAAACAATTTTTCTAAAAAAAAAATTAAATTTTCAAAATATTTTTGTTAAAATAATTTTTTTTTTATTTTCTGATTTTTATTTGCAAAAAAAAATTCTAAAAAAAAATGAAATTTTTAAAATATTTATTTGGAAAAATTTTTTTAAAAAAAAAATAAAATTTAATTTTTGTTATTTTTTGAAACCCTTGTTATTTTTTTTTTATTTTCTGATTTTTATTTGCAAAAAAATTTTCTAAAAAAAATGAATTTTAAAATATTTTTTCTATATTATTTTCTGATTTTTATTGGAAAAAAAAATTTCTAAAAAAAATAAAATGCAGTTTTTGTTATTTTCTGAAACCCTTTAAATTAAAAAAAAGCCATTGTCAAGAAAAACGTGTGAAAATTGTTTTTCTCATTTATACACATTTTCTTAATAAAGGTTTGTTTTAAATTTTTATGAATACCGGGGTTAGTATTATTCCTTTATAATGAAACCGTTACATTTTCGGTATTTCTCCTTCAGTATGAAAACATACGGCACGGCTCGCTAATGTTTACATGAGAGACGTTACACAAGACGTTTTCAGTTGTTCGTATTTTTGACAACCCATGGAGTTGAACCGTTTGGTCATCACTCCCTAAATAGGAAAAAATAGAATAGCTGTAGTTTTCTATTATCTTGTTGATGCAATATCGTCATTTCTTTCATATAGAAATGGTCCTGACACTTTTGAACTAAGGAAGCGATTTGATTTTAAATTTTTTCCTAGTGAATTTATGGTCAGAATACGAAGATTTTCAGGAAAATGGATAAACAAATAAAATAGGTTAATATTTTTTTTACTTAAACGCATGATTAATATTTGTCTGCATGCCTGAGCGTATGATTAATATTAATTATAGCTTTTATTTGAAAAATAAATTCTTCATAATTTTGTAATTTTTTTTCTGGAAACGAGTATTTGGAGTTTTGAGGGATTCCATTGGAAATACGATTTCGATGCTCTTCTACGAAATACAAATCGTAGCTGCCAATGCTTACGGTTCGTTGGAATTGTAGCTTTGCGGGAAAAAAGAAAATGTTTTTTTTTTTAGAAAATCAATGAATTCGGATTGAATTGTCGAAAAACACAGTCTTTAAATGGGGTAATTAGGGTTTTAAATCCGGGACGTCTTTCCCAGGAAAATCCATTCGAATTCTTGCAGTTTCTTTGGAAAATTTCATGATGGGAAATAATTGAAATTCACAAGTTAACCGGACTTCCGTTAGTTTTTCCAAGACCACTTAACCACATTTGAAATTCCTTTAAATATTCTCTACGAATTATTAATGCAGAGGGCAGGATGTGCGTGTGTGCCACAACCATTTTTTGTTTTAAATAAATAAGAAAGTAAAACGTATTTGTTATACAAAAATAGGGCCACAAATGTATAATCCACCCCCCCCCCACCCCTTTTCTGTTGTTGTTAAATTCAGTACTTTATTTCATTCATTCAAGGCAGGCCACACACACACACACACAAAGTGTGACATTGTGGCTTTAATTGTTTCTCTGTTTTGATGACATACATACATTTGTTGTACACTTTTTGTTGGTTAGAATTATTTTTATTTTAATTGCAACTGGAACAGCAACAACAACAACCAAATCTCTATACACTCACTGCACGTATTTGGGATTCATTTCTATATTATTCAGTTTTATCGTTGTTGTTATTATTTGTACTCATATTTATTTATTTTGTTTGTGTCCCACCCCCCCCCCCCCCGCCACCAATAGCCTCACCGTTTTGAAAAATGTCGACTGAAAACTTTATAAACAGAAATTTCCTAAAAATTGAATAGACAGAGAGAAATATAATAAACACAGCTACAAAAAACACCCACACACAGACAAGGGCATACATTAATACGTTGCAAAAGGCACGTCGATAACACAATCCTTCATATGAAATTTCAACAACAACAAAACTACATACGTGTAAAATTCAAAATGCCAAATTTGTTTGTTGGTATTTGCGCACAGATTTCGGTGTATTTTTAAATAAATTTCATTGGCAAACCGGAAAAACTGGTTTTCCTCTTAATGTAATTGTATATTTATGTCTGTATGTATATGTATTTGGTATATATGTATGTATGTATGTATGTATTTACAAACCCATTGATCAATTCAATTAAATCGCATAGTGTTCCCCCTGCACATACATATCTTCATAATTACACCCAACTTGGAATATATTTCATCCACTGCCGAAACATTTGCCAACACTTATCGAAGGATATTCGAACTGTTCTAGTTGCTAGAATTAAAACTTTACAAATGACCAGCACAGTATTTCGGAATAAACACACCATTACCCAGATTCATTGGCACCGTTAAAGGCCACCCCAGTACCTCCGACAATACACGTCATTACACAGAACACCTCGGTTTCGCGGATATTTGTAACAAAAAATAATTTCACTGACCGACACCACAGATTCACTGACAATCGCCACAGTTCCTCTGTGGATCACCACCGAATCACTAATCACTATTCGGCATTCCACTGATTATAAACTCCATTCCACAATTGATGGTGTAGGTGGTAGGTGGCTTCAGGCCCAAGTTGTTACCTTGTCCTTTCAGTACAACTACAAGACCTGTGGGAAATTTCGTCCTTTTTGGACATCCAAATTTCGAAGAAAATCGAGAACGACAGGTGACAGATATTGTAGTCGAAAAATTATTTTGATTCTCCAAATTCCACAAATAAAATAAATGATGCGTAGCCACCGCATCGTAGCCACCGAGATGGAAATGGGAGACCCATCAGTCAAGATGATTTGTCGATGGAATATAATAATAATAATTTTCATGCATTTCAAGAACCCAATCAGCAAAGAGTTCTTCTGTTAACTGAACTTTATAAGCCTTGAGACGCCAGACTTTATGCAAAATACGCCAACAGCTCGAAGTTTTCCACCAATTTTTGGTATTTCGGTCCGACAAGGTGCTTCACGACGACCCAAAAATGCTTTAGTTTTGCGAACTCAATAATGGCCGATGATTTCTGTGTGTCCTCTGGCATTAAGATCGTGGAACACTGAATCTCAAAAGAATTTTTTAAATTTTTCCTGTCGTAAACCTCTCCGGATATTCAATGAACGAAAATAAGTAACCTTTTGAGTTGTTTACTTAGCAGAGATTGGCTAAAAGTCCGCCGTGGTGTAACCCTAGGTTGGTATCCTGTTAACAACTTGAAACACAATTTTTCAGCGACCATTTTCATTTAGGCGACGACATTTACGAGTAAGTGGTTAATCTGTAAGCCATGCTAAACTTTTCATAAAAAAACTTCTCGACACCGACAAATTGTATCTTGCAAAGCTTCTTACTTTGAATGAAGTTCCGCTCCCGGTCTATTCCTTCATAGAATGCAAAGGGATATAAAGGGTGGCGCAAAAGGAAAATGCTATAAATTTTGCGATTGGCCCCTAATGTCAGTGGCAAACCTGGCGGCGGCCATTTACATGACATTATATTCTCGACTTGATGTAAAAAAAAATTAAAAGACCAAATAAAAATAATCCACAAGAAGAAACAAAGTTTTTTTTTTTTTTTTTTTTTAATTACAGCCACCTGTTAGTTACTGGTGGGCTTGAGAGAGATTCGCTGTACAGGATAGTTGAGCTGTGAGTGAATGAAGTTTCGCGCGCGTCGGTTCCTTCCTAGAATGTAAGGGGACATACATACAGGTTGGCTTGTGACAGTTTAGCTGTACAGAATAGTTGTGCTTACAGTTCGGCTCCTGGAATACCAGAAGTCATGTGTCATGGCATCTGTTGGTTTCAACAGAGCTTTTACTTCATGATGTCCCGTGAATCACCCGGGGCCGCTTAGCAACGAAGTTCTTCTGCCATGTACATCTCAAGTACATATATCAAACACCATGTCTATTTTAGTTTAGTAATGTCCTGTCCCTGATTCCCATGCACTCAAGTTTTGGTCAAACCAACACTTTCTGCTTAATTGATGTTCAAGTTATTCAAATTGAATTGTCCAAAACTTTATGGCATTTCATAAATTCATATACGCGCCTTATTCGGTCCTTATGACTTTAATTAAAAAAATGCGAAAACTTTTACAACTACGATGCTTGTGGTATATGGACTCACTTGTGAGCTCGTGGTGGTAGAAGAAAAAAATATATAAAATATAGCCTCATTAAATATTTTTATTATGTATTATGGGCACACACACTTCATTTTGGCGATTTATGAATCCCCATCTCTCTCTCCACATCTCAGTGGCTCCCTGCCCCGATGGTTTCACATGATTTGCAATTGTTTTGTTTTTGTATGCAAGTATGCAAAATTTTTAATATTTCTTGTGTGTGTGTGTGTGTGTGTGCAAGTGTCTAATTGATCCCCAAGGCAACATTTATTTAAATGCAGCAATGAAAACGGAAAGATGAAACTAATACATGGACAATATTATCATCGCCATCATCATCGTCGCCGCCGTCGTCGCAGTGGTGATGGTCGTCACCAGTATAAATATTGAGTCCTTGTACATTTAATTTCCATAAACAATTTTTATGATCAGCAACAATTCTTTGTATGTTCATCTCCCCCTCTCCCACTGTGCCTCTTAATGTGTGCACAGAAAAAAAATGAATTGCACTGAATTGAAATGAAAACTAAATGGTTCCCTTAATAATAATTTCGAAAATTTTAATGAAATAAAATGGAAGAGAAAGGACTTTCTTTTCCTTAGCCCTCCCCTGGCCAGGGATGTAAACATTTCATTACATTCCTGTTTTTATTTTGATTACAAGTGAGGGTGGAGAACTTTTCATTTTCATTTCCAATTCAATTATTTGCTGTGTGTGTGTCTTTTTTGCTGTTGTCTTTTAAAGAATTCATTGGAAAAATAACACACACACACACAGACAAAAGAAATAGTCCAAAAATAGTTGTCTGCCTTAGAAGTCACCACACAACAAAAGACATAGTAATTGGCCCGTTTGCCAGCCATTTGGCCATAAAGTAATAATGGCAAAATTACACGCAGTGCCTCCAATGACGACATCATCTAATGTTATTCTGCAAACAAAAAAAAACCGCTCTTTGTCGTTGTCGATGCCCCTCTGCGAACATATAAATCTTCTTGAAACTTATAAAGCCAAGGATTGGAGTGCCGCCAGTTTTATGTCTGAACTGTAACTGTAACAGTTTTAGTTGTGAAATTGGTGACTTCTTGTCTGCCATGTTTATTGCAAGACATTCGCAAAGACATGAGTATTTGTGTGGCGTCCTCTGACCCAAATATAAATTCAAACATAGTTTATTATACGACTATTTATAAAACAAGACAATAGCAACAACCAAATAATAGCGACATACAGTGAGCATCAGGGAAAAAAAGTCTCTGCCACATGGTTGTTACATTTCACATAAAATTTAATCCGAAAAAGAGTACGACTACAAGGGATTTTGCTTTTTAGTCAATGTTTTATTTTATTTAAGTTTAGAAAATATTTGAAACCATCTTTTACGATTTGTATACATGTGGATATTTTTTTTTTATTAAATCAATCAAGTGGTCGCTTTTATAGGCCTCGGCTGCCTTTTTTTTTTGATCATTTTTAAGATCATCTGTGACGGTAAAGCTAGGACTTGCTTGACTTCAGGCGGTAAATGGTCTGAGGGCTGCTGTCCTTTGACATAACTTTTCCCTCCAGCACCCTACTTGGTAGTTTCCTATCGCTAACACAGTGCTTTTCGTTTACAGTGTCAGTCAAAAAAAAAAAAAAAAAAAAAAAATCCGGAGGTATTCAATTTGGGGATCTGAGGTTTTTTTTTATTAATTACAACACAAAGTAAATTCATATTCTAATTTTGGGTCCAAGGGTAAACCGGGTAAAACAGACCATATGGCTAGATTTTTGCAGCAACAGACCAAAGCCTCTGGAGGTTACGACACCAAACCTCTCTCTTAGTGCTTATACCAGTGGCCAGGAATGTATTGGGAGTTGATGGTCGATATCCCAGTGAAAAATGTAAATGTTATTCAAATTGTAAATGTTAACTGTAGTGAATTAATGACGATAGTGAATTAACACAGTAGGTTTTCATGATCCTTAATGGTCTAAGAGGAGTGTCTAAGAGAACAGCCACCTCGACAAAACCATAGCTTGATTTTACAAGGAATATGAATGCATTTGTCTACACAACTCATAGATCTCTCCCTTGTCTGTGTCGAGTTGTCAAAGCCTAAGTGTGTGAGATTTAAACTGAAAGTAGTATGAGACTCAATTCGATACAGAGAATGACCAGGCGATCATACAACTATATGTCTACCCTTAACGATAGGGTTCACACCGAAAGCACTGGTAATATTCTTACTTAATGAGGAATTACACATCACCCGGGGTAATTTAACCCACAAAAGTAGTCGAAACTTAGGATGGTCATACTAAATCTCTGGTTACTTTTAATTCTTTTTGATTATTTATATTAATCCCAAGTAATCCTGATTACTTTTAGATTATTTGTAATTGTAATCAATTAAAAAAATCAAAAGTAATCTTTGAAAATAGTCGGATTATTTTCTGATTACTTTCGATTCTTTTTGATTATCTATGGAATTCGCAAGTAATCCTGATTACTTTTAGATTATTTGTAATTGGAATCAATTAAAAGAATCAAAAGTAAGATTTTTTCTAATTTTTTCTGAGAAGATTATTTTCTGATTACTTTCGATTCTTTTTGATTATTTGTAGTAATCCCAAGTAATCCTGATTACTTTTAGATTATTTGTAATTGTAATTAATTATAAGAATCAAAAGTAATCTCTGAAAGTAGTGGGATTATTTTCTGATTACTTTTGATTGTAATTCTGATTAATTTTAGATTATTTATAATTGTAATCAATTATAAGAATCAAAAGTAATCTTTCTAAGTGGTCGGATTACTTTTGAGAAGATTTTTTCTATTTTTTTCTGAGAAGATTATTTTCTGATTACTTTCGATTCTTTTTGATTATTAATGGTAATCGCATGTAATCCTGATTACTTTTTGATTATTTGAAATTGTAATCAATTATAAGAATCAATTCTTTTGATTCTTTTTGATTACACAGCCCAACAAAATTAAAAAAGATTTTTGCTTCTTTGAATTTATCAACTGATTCTAGTTAATTTGGGTGAGCTGAATTCAAATCTGTAATCAGTTTGTCTCTATCAGCTCTACTTTTTATGATATAGCATTTTATACCCTCCACTTATGAGCATTAAAATCCATTATTTGCACAGTCACTTGGACCGATTTCCCGAAAATTTTGGTAATTTAAGCGAAGAACAAGGAGAAAGGTTTCACCAAGATATCAAAATTATGGAGAATCGGTACCAGGGAAGGTGGGATACACATATGATGGCAGACTACTGTTGGAATTTACAAAGAGACTCTAATCCGGCTGTTCATTCCAGAATGTCTCATAAAAGAAGCTTTACATCCTGTAACTAGAATTATATTTATATTATATTTTTAATTTTTTGTGAGAATTTTTTTTATTTCAATAAATCTGTATAAAACAGTTTTACTTCTCCTTATTTTTTTTTAAATTCCTATGGAAAAGTTTTACTTTTTAAATACTTTAAAAAATTTGGGAATTTGCTATATCATGAAAAGTAGAGCTGATAAAGACAAACTGATTACAGATTTGAATTCAGCGCACCCAAATTAACTAGAATCAGTTAATAAATTCAAAGAAGCAAATTGAGTGTTGGCCTGTGTTATTTATGGTAATCGCAAGTAATCCTGATTACTTTTAGATTATTTGCAATTGTAATCAATTATAAGAATCAAAAGTAATCTCTGAAAGTAGTGGGATTATTTTCTGATTAGTTTCGTTTCTTTTTGATTATTTATAGTAATCGCAAGTAATCCAGATTGCTTTTAGATTATTTGATCTTGAAAAACTGAATATAATCGTTACTGGACTTCTGAAAAAAATCTTATTTAATTAGTTATTACTGCAATTAGTAATCATTGCTTAACAGCTAAGGTTTTGGAAGTCTGAGTTTTTGAAAATGTGCTCGTGAGGAAATATTTGGATTTTTTTTATGTGCCGAATTACAAAAAAAACAAGATACTTTGACATTCACAAAACAAATTTTGTTTTTCCATATAGTCGGCCATAGAGCATGTCTGGGAGCCTGTAAGTCTTTATGTTGTACTTTGGACAAATCACAGCTCACAATTTTCCTTTACTTTCAAATACAAAACTCCAAATGATCGATTGTTGTATGTGCAGAGTATGACATTGTTATCGTATGGTGAACTCTGAAGTTTTATTAACGATCTCTTAAAAGTATCGATATTGTCCTAATCGCCTCTTTTCTTGATGCTCTCTGTATGTCGAATGCGAGCCAATTATTGCCGCAACAACAACAACTGCAAAACCAGTGATAAACACTTACGCAAACATACACATACTTGGGACTTGCCAATAATACACACACAGTCGCACACTCGCACATAGCTTAACATGTAGACTGTTAGGACATGGGCCAAGACTCCAATCCGCCATTGAAGAACACTTAACATGCGTACATACATAAATCATCCCAAAAGTATGCTATAATTTTGCCTTACTAAACGTTTTATAGTTCTTGTGTTTATTTCTTTTTTTCTTTTTTTTTTTTTTGTTTCTTTGAAGGAATATAAACGCAATTATTGCTTACACAGACACACAGACTGGGACATATTTACACATTTTATAACACCAACAAACAAAGCAAAACTAAACAAAGTAGAAACGCAGCGAAGCGAACAAATCAAAGGAACCAACACTCACACACACACAGAAACATTCTATAATGACTTGAAATAAAAAACATAACGGCACAACCAACACTCATCATTTCATTCAATAAACTTTTCAATATTTTATATATATATATATATATATATTGTTGTTGTTGTTGCTCTTTTCCTTTTCTTTTTTTGTTGTTGTTGTTTATTGTTGTTGTTTCAGTTCTTTGTGTTCGTTGGTTGGTTTATTTGTATGTATGCACAAGTACTTACAACGTTTGAATATGTCTGTGGCTGCATCTGTATGTGTGTCTGTGTGTGTGTGAACATGAGCTTGGGTGTATTTCTCAGCATTTCCGTTATTATTTAACTTTTTTGTTTGGTTGTTTTATTTAAGTTCTTTTGTAAAAGCTTTTATCCTTTCTCTCTCTATATATCTCTCTCTGGCATACACACTCTAGTCGGTGTTTCTCTCCCTCCCTCCCGCTCTCTCTATCTCTCTCTCTCTGTTTGGAAACTGTTAACTCTCTACACTAGAACATGGAATTGCCTGTCTGTCTGCCTCTTTGTTTCGTATTTATTTAATTTTATTTCTTTTCTTTTTTTTTTATTATTATTTTTTTTGCCTTTTTTTTGTGTTTGTTGTATCGCTCAAGTAAATGTTGTTGTTATATTGTTGTTATTCATTTGTGTTTGGCCAAATATACTCTGAGCCGCCTCTTTGTCAAACCAACAGTGCCAACACCGCCACAACCACTACCACCCCCACCCACCTGGTTTTTCTTGTGTTTGTTAGTTTGGTTGTATATGTATGTGTGTCTTCTTTTTTTGTATTACCAACAATGAAACAAAACAAAAAAAAATAAATTGAAATTAAAATTAAAGTTGCCCTTTTTTTTCACCACAAAATAAGCAGCAAAAGCCAACCGAAAACCCAGAAAAATACACAACCGCTACTCCCTACAAAAAAAAAAAAAAAAAAAGAAGAAAAAAACCAACAAAAAGTACAATTTGAAACCAACAATAATATTGCAAAATCCGAGGCTTTATTCGGCAAGGTCGAATGAATCGCATTGTAGGTTGTTTGTATCCTCCACTTTAATCAGGGGCGGATTATTGACTGGGATATTGGGGCAAATCTAGGGGGGATTCAAATGTAATACTCGTGCGTATCGTAGCCAGCGAGTGAGTGCTGTTGGCGTTGAGCGGCACCAAGTGCAAAATGGAAATGATGATGAAATTGCAAAAACACCACCAACAATTGTAATTAACGGCCACAAACAAGAAGACAACGACGACTTTACATACAGCTGGGTAGCCGTATCTTATATACACACACTCTCACGCACACACACACACACATACAGCCTCTGTGGGGCGCTCTCCTGCCGACCCATCATGCGACCTTCTAGCTCTGCTACATGTCCTTCAATGTTGTTATCCATTTTGTTGTATAACATTATGTAGATAATAACAAAATGATTTGTTGGCTTTATGAAATGCCTTCAGTGGGAAGCCAAACGCACCCCCTCCCCCCCATCACACACTCCACCAACATAAAAACGCGTAGGAAGAAAACAAGAACGCACTGCTGGCATCAGCTCTTCGGCTCTTTGGTCTAAAGAAAACATTATCACCGGAAATGTTCAATATTATCAAAAAAGGCGACAAAAAAGAAAGCCCAACAAGATTGTCATAAACAACTGCAAGAACATCCTCGTTTGTTTGTGAAGAGTGTGCTGGTGTTCTCTTTTGAGAATTTCATAAAATTCAAATAATTCCATCTACTTAATGTCAGCTCAAAACGCGTTACCTTGAGTTTTTCGCCCACACGGATGTCGCACCAGATAACGCCCACACAATGATTAAAAAACTGATAAGGTGACGGAGGCACGTTGGCATTTTTGTCGTTTCCTTCCCGAGGAATTCGGCATTGAAAATATGGAATATTAAAACATTGTTTGGAGGGAGATATCCCTCCCTTGCAATCTGCGTTTTGCATCATTAGTTAATCTAGATAAAAAATTCATATGGCATATGAAACATATGATAGTCTCATCGATTTGAAGCCCATGCAAATAAAGGTGTTGACTTTGGTATGAGGTTTCTCTACATTCTGTTTGGGATGAAATATTTCCACTTCGCTCTATCGAATTATAACAACTTCATTTACTTCGTCACCACATGAAATCTACGTTTACCATCTCCTAATTACTCAAGACAAGAAATGCCCTTCCTGGTGCTGAGACATTCAAAGTTCACTGTAAAATCGACTTACAGAAACCCACATTTTACAAATAATGACGGGAAACCCGCTTGCGATTTACTATTTCCATTCGAAAAACTATTGGTCACTTAATCAGTCACTTTTCCTGTTATCCATTCATATTACTTATTTCCCTTAACATTTTATGAAGGAACAGACCGGGAACATCTCTCGAATCAGTGAGCTTGGCGCGATATACTTGTGTATACTCACTGAGCGGATCCTGCCGTTTAAAGCTAGCTTCGAACGGCTAATGCTTTTTCTAGAAAAGTTTTACATGGCTTAGAGATTAGTCTCTCTATGTTTCATGGTTTTACCAACACTAAGCTTCCTAGAGCGAAAAGAGCCGAGTCCTGTAATCACTTTTTTCCGGAAAAAAAAATTCAATATTTCCTTGGATAACTTAAAACCGTCTTATCTCAGTAACAAAGCGTCCTAGAGCGAAAAGAGCCGAGTCCTGTAATCATTTTTTTCCGGACAAAAATTCAATATTTCCTTGGATAACTAAAAAAAATCATGTCTCACTCCTAGAGCGAAAAGAGCCGAGTCCTGTAATCACTTTTTTCCGGACAAAAATTCAATATTTCCTTGGATAACTTAAAACCGTCATATCTCAGTAACTTAGCGTGCTAGAGTGAAAATAATCGAATCTTGTGATCTCTTTTTTCAGAGAGACAACTCCTATTCCTTGGATATCTCACTAATAAATCGTCCTAGATCGAAAAGAGCCGAGTCCTGTAATCACTTTTTTCCGGACAAAAATTCAATATTTCCTTGGATAACTTAAAACAATCATGTCACAGTAACGAAGCCTCCTAGAGCGAAAAGAGCCGAGTCCTGTAATCACTTTTTTTCGAGCAAAAATTCAACATTTCCTTGGATAACTTAAAACCGTCTTATCTCAGTAACGAAGCGTCCTAGAGCGAAAAGAGCCGAGTCCTGTAATCACTTTTTTCCGAACAAAAATTCAATATTTCCTTGGATAACTTAAAGCCGTCATATCTCAGTAACTAAGAGTGAAAAGAATCGAATCATATGATCTCTTTTTTCAGAGAGACAAATCAATATTTCCTTGGATAACTAAAAAAATTCATATCTCCCTAATCAATCGTCCTAGATCGAAAAGATGCGAATCCTGAGTTCACTTTTCTCCGAGCAAAAATTCATTATTTCCTTGGATAACTAAAAACCGTCATATCTCATATCTCAGTAGAGCGAAAAGATGCGAGTCCTGTAATCACCTTTTTCGAGAAAAAAATTCAATATTTCCTTGGATAACTAAACAAAATGCATATCTCGGTAGCTAAGCGTCGTAGAGCAAACAGAGTTTCGGCATTGTATGATTTATGGCGGTGTGGCCATATTGTCGCCACGATTAATCTTAGGATTATTTGTATGTCTCCAAAAAAGTGTTTCCCTATAAAAGAACAGGGCGTCCTTTTTGCCGGTATGTGAATACTGTATGATTTATGGCGGTGTGGCCATATTTTCGGCAGGTATATTTGCCTTGAACTTGTCAAGGCTCTTACGCGTATTTTTATTTCTCAAAAAAAAAGTGTAACCCTGTAAAAGAACAGGGCGTCCTTTATGTCGGTATGTGAATACTGTATAATATAAATATGGCGGTGTGGCCATATTTATGGCACAAAGGTTTACCTTGATCCTGTCAAGGCTCTTATGCGTATTTTTATTTCTCAAAAAAAGTTTTACCCTGCAAAAGAACAGGGCGTCCTTTATCCTTAATATGGCGGTGTGGCCATATTATCGGCGCGAATGTTTGCCTTGCCACTGCTCTTTAAATAACCACTCAATAACCGGGTGGGTCAAATCATGAGATCTGAGAGTGGCTTGTCAATACTGCTTTGTTGTCATTTTTGATTGTCAGTGTGGCAGGGCCATCACCATCCTGTTGGATTGAATAGGTCATAATGGGGCCGATATCGGTCATGCTGTGCTATTTCATGGATCTTGTGTGATGTCTACATTCCCCAAATTCTGCAAAATTTTTTTGGCAAAACTCTTCTCATATTTTTCAATAAACGACAACAAAATAGGTTTTAACAAACACCACGTAATCCGATTAGGTATGACAAAAACAAAATATTTTTTTTATTGCCAATGCAAGAAAGTTTCTCAGCGAGAGAAAAGATAAAGGATATAAAGAGGAGAAAATACTAGAGATCCGGCTAGATAAATTGAAAAATCTTCGTCCCCATTTAATGTCTGTTAAGGGTTTTTTTTTTGGGAAAGCTTTAACACCCCCATTTAATAAGCCTTCCATTAATCATTTGGTAATCTCAATCTCTGAAACCCCTTTCGACAAAGTGGAGGATATGCAAACATGAAGAAAAAAACAATCATTTCAAAAACACAACAGAAACAAAATAAATGAAAAACAATACTTTAAAACAAAAAAAAGTAATATGGTGCTACTTTTCCTCTTAAACGATATGTAAAAGAAAAGCCCTAAGGAAAAACCAGCCAATAAATCTCCTAAAAGAACACACACACACACCCAAAAAAAGATACATGATGTGATACAGAAAAAGAAGATAATGTGTATATTGTTATTGTCTTTTTTTTGTTAGTTGATTTGTTATCTATTCTAAACAATGATGAGCAAATATCATCACGTTCTTTTTTTGTCAGTTTATTGCCAAACGATTTAGATTTTTCACGAAACTTATTGATCATAATGGCTCCAGAAAAAAAAAAGAAAACCAAAAAAAAAAACTATAAACAAAAAGAAACTTAATTGGCAGATTTGTGATTTGTTTTTTTTTTTTTTTTTATTGGTTTAACACGAATTGAAATTATAATTTTGTTGTTGTTCTTAAAAAAATAAAAAAAAAATCAAATAAAATAAAAAACGAACAAAAATAAAATTTTTAAATAAAAACAAATCAATCTTGTTGTTGACAAATGCAAATTTAATAGAAAAGAAAAGAAACAATGAAACCCACAGAGTAGCGAGAACATTCAAATAAAAAAAAAAACGAAAAAAAATAATAAAAAATAAAAAAAAGTTGCAACAGTAAATGAAAATATTATCCCTTCCCAACTAGTTGTGAACCGTACAGAATATTCAGTCTCACTCACCCAAACAAACAAAAGTAATCGCCGCGTTGACAATTATTTCCGTTAAAGTCCTCCATTTCTATGATGAGCTGATGTAAAGTTAATTTCATAAAGATAATGCTTTTGTTATCCTGATTTTATATGTTTGTAATTCTGTTTTCGTTTTTTTCTTTGTCTCAAGTTTATTGTGTAAATATATGTTCCGGTAAATTGAAGACCCTCTGTCTGTATCTCCACAAACACGCTCTCTCTCTCTTTCTATCTCTCTGTCTCTCTCTCTCTTTCACACACTGTCAGTATGAAATAAATTAATCCGAAATTCTCTTAACCTACCTCAAGACACCTGAATATAACCCCACGCCCCCCAACCTCAAAGTCGGCCTTTGAAAGCAATTATTAGTTTTTGATTTTCCTTTTTGTTCTTTTCACACTTTACGAGTCCATATTGTTGGTAATCCACCAACCAACCAAGTCATATTTTAATATTTCCATACACATTTTTATATTATTTTTTGGGTAATATTTTACTGTCAGTTGCTGCCCATCAACACCAAAAAAAAAATGCTCTTCGCTTCAAAAGAAAGTCACACTGTTCCACCACAAAGAACTTAACAAAACGAAGAATCGGAAAGAAATTATTAATTAATCAATTGTCAGACATAAACAATTCTTTCATTCATTACAATTTTATGAACACATCCTCACACACACACACAGAGAGGCACCATGCCACTTACACTCCCACACACCAACACACACAGAGTTCAAAGATGAAGAAGCAGATAAAGCGCACTTTCCAAACAACTTTTTTTTATAACAACAGCCACACCACCAACACCAGAGCAACTAAAGCAGAAACTTTAATTTTTAAGAGACATTATCGTCATCATGATCAACTCACACATACACATACACACACACACCCATAGCCATACCCATGGACCATAACCACAGACACTGAAACTCTCACAGAACGTTTGAAAAGTTTTTCATTGTGTTGTTTTATTGTTCGTTTTGTCATTCATTATTGCACAGTGGGACAAATGTGTCGTATTTTCTTCTTTTCTTTTTTCTTTTTGATATTAGAAACAAAGCCTTTGCAATACATACATACATACGTACATGATTATGATTATTAAGACCTCCCCCAAACGAAATAAGTTCAAGAATTCATTGATTTCTCATCAAACCATTTAAATGCCGTCCAACTTTATACGCCGCTCGACATTCAATTTCTTGATCCCATTTTGCTCGTCCCTTGGAGAACATTTCCCGCTCCCAGAAAGCCGAATTGCCTTCTGGACAATCGATTAATTACATTTGTCATGTACTGAGAAACCATTTAAAAAAACGGAATTTATACACAGAGAATGGTCGCCAGCCATCACGATTGGATTAAGCGTCTTATTGCTTCCCCCAAGAAATACATGTAGAACCACCGGTAGCTGATGTGTTTATAATAGGCAACTGTTTTCTAAACATATTTCCACTAAAAGTCGGTACTGTTGGCCTACAATTGACGGACTGGCGCTCCACAACATAAAACCGGCGCCACTTTGAACTCGGATTGATTTATTGTTACTGCATCTAGCCTAGATTGAGTCCATAATGTATAATGGCGATCGTTAAGAGCAACGCCTAAATAATCACCTAAAAAATATTAGAAAAATTAAAAAAAAAACAAAACAGAAAATATTGTCTAACACAGACATTTCGATTTGAGACCTTTTTGTGTGGTAGGACCACGGAAACAAAAACGAACTTAAAATTGTACGTCATACTACTCGAACGGACGATTACCGCCAAGGTTAATTAGGCAACCCTCAGACTGTAGACCATCAATATATTCTATGGAATATCACCGTGTTACACACATTCTGTCCTATGAACCAAATTTACTTTTTCGGAAAGGGGATAAAAAATAAAAATACACGTGTATCGGCGATTCAGATTTTTTTTTTTTAAGTTTGAAGTATGAAGCTCGTAGTGGCCTGTGTGAAAGCCTTTGGACCGATTTTTAACCCTTTTTCAGTGATCCAATCGAAAATTTTTTAAAAAATAGATTTTTATCAATTCTCAGATTTTCCTAAATTTTTTTTTTTTTTAAATGGTTATCGTTTTTTTTTTTAAGGTTTCAGTTCAAAAAAGTAAGAAAAGTGAAAAAATATTTTTTTTTTCAAAAATAATAAAAATTGGGGAAAATCTGAGAATTGATAAAAATATATTTTTAAAAAAAATTGACGTGATACAGACATTTCCACGAGTCTGCCTGCCAACAATCAGCTCGATTGGATCACTGAAAAAGGGTTAAAAATCGATCCAAAGGCTTTCACACAGGCCACTACGAGCTTCATACTTCAAACATAAAAAAAAAAAAAATTCTGACGTGTACATGAAAATCGCCGATACACGTGTATTTTTATTTTTTCCCCTCTTTCCTAATATGTGCATTTGGTTCATAGGACAAAAAAAAATCTATTTTTTCTAACACAGTGTATTATTTCATTCAAAGGCTTCCTATTTACGGCTCTTTGTAGTATTGCAAGTATGCCAATTAAAAAAAGTTTATATACAAATTTCAAAAAAAAACTTTGTTAAGAAAAATGTATAAAAAAAAATAAAAACAATTTTCATACATTTTTCTAAGCAAAGTTTTTTTTTATGAACATTTTTATGAATATGTAGGCTAACTTAGAATCATAAGGTAAATACCGGGTGTTTTTTTAGGCGTGTGGTTTTCAATCTGGCCACACCTTTATCGGAGTTGGTCTTTTTTTGAGCTGTCACTTGATTTATGTTCAGTTTGGTTGGCCATTTCATAATTAAAAAGAAATAATGACCACCGATCCCGATCCCGATTTTCACAATTTCAATTTTGTTCAGCAATGAAGCTCAATTTTGGCTGAACTGGTGGCTGAACGTTTCAAATTGCCGCATTTGCAGTCATGAAAATTCCCAAGAGCATGAGATTTAACACCGCTTGACTATTTTGGGGGGGGGGGGGGGTTATGTGAAGTCGCTTGTCTACACAGATAAGCTCGATACGCCGATTGACGTCTTGGAAGAGAATACTCGTCGCGTTTTTTTTTTTTGCTGACCTACGATCCCTCTCGGCTGGAATTTATGCGAGCCAGCCTCTCCGGTCTCTTGTCCGATATCATTTCTAAAGCATAATGGCAAACCCTTAACTTTACAAAAATGATATAGTCTTGGCCATAGCATTCAATTATTTCCTCTTGAAAACCATTTCCTCGACGTGCATTATGAAACCCTGAATGATGTTTTCGACATTTAAATCCTGACCAATCGGGAACTATCTGTTTCCGTTAAAACAAATTCGTCCGTTCATTATAAATACTCAAAATTGGAAGCCATATAATATGGATTTCAGACTTTATTAAATTCTGAATACTCGATAGATTTAGATAATAACATATGGCACCAGCTTCCCTTACTGAAAAATAGCCTTCAATTTTAACGATTCATAACCAACAATCGAATTCGCTTTACCGAAACCAGCCCTTAAAGCAGCAAGACATGCCTTGAACGAAGTACAACAGTCACATGAAGTACAGTGGAATTTTCTTTAGGTCGAAGCACTTCCGGTGACAGTTACGGATACAAATACCCTTACACTATTTTCTAAGTAATTCCATAACTGAAAGTCTCGATAAATCGAACTTTTCGGCGGGATAATGGTCTTAGACATAAGATCGCTTTGGAACTGCGATATAAATAAAGGCTGTTAGAAAGAATAACACAACACATTACATGTTAATCGAAATTCAAATTAATTCGAAAGAATTGAAAATGATTTTGGGTCATACGGCTAATTGGGCTGTCGATTTTTAGTGCATTTTTTTGTGATTATCCTAAATGACACCTGATGACGAAATTTTCTAATTTAACTGAGCAAGAAAACCGGCAAGGCGTTGGTTTTTTAGAATCAAAGATACATATTCCCTAAGGAGTTTTATAAACAACAGCTCTTGTGGCCACTTGACTAACAGATCCACACATTGCACCCTGAATACAAAAGGGTCACAACTCTAAATGCTAAAGAAAAAGCAGCAAAGAAACTAAACTATAACTGGAATTTTTCCAGTTAAAAAAGTTACTGATGTGAAAGACATTTTTACAGTAGTTAGAGATGGGTACTCTGAATTAATTTATGGAAAAAAAATTGAGTTTTGGAAGAATTTAGGTTGGGATCGTTTTGTATTCTCGTCTAGCTACCAAATGCAACATCATATTTCTTCGATTTTTATAAACAGGGTTCTCCAACAAGAGGGGTTATTTTGAATCACCCGGTATTTCGGTTGCTGTCACTTTTGAAGTTTCTGCTCTTTGACATTTGACAAGTAGAAACTACGCCATACCTTCCGCTTTATTATGAAATAAACATTCGATCATTTATCTCAAAAAAATGTCATTTTTCTTTGAAAACCAAAATAACACGTCTTGTTGGAGAACCCTGTATTTAGATGATAGATGCACAAAAATGCCCGGCGCTGCCAACAGGCCTGACAATTGAAAGTTACAGATTTCAGTGATGCCTTCTGGAGGTTAACACAGGAAAATATCCCAATGTGTCCGTAGGTATGATTAGTATGACCTCCGAAAAATCTGAGAACTCTTTCCTTGCGAAGCCAGTGTTT
This sequence comes from Hydrotaea cyrtoneurina, assembly GCA_958296145.1. NCBI lineage: Eukaryota > Metazoa > Arthropoda > Insecta > Diptera > Muscidae > Hydrotaea > Hydrotaea cyrtoneurina. Next base: position 62,884,095 of record OY282516.1, on the reverse strand, counting down.
CTGATCGATACGTTCAGTGTAAGCGCCCCTCTGTGCAACTCTGTAAAATATGACAACATCATAAGCGATAACGAAATGCAAACAACACAAATTGATTGAGTTTATTTCTCAAATGTCATACCCAACTCAAACATAACAAATACATCCATTTTGTTAGTCGTGTGTGTCTGTTAAATTTGCTAATTTTTTTTTTAATTTAATTTAATTTTTGTTGTTGTATAGTTTTGGTTTTATTTGTTTGTGTATGTAAATGTCTCTGTCTTTACATCTAACACTAATTCATCACCGTCTCAATCTATCTCTAACTGTCTCTCTCTCTATCTCTCTCTGTCTCTCTGTCTCCCCCTGTCACGCTCTGTCTGTTGTGTTCATTAAATCTATGTATATGTTCATAAAAAAAAAAAAAAAAAAATTTTGTTGTGTTGTGTTCATTGTTTCACTGCGTTTTCCAAACGTCTTTCAAACAACTTTCTGTCTAACTTCTAACCTCTACTATACGTTCATTCGTTTTTGTTGTTCCATTTGTTTGTTGTTTTTTTTTCTTCTTCTTCTTCTTCTTACTGTGCACGTTTAACTTATTATTTTTTTTTTTCCAAGAAAATGCATCCAGAAACCGAATACTACTAACCAATAAAAACAAATACTTAAAAAGTATTGAAATACAAATTGTTTTTTGTTAATGATTTTCTACAAAAAAAAAAAAAAAAAAAAAGAGAAAGAAAATAAAAAGCAAACGAAAAGAAAAAAATGCATTCTGTTTTGATTTCATCTTATGAGGAAAGAGAATACTTCACCTCCACACCCCCACCCAGCGATTCATTGAAAAGAACAGAGAAATTGTAAACACAAAAACATAAAAAGACGCCAGAAGGCCCCGTAGGCCCAGAGAGTAAACGAGAAACAAACAAAAAAAAAATGGCAAATACATAATTTCTCTCTTTCTCTGTAAACAAAAAGGACAGTGAACACAACCAGAGAACGCCACTTCACTCAATCACATAGACACGAAGAGTTTAAACTATCACTTGTTCGCTCTCATGCCATCTCTTACATACATAGTACATTACACACACACTCGCTCTCTCTCTCACACCTGACTTTAGAGGACGTTACTTTAATTGTTTTTAATTGATTTCGTTTTTATTTCAATAGGACTTTTTTCCATAAACGACTTGATTTTTGTTTGTTTTTTTTTTATACGAAACCCGCTTGCCAAAATCTATAAAAAAAAAAAAATACCAAATATCGCAGAGAAATACAAAATAATTTCAAATATAACGAATATTTAAATATTTTGTAAGCATTTTTTTGTTCCTCTTCTTCTTCTTCTTAAGCTAAATGTTTGTTTCATTGTAAACATGCCACAATTTCCCACAAGTTTTTTTTTTGTATCGATGATTTTTATGGAAGACAACCAACAAGAGTTTTGAAATAATGTGTGATATTTTGGTTGAACAAATTTTTAAATTTTATCAGTTGCGTTCCGTAGTACCACCAATCAATCACTCAACCTTACGTTAAGAAAAAAAAAAAAAGAAAAAAAAATGACAAAAACTAAGAAAAACAACAAAAGCAAGAAAAGAAAAAACATTTTTAATATTTATGAAAAAAAAATGCAAACAAACAAATTGAAAGTTATTGCAAAGCACAAGCACAACCAAATAATGAACAAAAACTAAACAAATTGTACAAAGACAAAAACAATGAAAATGAAAATCATGAGAAAAAAGAAACAAAATTAATTATAATTCTAAATGGGGCCAATAGTACGTAAGTGTTCGGGTAAAAATCTATCTTGGTGATAATCTAGAAACTAAATAATAAAATTATAAATAAATTTAAAAAAAAAAAAACACACACACACACACAACAACAATCCAAACAACCAAACAACAAGCAGTTTGAAATTACCTATTACTAGTTGAAAATCTTGATTTAAATTTCAAATACAGTTTGAATTTGTGTATACTCTCGCTGTCTCTCTCTCTCTCTCTACCTCTCTCTCTCTCCGTGACTCTTGTATCTTTAACTTTTAGTATGATTCTTGATTATTTTGCCACAAAATTTTAGGATTGTGTGTTGCGTTCGTTTCCGTTTGGACACTTGTGTATGTTTTTCTTTTCAGTTCCCTTTTCCAACTACTTATTATATATACCTACTACCTACCTACATGCATACATACATATATACCGACTTATACATACATACATACATATATATGTATATGAATAGTGTAACGATTACATTTTTGTTTTCAATTCTGTGTGTGTTTTGATAAGTTGATAACTCCTAGCAACATATGATCAGTTCTCTCAATAACAACAACAATAACAACAACAAAAACATTCTCTCACCTCAAGTACTACAACAACTATAAAATAAGACACTCAAAGAAAAAAAGAACCCCCCTCTCAAATGAAAAGAGCCACCAAACTGCAGATCAATAATCAACGGAATGACCTTCTCTCTCTCTTTCTCTCACTCTCAGTTAACTGTGTAGTTGTTGGCCATGCCTAGAACAATAACAAAGGCAAAAACAAAATAAACAAACAATAAAATAAAAATAAATACAAACAAAAAACAAAAAAAATCAAACCCCCCCAGAAAAGCACCCACAAAACCAAAAACCAATTTCAAATCGACCATTTCAGATGTACAGTAATTATCCACCAACCGGAAGCCCACCGTTGCCCGATATTATAGGACAATATTACACAGCCGGTTACGGCGGCGGCATACCCGGCACAGCAGCCACCTTGCCTTGCTATGACATGTACGGCCCGTCGACATCAGCTGGTTATTTGTATGATCCCACATTAACGTCAGGTGCTGCAGCGGCAGCCGCGGCCGCCGCAGCTGCTGCTGCCGGTTATTATGGCCAGACGTCGCCCATACGTCGGCGACGTTACAGTATTGCCGGCCTGCCGTCGGCCTCGATGATGAACGATTATTATGGCTATCAGCAGCCGGTGGGGCCGCCCATGCACCAGTCTTCCTCCTCGAATATTATCAATTTGCTCAATGAGGCTCACAAGTCAATTTCACGGTCTTCGCAGATATTGTCGCATCACGCCCGCCTGCAGCAGGCTCAGCAAGCGGCCGGCCAAACGGTAACGCCCTTGTCTCACTATCCGGGTCGTGTCATCTCAAGCTATCCCACATTGCATCCGGGCGATACGTCGCCGCCCTATCTGAACGATAATCTAATGCAAATGTCCGCGAGTTTCTCGTCGCAGCCCAACATGTATTTCCAACAGTACAGCCAGCCGCCGCCGCCTCCGCCGGCGCCATCGCAAATGCAGACGGCGGCGGGTGCCATGGGCCTGGCCGGTGCGTCGCGACTGCGTCCCGCGTATTCCGTGTCGAATCTGAACTATCTAAATTATCCGGGTGGCGGTGGCGGTGGCGGCGGCGTCAGCAAACAGTATCCGGCAGGTAGTAGTTACATGGCACCCAGCCAGTACGCCCACAATCTATACAATCCTTCCGATCTGACGGCCTACAATATACAAAACCTGCTGCAGCAGCGCAATTTAATGTCCTCGTTACACGCTTCGAATCCCGCCATCTCGCAGCTGTACCAGCAGCAACAGGCCGCACAGCAGCCGTACTCGGCGGCCCACCAACAGCTGATGGCCCAGAATATACAGCAGCAATTCGCCGGCACACAGCACTACGCTCACCAACTGCCAGCCAGCACACATCCCTCAGCGCATATACACGCTTCGGTCCAGCAACAGCTCAATCCGGATCATCAGTTTCACATACATCAGCAGCAAAATCATTTGCAGACGCATCCCTTGGCGGCATTGGCCAGTACGACGGCCCCCTTTCCGGCGACGCTGACCAGCAGTGCACTGCATGATGTGCGCAGTGCGATGGGTGCCACCACGGGCCTAACCGGATCGGGAGCGTACGATGCGCTATATCCGCCGGCGCACCACCATCACAACACCACACACCTGCACCATCCGACCACGTTAGGACACCACCACCATCACTCATACTCGACACCACATCATTCACACCATCAGCATCATATGTCACCATATACGAAACTAGATTTAGATTATCCAAAACTGCCACAAGAGCATAAACGCCAAGTAAGTTTTAAATTTGACGTAGATACGCTATCATTAGATTCTTAAGCAAACCAACCCGAAAACAAAATAAGAGAAACAAGTTTAAATCTAAAATCGCAAAATTAACTAAAACATTATCCAAAATTGCTACAAAAACCCAAAAAGAAAAATTGAGAAACAAAATTCCAAAAGCTACCCAAAAAAAACATTTCAAATAAAACAAAACCAAAAAAAGTTCAAAAATTACTTAAGAATGCAATAGCATTTAAAACTGCCCACATCTAACAAAGAGAGTGCAAAAGAGAGAACAAGAAATTACACGCAAAGAGAGACAACTGGCCTAGTTGGTTTGCTCTCTCTACAGAGAAATTAATCGCAATAATTGCTGGCTTGCTTGCTTTCTCTCTCTCTCCCTCTCGCGCTGAATGAGAGAAATATAATCAGCAAGACTCTCTTGCACGAGCACTCAACGCGTTGTGAGTCTCCTCCCACAGAGAGAAATTTCTTTACTATAACAAAAAAAAAACAAAAAACGATATCGTATATCGAATCGACTGCCTCGTATAGCTTCTTGTAGTCAATCACTCCTAAACTCACTCACCAAAGGAATTTTTGCATTGAATTGAATACGAAAAACGAAAATACAAAAATGAACGCTGATAGTTTCTGATCTCTTATTTTATGTTTGTTCGTTTCATTTTTTTTTTTACTCTAAAACTTTCTATTTACCTTTTTTTACTCTATATACATATATAATCTATCTACTCACTCTATATAATCTGTCAGTCTACCTTAAATAACTGCATTTGATGATAAACCAAAGGATTCCTAGTCCAGGCAAACATGAACCCCCCAAGTCCCTAGAAACCACAAAACCGACACCAAGAACAAAAATCCTACAAAGTGTGAGCTAAACAAAACAACAACAGCATTTCTTTATAATAGAATTTATGCCAAAAATTTAATACCAAAAAACAACAAATTTGTTAGGGAAATTTATAAAAAAAAATAAAAAAAAAAAGTATTTAGCAAAAAAAAAAACGAAAAAAAATTATTAAACTATCGTCGTCGTCGTCGTAACACAGTATTTCGCAAAACAAACCAAAAAAGAAAAAAAAAATACAACTTTATTTTACAACAATTTAGTAAAAAAAAAAAATAAACAGCAAAAAAATATGCAAAAAGAAAACTCGTCGAAATATTTGAAATATTTTTGCAAATATTCCAATTAGTGCCTAAAACAAAGCAACAACAACAACAACAAATACTTTTTTGCCAATATTTACTTAACTTTTTAATATTTAACACACAAGTATAAACGATTGCTAACTAACATGTACTCTCAATAACAGCGAATAATTATTTAGTCGTAACATTAACAACCTATGATGAATTTTCGAAACGTTTTTAAAGGCCCTCCCTTTACCGAGGAAGATTAAGCATCTTTTCATAACCCGCAAACAAGAGAGCGTGGCCCAGCGAGCGAGCTGGAGAGGCGATGTATTGAGCGGCGGAATTGTCTATCAACACAGAGTTGTATTTTGAAAGGTCGAAACGAGGAAGACAAGAACTTAATAAACAGAGATCGGGAGGTTCGTACTATATCGAGGCTATCCGGATATCTAACTTAGCATTTGTTGGAATGTCATATGGGCGCTTGATTATAAACTGCTGCGTTTTTACTGAACTACTGCTGTTCTGGGCAAAAATAATGAGGAACATGTTTAAACCATCACCATTTCATAAACCTTATGATTTCAAGCCGCCGTTTCCAAAAATGTCATATCCGCTTTAAACGTTATCCTCGTAATATAAACTATTACAGTAACAAAGCCCGAAAAGGCAATAAAAAAAAGAACTTTGCCCCAAATCGCAATACAAGTATATCATTAAACATGCCACGATTATCGCTTATCGACATCATTGTGTTTATTCACCAGCTTTGTCTAAAATGCAACCCTGTACATTACCATACACAACCCTGCCCGACACTTTGCCCAATACAATCCGATCAGTTAATATCGATCACTGCCAATCAATATTGTGATTATAAAAAATTAAAATTAAGAGAACAATTACAAATAGGTATTTTATTTGAGTTTAGCTGTATGAATACGACGGTACATGGCCAATGAATTTTCTACCGCAATGAGACTATAATCTAACTCAAAAGTAAACGGGCGTGTGTTTAGATTCCTTTACCTTCTAAACTCATTAAACTACGTGGTGCTAAGTTCTATAACAAATTTAAAAAAACAGGGTCTTAAATTCGTAGAATTTTTTTAAGATTTACTCAAATCTAGTCCAATAGATTTTCCCTGTGTGTAAATAATCTCACTGTCAATTTCTTTCAACATAAATCATATCGTATTCAAATCTATAATTGGAATAAGAACTAAACATGAATTGCATACAGAAATATTTGGCCAGAGTTAAAAGTGTTTGTGGATTGTTTTGGGCTTTAAACATCGAATTCACACGCTGGAGAAGTTTTAAACTCAAATCTGATAATTAACATTTAGAAGTTGATATCACCTCAAACTAACAAAATCAGTATATATTTTTCCTGCTTGTACAATCATGTGAAAACCATTTATCACTCTCAATATTACGCTAAAAATCGGTTTTCATGTGAAGACTTACTGCCTGGTTCACACATTTCTCGCGGATACGTTTAATGTTTGTTTTACATGAAACTTCAACAGGACCACATACAATTCATATCAAACGTCAGGGTAACGTTAAACTAATTCGAAGTATTGACAAATTTGTAAAATTTTCACGGTGAAAAAAAATACATATTTTTTTTAGTTTCCGGGACAACGTAAACTTATATTTGTTTTTGGGACAAGAATTACGCTCCAACCAGATTTGTTTTAAGGCACGTGTTTGTGTTCCATAGATTTCACCGTAAACATTTCTAATTTCTGCGAAATCTACTGCTGAAACAGAGCCCGAACTCCGATTTAAAAGTCAACCAAGAATAAATTTCATGTGAAAGATTTTTTAAAATTTTATAATTGTTAGATAATTTTCTCCACGGTGAAAACTCTACTGAATTTAATATGAAAAAATATATTTTTGATCATTTTCCTTCAAAAGTCCAAATATTTAATATGAAAAATATATTTCTGATCATTTTCATCGTGAGTTTTCCTTCAAAAGTCCTAATATTTAATATGAAAAATATGTTTTTGCTCATTTTCACCGTGAGTTTTCCTTCAAAAGTCCAAATATTGAATATGAAAAATATATTTCTGATCATTTTCAGCGTGATTTTTCCTTCAAAAGTCCAAACATTTAATACGAAAATTATATTTTTGATCACTTTCCTTTAAAAGTCCAAATATTTAATATGAAAAATATATTTCTGATCATTTTCATCGTGAGTTTTCCTTCAAAAGTCCTAATATTTAATATGAAAAATATGTTTTTGCTCATTTTCACCGTGAGTTTTCCTTCAAAAGTCCAAATATTGAATATGAAAAATATATTTCTGATCATTTTCAGCGTGATTTTTCCTTCAAAAGTCCAAACATTTAATACGAAAATTATATTTTTGATCACTTTCCTTTAAAAGTCCAAATATTTAATATGAAAAATATATTTCTGATCATTTTCACCGTGATTTTTCCTTCAAAAGTCCAAATATTTAATATGAAAAATATATTTCTGATCATTTTCAGCGTGAGTTTTCCTTCAAAACTCCAAATATTTAATATGAAAAATATATTTCTGATCATTTTCATCGTGAGTTTTCCTTCAAAAGTCCTAATATTTAATATGAAAAATATGTTTTTGCTCATTTTCACCGTGAGTTTTCCTTTAAATGTCCAATGTCCAAATATTTAATATGAAAAATATATTTTCCTTCAAAAGTCCAAATATTTAATATGAAAAATATATTTTTGATCATTTTCCTTCAAAAGACCAAATATTTAATATGAAAAATATATTTCTGATCATTTTCACCGTGAGTTTTCCTTCAAAAGTCCAAATATTTAATATGAAAAATATATTTCCGATCATTTTCAGCGTGATTTTTCCTTCAAAAGTCCTAATATTTAATATGAAAAATATATTTTGGATCATTTTCCTTCAAAAGTCCAAATATTTAATATGAAAAATATATTTCTGATCATTTTCAGCGTGAGTTTTCCGTCCAATGTCCAAATATTTAATATGAAAAATATGTTTTTGCTCATTTTCACCGTGAGTTTTCCTTCAAAAGTCCAAATATTTAATATGAAAAATATATTTCTGATCATTTTCACCGTGATTTTTCCTTCAAAAGTCCAAATATTTAATATGAAAAATATATTTTTGATCATTTTCACCGTGAGTTTTCCTTCAAAAGTCCAAATATTTAATATGAAAAATATATTTTTGATCATTTTCATCGTGATTTTTACTTCCAATGTCCAAATATTTAATATGAAAAATATATTTCGGATCATTTTCCTTCAAAAGTCCAAATATTTAATATGAAAAATATATTTTTTGCTCATTTTCACCGTGAGTTTTCCTTTAAATGTCCAATGTCCAAATATTTAATATGAAAAATATTTTTTTTTATATTTTGAATTTTAAAACTCCCACAAACAAAACCACTTTTGCCTGCCCTATTTCACATTCTATTAAATAGAAACCTTGTCTAATGATAATTTTGACAGCTAAACATATTTTTCACCACAATCCTGTTTGTTTCTTCACAATGCTAATTTCCGCAATGTCGACGTGAAAACAGAGAATTTTTTTTAATGGGTCGCAGACAGACAGATAAGCTTCAGTGTTTTCTGAATGCTTAACGCCTAATTTATAGTGATGGCATTTGTTGCCACTTAACCAGAATTTCATTAGAGGTCCATATTTTTTTAATTATTCTCGTTTGCAGAACAAAGGCAAAAGCCAAAACTGCATCAGTTAAATTTAACTCGTTATTTTGCTAGGCACATTCCGACCGTTTGCACGGCGAAAATTGTACACCGATTTGACAACAACGAAAGCCTGATCATATTAGTCTGCATTCGAGTAACAACATACTTAAACAGATTATTACTATCATTACATTCAACTTAACTGTTCACATCTTTTTGTAGGAATTTTAATTATTAGCCAACTACAACTCTGCCTTTCTCAATACACCGCCTTATGAAATCAACTCTGTCGCTCTGGCCACACCGCTCGGCTGGCTTTGCGCAAACATTTCGTTGTCGCGTGTAGAAAACAAAAAACACAATGCACCACATAATTGTCGTTACAACTAAAGACTGTAAATATAATTTACAATAAACCAAAGAGTTCTTTGTTCCATTACGTTTGTGTTAATTTTCTTGGAAAAGTAACCAAAACCGAATCGTTTTCAAATTCATTTTAAATCAAAATTTAGTGCAACTAGTCGAAAATTATAGAAATTTGATTTTGCTTTAAGTGATTTATTAAATCAAAACCTTGAAATATGTGAGCGCAAATAAAATCCCACAATGCAATTGATAACAAAAAAAAAAAAAGAAAAAACTACAAAATAACAAAAACCAAAATGAATTGAATTAAAAATGAATGCAAAATTGAACTCCTTCTTCTACTCCCCCCCCGGTCCGAGAGGAACAAATTGAATTATAAATGCCCATATGTATGTAGAATAGGTCGAAAACCAGGCAATATATTTAATAAACATAATGCAATACTCTCTTTTTTTGTGTTTCTTTTTTATTTGGTTTCTGTTTATTCGTATACCTTAAAATCTCTATATATACTTTTGTACGTATATATAGATGGCATATTGTATTTATTTTAAATAAAATAGAGTGTGATCAATTAGAAAAGAAGGTCAATTATAATTAAAACAAACAAACACATAAATATTAAATAACTACAAAGAAACGAAATGTTGGAAGACATTCAATATATATTAAAAAAAAAAACAAAAAACGAAACATAATAATACCAGCAATGTATGTATTACTAGGAAGTATTAATATAATTAACAACAAATAAAAAAGAAACAAAACGTGAAGCAGAAAATAAATATTTTAAAAATAAACCGTATAACAAACCTTTAGATGAATTGTAACATTTATGTTTAGTTTTTGTGTTATAAACCAAAAAATGAAGAAAAAAATCGAAACAATTAAAACGTGTAAAGGATATTTGGTTTTTGTATTTAATCCTAAACCTATCTACCTTACCTATCCAATACTTATACTTCTTATATATATACAAATAGTATAGCCATACCTATATCTATAGTCATTTATGTTAACGTAGTTGTTATTACAAATTTAAACCAAAGTAGCTCGCAAAACTTTTTGACAAACTTACTTTTGAATCCTTAAGCAATTTATATAGTCTAAATAGATCCTTAACAATAATTAAAAGGTTGGTTGAGTTATACACCACTATGTATATCCACATATACATATGTACCATACATATATATATATATATACCTTTAAAATATTTACGTTTAAATGCTAATATGACAACAACTTAATATAAACATATATATTGACATTTTTAAGCCCAAACCTTTAACATTTGCTAACCAATACACTGTTCTACAAAAGGAGGAGAGATTTATTTTTTTTTTTTATTAAAAGAAAAAAATATTTATGCTAAACACATATTGTCCTTGGAATGATGATCTGTCAGATATGAGCAAAAACTTAAAAGATAAAAATGTAAATGCAATGAAATGTTTTAGTTTAAAGAACTGATATTCAATATAAATACCGTTCCGACAATAGTAAATTCAGTTGCTTCAAACTTTTAATTAAGAAATTTCTTTTCTATTCATGGTGATCGATTACAGTATGCAACAAAAAAAAAAAAACAATTGTGTTGTAATGAATAAGCCATTCTGATGTATTAAGGTTTTTTTTTTTAAAAAAAATTACATTTTTTGTCATAAACTGTCAAAACTCTTGACGACTAGGCCGCTTTTGTTGAAATAAATTTTAAAAATTTAAATCGAAAATATCAAAAAAAAATCATAAAAATTAATTACCTTATTAAACACTTTTTGTAATTTTAAAATTTAATTTTTTTTTTAAATTTTTATGGAATCCAATTTCCAAAAAAAATCATAAGAATTTTAAAATTACAAATTACAAACTGTAATAAGATGATTACAGTTTTTATGATTTTTTTTTTGGAAATTTTCGAATTATTGTTAATCTTCAACAGTCCATAAACTTTTGAAAATTTATTTCAACAAAAGCGAGCTAGTTATTTTAGAGTTTTGACAGTTTCTAGTCGTTTTCGAGTTATGACAAAAAATTCGATTTTCTGCTTTTAGAATAGAATTTTCAAAATACGAATTGATTTGCAATTCGTATTTCCCCACCTAGTACACGTTCATGCAGCATTAAGCTGATTTAACGCTTCGATACCCGTTAATCGCTCCTACATATTTCCAACCAATCAATTGCCTACGTTACGAATTTGAGTAACGGAGTCTTAAGGCCGGATTCTCCAAAGCCTAGGCCTTTTGCGACAACAAAAACGCAATAAAATGTAATGTAGAAGAATACCTTACGCCTGGTAATTGTAACGAATCAGTTGGGTTAATGGTGCGATTTTTGACAATATTTTTTTTAAATAAAAAAAAAATGCAGAAGTTGAAGCTTCTTGAGAAATTATCCGGTTAAGGTAATTAAACGACACCGCTCAATCGCCTCATGTGGGTAATTATGCGAATGGTTTAAACAACGTTTATAAAACAAATTGTTCTTTAATGTAATCTAAAGCTATTTGAGTAATTATCCGGAAAGGGTAATTAAACGACACCGCTTAATAACCTCATGTGGGTAATTATGCGAATACGGATAAAAAAATAACCATTTTTTTTAATCACATTGTAATTATAATCACAATTTTGAATTGACAGCAGTTGCCAGATCTGTAGTAAAAAACAAATTTGCAAGAGACGCCATGTTTTCTTTCATTCCGGAGTAAACATTTCTTTGATAATTACCCCAAGTTGCTTGTATGAAAAACGTGCTAATCACAACTTGAGGCAAATATGCAAGAAATTTCGTTAAACGTGGACCACTGAACTTCCTTCTAAAGACCTCCGAAATTTCGAATATATTTGGTGGGAGTTTTTTTTTTAGTGAAAATGCAATACAATTTGTAGTAAACGCTCTCCCGCCCAAACCGTTTTTTTTTTGTATAACAGTGTATAACAGTAGCATAACCCATCGCTCCCCCACAATGTCATCATCATCGCATCACTGTAATCTCGTGTGATCATCGATATGCAACGATAACAAATAGAAACAACAACAAATGAATTTTTCACTTAAACGAATATTTGCCCGCAAATTATACAAAGAAACAAACACAGAAGAAAAAAAAAACGAAAACAATTACAAACAAACCACAACAGCAACAGCAACAACTAATGCAAATAATCATAAATCAATTAAGAGATTCACCTATTCACTATCTGCATTTCGTACATTTAGATTGAAAAGAACAAATAAGAAAGAAAAACCCCCAAAAGCAAATCAACACCAAAGAAAATCATTTGTGGACATGCAAATACATACACACTCACTCACATACTGACACGATATATCCTCCCCCCGCATACTCTAAACTACCTATACTACAAAATACATACATACAAAACAAACATATACAATATATATATATATATATACTGTACTACTACTACTAAACCAACTTATACTCGTATATGTAATGTACTCTTATACACATGCATATATACTATATATTTATATATACATACATACATACCTACATACATACTTAATATTATTATTATTATTAGCTGAGTCTTAGAGTATATACTCCGAACAACAACAAAAACCAAAAAGAAAGTGTTGTATTTGCATTTATATACATATATAATATAATTAAATAAACCACAACAACAACAACAAAGAAAGAAAATCCCAACAACATGGTACATTTATGTAGACAACATCATGATACTTACAATACACTTATGTATACACTTGATCCTTGATTAAATACCAATTATTACCTAAACGATAAATACACACACTCTCTCTCACACTCACACACACACACACACATCTTACGTTATTATACCTACTACTTATTTAAACAACTGTTCAAATATCTTACACACAAAGAAGCATCTAGAACATGCAATAATTACCGTAATCCTACCTTAGAATTCCTTATTCAGGCATTCGTTCGTTTCATTCAACACCCCTCGTACATGATTATCAAGTGTATGCGTAAGTGGTTATGGGCAAATCCAAAACGAAAGGGTTACACCATATGACAAGCGACTACCAATTAGAACTACGCCCTCTGGCGATTAAAGTTTACCTTTAATTAAACATTTCTCTTGCCTAACGAAAAGTCATTAGTGTAATGAAAAGCTAATAGAAGGCTTTCCTTTCTGGCACTTGAAATAATTCGGTGTTTTTTTTTTGTCCCCCCATTAGAAATCTAATCTTGATTATGACCCCATTGTGGTGGAAATAATCACGTAATCGGGATTACAAAACTATTACAATTTGTAAATGTAAACGTACACATGGTAAAAAGGTCATACCGTTCTCTATGCGAACGAACGAAAACCTAAGCATTTCTTTACGAAGTTGGGTTCCACTAAATTGTGTCTCTGTCATCTAAGCGAACGATAATGACAAAAGTACATGCCAGTGTTTTGTCTTTGGTTTGGTAAAAAAAAAAATTAAAATAAATCCCTTTAAATTCAGCCCTATTGCGAGACCTCGACTTGTGTCGACTCTTGTGTTTTCGCATTGTCATTATTGACGTTTATCGATCCTTTTCTTTTCTGGTAAAATGTGTAACGTTGACAACTGTCACTTCTCGTATAGGAGAACAGCTAATATCGTGTAGAACAACAAAAGAAAATATCATCCAGACCAACGGTCACCAGAACGATAACGCCAACGAAAATCTATGCGAACGAACAAAAACCTAAGCATTTCTTTACGAAATTGAGTTCCACTAAGTTTTGTCTCTGTCATCTAAGCGAACGATAATGACAAGAGCACTCGCCAGTGTTTTGTCTTGGGTTTGGTAAAAAAAAGGAATATTAAAATACATTCAACCTATCGCGGGACGTCGTCCTGTGTCGACTGTTGTGTTTTCGCATTGCCATTGTCATTATTGACGTTTATCGATTACTTTATGCATATGGTCGGTATTGCCAACGAAATGTGACATTGAGACGATGCGGAGTTTGGTTGCCATAGGTTTTTGTAACGACATGGACAATTTTTAAGTGTTTCAAAGTAAAAAAAATAATGAAAAATACAGAAACGTCAAACCTCTCCCCCGGAAAATGATTCGATAATCTTAAATGGTGCGAACGATAATTTGAAATTTTCAAAAGGTTTTCATTGTTAATAAATTTTAACTGAAACTGTTCTAGTATTAATAGAATTTTTGTACAGTTGAACCAATTCTTTTCGTTCATTTTCTTCCCTGTACATTTTCACCAGAAAAGAAAAAATAATCTTCGATTTTTTTGTCTGTGAGCTAAATTTTTTTAACTTCTTTATAGATAATCATTTTTTCTCGTGTTGATAATAGAATTTTTCTACAGTTGTATTGCTTATGTACAAACCAATTCTCTGCGTTCAGTGTACAATTTGATCAGAAAAAAACAAATAATCTTCGATTTTTTTTATCTCTCAGCTTAGAAAATATGGAATTTGTAAGTTCAGTTTCAATTCCGTAATTTTTCTTTTTAAATCCACTGACAAATAAATGTTCTCTTGTGACATACAAATTGAAATTCAATTAAACGAATATTTATGATTGATTGATTAGTGATTGGAACTCAGTTTTTGTATTGAATTTCTTCCATTCCTCTTTCAATGCATTTGTTGTCGATAAATCAAAAAAAAAAATAAAATCTGGAGTTCAGTAAATCCAAAGATATTCGCCTGTAAGGCGCTTTGATTAATGGACAAAAAAGTACATATGTTTTATTGGAAATGTCAAGAGGTGTGGGTGGGAATGTTTGATAGCCAAATTTTTTTTTTGCTTGAAGGGTTTGTTGAAAAATTTTAAATGGCCAAAAAACCTATTTTTAAGCTTTACAAAAAATGTTGCTATTCTGAAATGGATTGACCGATTTGTGTTATGTGAAAATTACTTATTCACTTACTTCTTCATATGAAAACTCGAGGAGGATATTTCAACTCACAAGAACTTTCTAAAATACCTAAATAAATTTGTAGTCGATGAAAAAAAAAATTCCGAGCCCACACAAAGAAACACTATTCGTATGTTATTAAACTGTTCACATATTTCAAAAGTCACTCCACTATTTGAGTAAATTAGCTAATATAGATCTTCATATATTCTTCGCCGATTACCTTGAATGGAAAAAGTAGCCAAACATTTATGACAAACATCATCCGAAACAGTAGATGTAGATTTTTATACTGCAAACCTTGTCAGCAAGGTTTTCATCAACTCACATAACTACGAGACTGTTAGAGTAAAATAAGGTTGTCATAGCTTATTACGGAAATTTCCATTAACTTAAATATATGCATACACAGAAACAAAAAAAATGTCGACAATGTAGACAATAGAGTAGTAGTTTTGAACTAATCCGCCCCTAACATGGACTGATGAAAACCTTCAAAAGCCGTCATCAATACTCCAAATATGTGAAGTGAAAGCTATTTTTGTATTATGTGTTCTTAGGACAATATGAAGTCAACGCTAGCCCGTAAATTTCCCATGCGGACATCGAAATTTGTAAAGCCTCAACGTTGGGCGCCAATAAAAACTACTTTGTTAAATTTTTTTTTTTTTTTAATATTATCCAGATATTTCCCATCGTATGATTTCAATTGGGTCAACGTTGAATTTCCCATGGTGTCTAAATTCTTGTTGGGCTCGGTTCTTTTTCGGACATCGAAATTTGTAAAGCCCCAACGTTGGGCGCCAATAGAAACTACTTTTTTATAACAATACACGTTTTTTTTTTTTAAATATTATCCAGATATTTCCCATCCTCAGATTGTCTGGGTTAATATTATTTCAATTGGGTTAAATGTTGGATTTCCCATGGTTTATAAATTCTTGTTGGGCTCGGTTCTTTTTCGGACACCGAAATTTGTAAAGCCTCAACATTGGGCGCCAATAGAAACTACTTTGTTATAACAATACAAGTTGTTTTTTAATATTATCCAGTTATTTCCCGTCGTAAGATTGTCTGGGTTAATATTATTTCAATTGACCGCAACGTTGGGCGCCAGTGAGGATATTTTTGTCTAAGAGATTATATATTACTAGCAGGATTTGATGTAGACTTTTGTACCCGCTCTTTTGGATTTGCCTATATGTGTATATGCATACTCACAATATTTAAACTATATCTGAACAATACCATACATATACATTCATTCATTTATATATATATATATATACATATATACAAACATAATATTTTTAACAAGCAAAAGAGAAAAACTTGAACAGCAATTAAACGAAACATACATACTCTTTAAATAGTTTGCATTTAATGAATAAGTTACAATAATGTGTTTTTTCTATTTAATTAACGATTGTATTTTCAACCGAAACCGAAACAAAAAGCAAAATAACTTTCAACTCAACTATTGTATTTGTCAACAAAACAAAAAAACAAAAAAAAAGCATTTGATATAATAAATATTAAACTAGAAATATTACAAAATAAATTTCAATAAACAAAGAAAGAAGAATAAATAAAAATAAATAAACTTTAAAAACAAAACCAAACAACAAAATGACCGCATAGTATTTTGGCAAAGCAACAACTCCTACTTACTTACTCATTTAATTTAAATTAAAAAGAAACACAACCAACTGGTATTCCTCTGCTTTGAATACTTTTTGCTTTCATTGGTTTTTTTTTGTGTTCTCTCTTGCAATGCTAAAGGCGGAAGAGCAAAAAGAGAACACAAAAAAAAAGCGGAAACAAATCACACGGACGTAGCAGAACGGACATCTGTTTGATTTCGTAAAGAAATACATCACTACCAAAAGTCCTAAACACATTTCGTTGCCATCTTGATCGTAAGACAGACATTTTGCCATATCGATCGATTTCATTAAAAACATTCAAAACTCTCATACCTTCTATGTATTGCTGTTGAAAACAACAAAACCAACATACAAATCTCTGTGATCTGACATTAATCGTTGTATAATATTCTTTTCTAAATTTTATTTATTTGCCTTTTTTTTAATTGATTCCTTCAACAAAATTTCGATAGTTGGACGAATTCCGTCTTGAAATACAGAGGAGGGATCAGGAAATTTTGGCTATGGCGGCCAAAATGAAAACATTGGAAGAACAACATCAGGTAACGTTTTTTTTTTTTCTATCTAAAACAACAAAATATTCGTGTATTGTGTGTCCTGTCTGTTCGCCCACAAGCGGTATTGAGTGAACTGTATTTTTTTTGGTTATGGAAATTGTTCATAATTTTACTTAAGGAAATGTGAATACAAGTAAAAAAGTCCGCACACTAAACGCTTATCCAGTTGGTCATTTTGGAAATGAAGAGAACACGTTAGTAGAACAGTTTTTTTAATTCAATATTAAGTAGAGTTAGTATAACAGTTTTATAAGACTTATAGGTCATAAACTGGATGATCATACGGCTAGTATAACAGTTTTCGTATAACAGTTTTATCTAATCAGTATAACAGTTTTAGTATAACAGTTTTATCAAATCAAAATAGGTATATACCACAGAAAACAACAATTCAGCAACAGAAAATATGTGTTAAAACCCTTAGATAGATCTTAAAACTGTTATACTAGCTAATACATTGCTAGTATAACACTTTTAGAACCCTTATTTATGCACAATGCTCTTAGTTCTATGAAATTGCTTAACAACTATAACCGCAAAGATTAATAAATATGTATAACAGTTCAGTAAACAAGATTTAGTAGGGGCAAATCATTGCAAATAACTGAGCAAACAACAGTCAGTAGAACAATGGAAGATATCAAGTATTACAGTTAGTAAGAGACAGAAGAGCTAAAGGACGTTCAGAAACAGTCTTCATTTTCAAAAACCAACTATTAATATTATGTATAACAGTTTCTGGGTTAATAGCAAACGAATTTGGAACCATAGTACATACGATGTACATATAAAAAGTAGTAATTTCATGTCTAGTAAACCGATTAGTACTTCCAGTATAACAGTCCATAAAAACTTAATTATCAATATCAAAACCGAAATCAGTCTAACCGATGACTGATGTAACATCTCAAAATTCCCATTGCTTTACGAATAGTTATCATTACTAGCAAACCAAGTTTAGTACAGTTAGTAAAATATGACAGATAGATCCAATGCCTCAAACAGCAACTGAACAATTTCCAAAAACCAAACCAAAACTCAACTCATACTCCGCCAAACCCCCAACAATTAGAATAGTAGTGGATTAAGAAACAAACAAAAAAAAGCAAAGCCGAAGAGTCCAGCTTGCGTAGATAACATTAGTGCCCGTAGAAACACGTAGTATTGCTATACCCTACCCAAGTGTCAAATCTAATTGTATAACATGATCTTATCCTAGGACTACCAACGGCATATTGCGGTGTTGAAAGAGTCGTTATGTGCCAAGGAGGAACACTACAATATGCTGCAGGCTGATGTTGAGGAGCTGCGAGCCCGTCTCGAGGAGAAGAACCGTTTGTTGGAGAAGAAGACCCAGGGCACATTACAAACGGTGCAGGAGCGCAATCGGCTAACCAGCGACCTGACCGAACTCAAGGATCACATGGAAATTAAAGACCGTAAAATATGTGTACTCCAGCGCAAGGTGGTTTTGACTTATCCAACTACATACTTCCCCGAACTTTCCCTAACAACATGTTTCTTTTTTTTTGTAAAATTTCTTTTACTGTTCTTTTTCCTCCCACCCCCACACCCGCGACACAAACCACACATGAAAATCTTGTATTTGTTTGTTATTGTGAATTTAGATTGAGAACCTTGAGGATTTGCTTAAAGAGAAAGATAATCAGGTGGATATGGCCAGGGCTCGCCTCTCGGCAATGCAAGCTCATCACAGCAGTTCCGAGGGCGCTCTCACCAGTCTCGAAGAGGCCATTGGCGACAAGGAGAAGCAAATGGCGCAACTCCGAGAACAGCGAGATCGTGCCGAACATGACAAGCAAGAGGAACGCGAACTGCATGAGCGTGAAATTGCCGACTACAAGATCAAATTACGGGCCCTCGAAAGTGAAGTGGAGAAGTTGAACACCCGACTTGAGCGGGCCGTAACCGAACGCGAGCGATTGGAAATCAAGCTGGAGGCCTCACAAAGCGAACTCGGCAAATCGAAGGCCGAACTGGAGAAGGCCACATGTGAGATGGGTCGCAGCAATGCCGATTGGGAGACCACCAAGCAGCGTATAGCACGTCTGGAGTTGGAAAATGAACGTCTCAAGCACGATTTGGAACGATCTCAGGTATATGAGCATTTAGCCATGCCAGTAGCAAGTAGTTAACGATAATCATGATCAACCTACCCCAAAAAAACCCTACCCCACCCTCCCCAGAGAAATAATAAATGTTCTCCAAAGAATATCTTAATCAAAACTGTCTATAACTCTTAAACTACATATACATATCTATCTAACTATATATCCAACTATATATCTAACTATATACTATCTACAACATAACTATAACTGTTAAACAACTCCAAAATTTACTTGTGTTCTTTTTCTTTTTTTTTTTATTATTATTGTTTCTTACATGTACTTACACTCTATCTACTACTCCACCATATATAATAATACTCCCCTCTGTCATCATCGACAACTCCAACTACAACTACTGCGACTTAAAACCAAACTACCGAATAATACAACTTTTTACAAAATCTACTCCCAATTACAACAACCTGTACCACCATCACCATCACCACTACTACTACAACCACTACCACTACTATTAATTACAACTGTTCAAATGTATCAAAAAACCAAAAATATTTATATAAACCAAAAAAAAATATTAGATGCAGCTAGAAGAACAAACCACACTACATAAAGTAAGCCTTAATTTTTGTTATATACTTATATTTGTATAACAGTTCCAACTGTTGCATTTTTTCGTTTCCTTTTCCGTTCAGAATTTTTCCTTTGATTAACCAATTTTTCCGTAAACAAATTGAAATCTAACACTAATTTTGCCAGCAGGGAATAGTAATTGTAGTTTTGTATTAACTAAAATTCACGTTCAAACCACCAAAAAAAAAAAAAGCAAAAAAGAGTTACTCGTTCGTTCTTGTCCCTACCCCGAGCCTCGTGTAGCACTCTGACCCGCTGCCACTCAGTGAAATTACACCATCCTTTGAAATAATTTGAAAATGCTACCCCCTCCCAACCAAAACCCCAACCCCATCATCATTTCCCAGGGAAAATAGTAAAAAAAAAAAACAAGAGAACGAAAATAGCACATTGTTGTTTCATTACTAACTAAAAATTAAAGTGCACCTCATTAACTATTCATCACCAAATACTTAGTTTTGGTTTATAGTCCAATTTGTAGTCAGTCGGTCAATTACATTAAAAGTATTGTTGTAGTATGAGAAATGTGAAAACAAAACAACGACGGCAGCACTCTGCCTAATTGGGTCTCAAACCAACCCAGCTACCCTACCACCACACAACCAACCACCCACCCAACAGCAACACCACAAAAACTAAATAAAAAAACAACAGCAAAGGTTTTGATTTAATAACAACAACAAGAACACAAACAAATTTGACAATCCATTCGAAGTAGTTCAACACTCTTCGTAGAGAAATTACTTGCCAATAATAATTATTTACCAATTCACTCGTAATCGTATTTTAAACAAATCAGCTAACAATCGATCGTAACTAGTTCCCAAAAAAAAAAAAAACCGTAGCCCTTACCTCACTAAGCCCAGTCTACAAAGAAATACAATGGCACTTAATAAATGTGTCAAATACATGTTTTGCCCCTAAAAGTAGGCCAAATGTATTCCAAGAGCATTTGTTCAATTACAATTTCACTGAATTTAGAAAAGAATATTTAGCCCTGTGTGGCTTAAGCTAAACTTGAATCGAAATTTAAAAAATTGGTTATAATAATTAATTAACAATAAGGCCTTAACTGTCTGAACCACATCCTTGAACAAAGTCTTACCCCGGAATATAAAAGAAAGAAAAAAAAACATTTTTTCAAATAAAATTTAATGTCTTTCCCTCGTATTCATAAAAATTTAGAAAAATTTTTAAAATTTATTTTTGTATTTTCATATATTTTTCTTAACGAAGCTATTTTAAATTTTCATGAATACGAGGGTCTTTCTTTCGGCGAAAGTACCTCCTACCGTGCCCAGTACAGGCAACAACAATTTTGTGTTCGCAATTATCAAAAATCTTTCTTTGGTACAGCAAATAAATCAATCAATTAAAAAAATGTCCCAAACTAGTCGCAATTCGTTTAACTCTGAAATTGTCCTCTGTTGTGTTTGAACCCTCAATTTCAATATTGCCCAAATATTTGTTACCTTAGAGTCGTATAGGCGACCGAAGTCGGTAATTTAAAAAAAACAAAATTACCCCGAAGAGTAGACTTCATGTCAATATTGCTCAAATATTTGTTAACTCACCTTCAAAGCCCATATTATCGTCTAAGCGATCGAAGGGTAGACCAAAGTACCGACCGAAGACGGTAATTCAAGAGTACATTATTGAACTAATAGCAATTCTAAAAATATAAATAACTTATTAATTTAATTAATCCATTTTTATAAATTATAAATAAATAGAAATTCTAAAAATATAAATAAATATATCTAAATTAGAGGGGATCATTTCCCACCATTCGATTAATAGAGTTTCCAAAAATACACCCAAAAAGTATGCTATATTGGAAGAAATAAGATCAACAAATTAGAAATGAGTCAACAACGAAATCCACTATAAACACTATTCGTCCTTATGGAGAACTCGGAAAGAGAATTTCCGCCCCTCACAGAGCCCCCACAAGTATGCTATCAACAAAACACATATTCCTTGTACTTATGTTAAGAAAAAAAAAAGAACACAGTTCAAGTCAACTAAAGAATATACGCCGTATTTTTTCTACTCAAGACTATCGACTATATTAGGGAACATTTGAACAATCAACTTTCTACCGTAATTGCGATAATAATGATTTGGATAAAATCTGATATAATTCGATTTGAGATTACCTCTACTCCTCAAAGTATGCTATAAAATCCGGCCATATTTATTTAGAAAAAGAAAACATATACAGTTAAGGGCAAAATTCTGTAGTCATTAATCAAAATAGAATGTGATAACAAGAATTCGGAATCCTATTCTATGAAATAAATTAATATGCATATTTATATATACAAAAAAAAATACAGTTACGGGCAAAAATATACTTGCATTTTTTTTAGTTTTCAATAAGAATTTGTTACGTTTTTATAAATTTGTCGGTGCTACCGTGAAAGGTGCACTTTTGTTCGATTCTCCCAACAAAACGATGGAATCTTGAAAATGATTTCCTGTGAAGTTTTTTATGCCCAAGAAACGTAACTTTTTGAATTTTCAATAGTCAAAAAAACATTGAGCCGAACTTTTCCACGCAGACTCTTAATTCTAGAAAATATGTTTGTTTAAGCAGAAGTTGAAAAACGATGCGTTTTACGCTTACGCTGACCATGTGTTAACATACGCCCAAGAAAAGCAGAATTACAGGCGTCCTATGCCTAAACATGGTTGTATGCAAACGTAATATGCTGACACACTCACATAGACCTGCTTGCGTTTGTTCCCAAACATATTTATGTTTGCATGCAAACATATTTTTAAAATATTTTTACCTCCGTGCAAACTTTCCAACATTACTACATTTTCTAAATTGTTGCTTTATGATAAACCGAATTTAAAATCACAGAGTCGACTCAATGTCCTCTCGTGAGCAGAAAGATTTAAGATCCACCACAACGGAAGTTCAATTAACGCAATTCGTTATTATTTTGAAAATTCTAGCTTAAATTTTTAATGGTTTTTCAAAACTAACAAGTGAACATTTTATTTCACCTACTAATATGAGCAATTTGTTAGAGATCTCAAAGCAATTTTAATTAATTTAAAAATGTGTGTCACACATAGAAAATTGTCAGCATGCCACCAAACTGCTGGCATGTGACTTTGTGACATTGTGCCAAGTATGAAATTGCAAACCAATTGAATGACTAGACGAGTGCAATGTTCACTGCATTCGAAGAATATGTATTTTCCACAGAAATTCCCATAGCAAATAATAACAACACTTTTTGAGTAGAATCACTTCAATCATGGAATGCACAAAGAGTCGCCACCAACATGATTATGAAATCATTGCCAACTGAAATCATCGTAATCATGGAAAGCACCCACAGCCAGCCATGGGATGGTCTCATTCATTACCAATTGAGTTTTGGCTTTCCCTTATGTTTTTTTTTTGTCAATCACTTTAAGCACAATGCCTCATGAAGAACTTCACAACACCCACCAAATGCCATTCATAACCTTGCGCTGAGGTTTCTATTGATATGAATCCGATCACATAATCACAATTGAATACGCATTTATCTTAAGGAACGCAAATCGTTTTTAAATTCCGATAATGCTCACAAAATTGAAAACTTCGTTGAAAAGGAGTTCGGCATGTTGCACCCTACTATCGGCACATTGGGTCTGGCAAAATTTGTGTCGCAAATTTAAATACTTATAACTATTTTTATTATTAAGTGCTTGTGAAATGTTCTCAGCTGGTGGAGAAATTACATCTTTCTAAAGGTGGATGTTGTCGAACAGTCATCAGGTGGCCACACCCCTTCGGGTACCTCCCATACAAGTGTACCATTCCGCCCACTTTGGAAATGGTGAAATAATATTACAACGCCCAACACAATTTGTATTTTGTAATGCTTTAACTAGATAAAGTTGGAACTCCTAAACACGCCGCTTTTGGTATCTATTGGATGGTATCCTAATCTGGTGCTGTACTTTGTAATTCACTAAGCCAGGTTCACATTTGGCAAAAAAAAAAGTATTTGACAAAACATGGTCAAATATTTGCTTATAAGTATTTGAATACCAAGTACAAACCTGAAGTCTGCTGATTGTTGATAAAAATAAATTATTTGCCAGCAAACAAAAATATTTGCTTTTTTTTTGGCAAATATTTATTTGCTCCTACAAAACTTTTGTTACGCGCCAAACAAAGTGGCAACTGTCAGCGTCTTATGTAGAACTTCCCATGCGAGTTGTGCTACATGCCCAGAGTTGCATTCTGCTGATTGTTGACAAACAAAATTATTTGCCAGCAAAAAAAATATTTGCTTTTCTATTTGGCAAATATTTATTTGCTCCTACAAAACTTTTGTTACGCGCCAAACAAAGTGGCAACTGTCAGCGTCTTATGTAGAACTTCCCATGCGAGTTGTGTTACATGCCGAGAGTTCCAGACACAGACTGACACAGCATTGACCGCGCTATCGTCCAGCTGAGAACTTGGTTTTTTTCTTTCTTATTCTTATATAGATTTAATTTTTAAGACACTCAATACAATCGGGACCTTGAGCAAAATGAAAATCAAAATTTTGAAACAGTTTTGCCCTTAACTGTATATAGCAATAAGAACATATGTTTGACGTGTATGCGATTTATGTGAATACTAAAACACACATTTTATAACACATTATTACAGTCTGTACAAAAATTAATGTATGAATCTGGACAAATATCGGTAAGTGGCTGCTTATAGAACTAGAGGCGATTGTAGTTGTTTTGTTTCAAATACGCACACGCTAAATTTTCTTACTTTTTTTCTTCAAAAAAAAAAACCAAACCAAACCAAACATTCATCAACGCCAAGCACAACAATCAAATTGTATGAAAGCATTAAATGCTGAAACATAAAACGAATTCTCAACATACTAAACGATCGTTCACATTCATACGTTTATAAGCCAAACCAAATCAAACATGTTTCTAATCACACATCTGAGTTCTATATAAATATGCATCATTCATCACTATAAAACAAAACAAAAAAATAATCAAACATTTCCAATGTCACAAGGCGAGTTTGAACATTTTTTTTTGATTGGAATCTCAACTGCATCCTAGAGAGTGAGAGAGATTAATGGGCTCTCGCAGAACTGAATCGAGCACAAACTCGCTTTAACGCAATCGCATCATAACTTAATGCATCTGCATCAATATCGTTTTGTTTTCCTGCTGGATTTATTTCGCTTTTTTTTTTAAATGGAATTTTCGATTTATTGCCAAAACTAAAACTATCATTTTAATGTACTGAATTTTTGTAACAACCTTTTTTTACAAATGTCAACCAAACAACCGCCAACCGAACTTTAACACAATTAAGCAGACAACATTTGGTCGCACAACATTAACAACTTCCCAAGAATTGGATCGAGCACAAGAACGCGCCGACAAGGCGTCCGCTGAACTGAGACGTACGCAAGCCGAGCTGAGAGTTACCCAGGTATACGCCCAGTGCTTTTTCGATATCACACTAACATTGCAATTCTATTTTGGTATACTATTTATTCTTTATGTTTTGAGTTGTTTTCTTTCTAAATATCATAATGACATTTTGTGTTTATTTGACAAAAAAAACAGAAAACACATTTTTATTATATATGTTTTATGAATATAAATAAGAAAAGAAAAAAAAAATATTTAAATTTTAAATAATTCTATATATTAATATGAAAATGAAGTATTATTATTATTATTATGTATTATGATTTTCATTTTGAAAGTGGTGTTAATATGATATGATCATTGGGATGTTTTTTGAAATTATTTTTCAATGAAACGTAATAATCGGCTTGATTACAAAATATGCTTCTTGTTTTGATTTTTCAAGCATCATTTGTGTATTTGTAATGAAATCAACAAAACCGCTACACAGTATTCAAATCGAACCAAGAAAAAAACAAAACAAAACAATCAAATAACAAATAATACCCCAAAAGAAAACCATACACATTATATGTACACCACTCAAAACAAAATTTGCCAAAAAGCAAAACATTAACGAATCAGATCAAAAGCAAAATCACAACAACACCACCGTCCAACATAAAATATAAATTGCATAGAAATACAAATACAAATATTTACTTGTGACAGCTTCTGTCAAAAATCTAGTCTTAAATATTACAAATAGAGTAAAGCATTAACCGACTATTGGCAACAGTGGGAACCCCTGATACATGCAACAATTAGAATTTCGAATTTTTTTTTTTTTTAGTTTCCTTTAAGCAGTAACGAGCCCTAATATTCATATAAATTTATGTGAGTGGCGTTAAATTCTATTTTTATATTCGTTTTTTCGGTGAAAACCTCCGGTACTCAAATGGTTAATATAGTTATATTCGGAATATAACTTTTTTGGTTCATAGGAAACAAGTTATTTATTAATTACAATACAAAGTAAATTTATACGGAAACAAGTTATATTCTGAATTAGAATTTTGTTCACTAACACCGTGTTACAAAAAGTAAATTTTTTTCTGTCCTATGAACCAAATGCACATTTTCGGAAAGAGGGGAAAAAATAAAAATACACGTGTATCGGCGATTTTCATGTACACGTCAGAATTATTTTTTTTTTAAGTTCGAAATATGAAGCTCGTGGTGGCCTGTGTGAAAGCCTTTGGACCGATTTTTAACCCTTTTTCAGTGATCCAATCGAGCTGATTTTTGGCAGGCAGACTCGTGGAAATGTCTATATCACGCCAAATTTTTTAAAAAAAATAGATTTTTATTAATTCTAAGATTTTCCCCAATTTTTATTATTTTTAAAAAAAAAATATTTTTGTCACTTTTCTTAGCATAACTTGAAGAGACTCCAAATTTTTAAACTACTTAAGCGTTACGAAAAAAAAAAAATATATTTTTTAAAAAACCTGACGTGATACAGACATTTCCACGAGTCTGCCTGCAAAAAATCAGCTCGATTGGATCACTGAAAAAGGGTTAAAAATCGCTACAAAGGCTTTCACACAGGCCACTACGAGCCTCATACTTCAAACTTAAAAAAAAAAAAAATTCTGACGTGTACATGAAAATCGCCGATACACGTGTATTTTTATTTTTTATCCCCTTTCCGAAAAAGGACAGAATGTGTGTAACACGGTGTAATACATTCAAATTGAAGCAAAATGGTAAAAATGCTCAAGAGTCGAAATTTCGAAAATGGAAATACTTTTTTTTTTTGAAGGCCAACACTCAGGGGATGCCCCCCCCCTGATGCAATGCATTGTGTTAGCGGAAGGAAATTAGGTTATCGGAAGGAGGATAGAGGGAGTAGTGTTTGTTGACATTTGTTTTGAATTTCCTGAATGTCACAACTGGCAGTAAAAACATTTGCTG
The DNA here is from genome assembly GCA_958296145.1 of Hydrotaea cyrtoneurina. NCBI lineage: Eukaryota > Metazoa > Arthropoda > Insecta > Diptera > Muscidae > Hydrotaea > Hydrotaea cyrtoneurina. The sequence continues at coordinate 62,856,561 of OY282516.1, read as the reverse complement.
GAATATTATTCCACATACGAACGGTTCGGCTAAAGAACGAATTTTCTCTATAGTGCGTCGTCCGGTAAACCGACCATTTCACAATAAACGGATGAGACTCCCTGGATAGCCGAGTATTCCGACTAAATGTTCTAGCATCAGGGACAAGACGACGGATATCTGACAAACAGATACCATTGAAATATCTATAGAACAGCGATATCCAACCCACATTCCGACGATGCTGCAGGGAGACAATAGAGTTGGATACCCAGCGCCAAATCGCTGTTAAGTGTAAAAACGGTCAGAAATGCTTTCTCTCAGACACTTTTTAGACTACATCTAGAAAAATATAAATAAAAACCGTCTTTTTCTACTGTTTTATTTGTCAAACATTCCAGATAACTATGGCAAAGCGTATGTATCTGGGTTCCACTGTCTTGATCCAACGAATCAACAAAAACTGTATAAAGCTTTTTAGAGTATTTTATGAATATGTGTGTGTTTTGAAATACAACTTAAGCCACTCCATGCTCGACCACAAAACATATTCATTGTAGATTATTTCCGATTCTTTTGTTAAAATATTCAACTTTTTGACAAAAGCTGTTATACAAAACCAACCAAAACAATAATACTCGTTATCGTTAAACAACATTCATCACCACCAACACCACCACCACCCGTTTTTCATTTGTAATAGTCTAAACAACTTTTTCATTTTCATTTATTCTATACAAAAACCGAATATCTTTTCATTTTATATATGCATAACTATTTAAAAGAAAACCTTAGAAAAACACAAACTAAAAGAAAATTACTTTTTTAAACTGTCTCTCGAAATGTATCAAACAAAAACCTACAAAACTCTCAAACTCAAACTACTCGTATCTATCGTTCGTTATGCTTGCCTCTTGCCACATTCATTGTATCAAAAAAAGGGCGAAACCGATAAACGTTTTGTGAGTAATTGCTTCCAATGCGAAATGAAACCAAAAAGAAACTTTAAACTTTAAAACCGTTTAACTAATAATTTACGCAAACAAACCAAAAAACAAAAAAAAAACAACATAAACTAAAATAATCAACTTATCCAAATGAATTCTTTTTGAGTTTTACAAAAAAAAAAATATAATAATTGGACCAAAACATAAATCCTTGTTATGTATAAATTTGACAACCATTTTACCATATCGTACCATTTTCGTATTTAATGTCATACCGAACATTTGCGAAATTCTCTCTGCAGCCATTCAAGTTTTCTGTTGTACTTATGTAATTGTCCACCTCGTTGCGTCATTTCGTTTCCAAAATCGAAGCCATTCATATGCATAAGTTTGCTCCTTATATTCATTTCTTTCGATCTGTAAAACCATTTGTGTCATTTTTTTGTTAAGCCTCTCATTGCATTTCAATATTTGAAAAAACCAAAAATAACCAACTGTTCGAATGAAATTTGCCTAATTGAAAACCGTTACTTTCATCAATCAAAGCGCTTTAAAATGTCATTGAGCTCAAATTCAATTCAATGTTCGTTCTTCCTTCTTCATCTTCGTTAATCTCCAATAAAAAAAAAAAATAGTCGAATTTCAAGTACTAACACCCGTCACATTTTCTCATAACCACAAGTATGGTAACTCTCGATTTCATTGTTGTCGTGTTTGTTTGTTTAGTTCACTATCCCTGGAATTGTAATTAAGAAACGAAACCAATTGTCCAAATGTGTTAGTGATTGTTACTCTAGTACTGTCCCTATCCATGCCCCCATTATGTAAAATACGACCCGAGTGATACATGGCGATTATAATTATTTTTTATTAATTTGGAAAAGAAAAAAATCAAAAACATCATTGGTACATTGGTCTTTGAAATATTTTGAAAATTTAGCTATTAGCCAGGATTTCACTAGTTATGATTTTGCCACAAACTAAAGACTAATGAAACTTATTATTATTTTAGTCAAAAGTATATTTTCACAAGTTGTATGAAACATTTCTGAAGAGATATGTATAATGCATTTTAATATGAACAATTTCATCGAAACTATGTACTGTTCCATAGCTGTTATGTAATGACTAGTAAGTTGTAATGCGCCTATGGCGCCCGTTGAAATATGGAAAAAAAATTTTGTTGAAAAAAAAAAATTTTGTAGAAAAAAAAAATTTTTTTTGAAAAAACAAAACTTTGTTGAAAAAAAAACATTTTCTTGAAAAAAAAAATTTTTGTTCAAAAAAAATTTTTGTATAAAAAAAAATTTTGTTGAAAAAAAAAATTTTTCTTGAAAAAAAAAATTTTTATGGAAAAAAAAAATTTGTAAAAAAAAATTTTGTAAAAAAAAAAAATTTTGTAAAAAAAAATTTTGGAAAACAAAAATTTTGGTAAAAAAAAAAATTTGGGGAAAACACAATTTCTGTACAAAAAAAAAATATTATTTTTTTTATTATTTATTATAGAATGCCTATTTAAATTCCTACGTACTGCGTGACAGAGTCAGTGAATCAGTGTCGAGGGTAAATATATATTAAGATTATCAATCGCAATACTAATTAAATAATAGTTTTTTTTTTAAAGGTAATGATTAAATTATTATTATAATCACAGTTTCAAGACTTATATTTAATTACAATTACAAATAATCTAAAAGTAATCAGAATTACTTGCGATTACTATAAATAATCCAAAAAAATCAAAAGTAATCTCGGAAAGTAGTCGGATTATTTTTCGATTACTATTGTTTTTTCTCTGATTATTCATAGTACTTACTTATTTCCCTTAACATTCCATGAGGGAACAGACGGGTAACTTCTCTCAAATCAGTGAGCTGTGCGCGATATAATTGTGTACACTCACTGACCGGAACCTACTGTTTAAAGCCGGCTCCGAACGGCTAAAGCTTTTCTAGAGAAGTTTTACGTGGCTTAGAGATTACTCTCTTACTCGTAAAGTCGCCAACATTTACGATGCCATCTTCGAACAAGTGGAAAAATCTGAAAAAAATATTTTCGTAAAGCTCCTCTCAATAGTCCCTGTAAATTTCAGAATGGATTCTATTTTTTCAATTTGTTTCTGGACACACATGTACAATATTTTTTGATGAAGAATACGTACTTAAATTTTGAAAAATATCGGAGACATCAAAGTCTGTTTTTAGTACAAATCGTACGGTCTGACATGGAATGATTCGTAGGCAGTTGAAAAAAATTTGCTTGTGGAATTCATTGATTTTATTATCTCTATTCGAGAGGGCATCGTGAGTAGCCTTTTGCTCTCGTTCATACACAAGCAAAATCAATGACAAGAGCGAACAATTACTAACGATCATGTCTTGTAACGTGTGATCATGCAGGATTCGCAAATAAACCTGAATTCTTAAATTCAGTGCAGTGATTCTTTTTGATTATTTTATAGTAATTTGAAGTAATCTTTTGAGTACTTTTAGATTATTTGTAATTGTAATCAATTATTTATCACAAATTGTTTCATAGAGAATTATACACTTAAGACAATTCCTTTTAAAAGTAATCTAATCTAAATTTATTAGCTACTTATATAATGTTCAATACAACTTATGAAAATATGGGAACAATTTATATTTAGTGCAGTTTATGAATATAATTTGCTGTAGAGTTGCCAAAACTCCATGTTAATGAAAATGTTCACATAATTTATGAATGAATTAACTGAATTTATGAAAATGTTCCATTTGCCATCAGTCGAGTATTTTAATGATTTTTTTTAATAAATTAGGAACCGTTTCGTATTTTATAAATAAAATGCTTGCCCGTGAAACGTAAGAGCCTACAAAAGGTTGGCCCAAATACGAATATAATACAGTCAACTCACGGAAACGTGTGGGTGTTTCTCGTTTACGATTTCGTACACGTTTTCGAATCCTGAAATTTTGAAACAAGACAGTGCTGTTTTATCACTGCTATTAATAAATTCAATGCCAAATCCAATATCAATATCCGAAAAAGTGTCATTGATTGAAAACAAATTCATTTTGTGTAAAGAATAACTGAAATTCGTTGTCCAATGACGTGAAATGTTGCAGATTATATACGAGTAGAATTAAAAAAAAAGTCAGTTATCTTTTATTAGAGACCCGTGTCTAGACAACATCGTGTTTAAGTTTCTGGGTCGTTCATGTTTCCACGAGTTGACTGTACTGAAAAATATATATTTTTTATTTTGTCCATTAATTCAACAAATAATAATAATGCTGCTACAGAAGAGAATGTGGGAGTTTAAATGTGCGAAAACAACCCGGAGTGGACATTTTTGTTATTATGAATGAAAGAAATTTTTGTTTTGTGCAACCGGTAGATAAACAATAACATCCGAGGAATAATTGGTCTCTTTTAAAATAATATACACGGAAGAAAACAAACGGCCTCTGTAACATATTGTCCCAAACATAGTTGTCAGGTAACATGTATATGTTTGGAGCATGTCCCAAACATATTATGTTTTTGGGCTAGTATCGATCTTCCCAAACATATATATAATTGCAAGTAATCATATGCTAGAATTGTGTCCCAAGCATATAATGACTGTGTGCAAATATAATATGTGTACATACAAACATATATATGATTGTGACCGTCCCCAAACATATATATGATTGTGACCGTCCCCAAACATATATATGATTGTGACCGTCCCCAAACATATATATGATTGCATGCAACATTTTTGTTTTGAACATTTTTTTTTCTCCCTGTACCGATCGTTAAAATTATCAATCACCAAATTGTCGTAGACTGTATATTTTAGTTTATGATTTGAACTTTGAACGGACATATCGCACGCTAAATACAAAAGGGTCACAACTGAACATTTTCCAAAACTAACTTTTTTCCATAAATTAATTCAGAGTACACTGGAAACATACAGTTATGTCTATTTTTTTTTTTTGCTAAATGAACGATGAACTAAAGAGAATTATTTTTAGTTTCGTTAATGCGTTCGAATTTTGAGTTGTGACCCTTTTGTATTTAGGGCATAGGCGTAACTAGACAATGGGGGGACGGGGTTATAACCCCCGTTGCTGGTGTATTGTACTTCTATCTCAAACGGCAGAGCTGATTTCTGGGGGGAGGATAGACCTATTATTTAGGGTGCGATATCATCTGGACTGTTCGGCGTATGCAAAACTAGATTTATTCATACTGACTGTAGGCACTGAGTGAAATACATCATGGAAATAAAATATGCGAGGAATTGATCTTTCTAACAAAAAAAACAAATTATATCGTCCAATGAAATATATAATGTGGGCCAGTGTGTAACATTATTACAAATAATTATATTATAATTTGTATTAGAAAACTAATTTCATAGTATGTATATCTTAATCATATTTCAAAGATCAATGTATCCAACGGCAGATTGTTTTAAAACTCAAATCAAAACTCTTAATTGTTGTCTGCGACTTGGAAAACCTTTTTAAAAACTCTGTTCGCCGTTCTATCCCAAAATCGAGAGTTATTTTGCGTTCTTTACTTCTTTTTCTCTCTCACTGTCTCTCTCTCTCTGTCTCTTAACAACTATATTTTCTCTTACCAACAAACATTTTATATTTCTAACTTGTAAACATTTTATTCATTTTATTATTGCTGCACTCACTACTTAAACCCCACCACCACTAACATTTTAACATTTCCCCACACCTTGTTAAAAACATTTTCTAGCCACCACTCACGAAATCATTTTAAGTTTTTCTTTAAAAAAAAAAAACAAAATAAACGAAGTTTTCATGTTGTTTCTTTAAGTTTTCATTTGTCGCTCAATTTGCTTTTTAACGATTTGTAGCTGTTCTATACATGGCGATTATAATTATTTTTTATTAATTTGGAAAAGAAAAAAATCAAAAACATCATTGGTACATTGGTCTTTGAAATATTTTGAAAATTTAGCTATTAGCCAGGATTTCACTAGTTATGATTTTGCCACAAACTAAAGACTAATGAAACTTATTATTATTTTAGTCAAAAGTATATTTTCACAAGTTGTATGAAACATTTCTGAAGAGATATGTATAATGCATTTTAATATGAACAATTTCATCGAAACTATGTACTGTTCCATAGCTGTTATGTAATGACTAGTAAGTTGTAATGCGCCTATGGCGCCCGTTGAAATATGGAAAAAAAATTTTGTTGAAAAAAAAAAATTTTGTAGAAAAAAAAAATTTTTTTTGAAAAAACAAAACTTTGTTGAAAAAAAAACATTTTCTTGAAAAAAAAAATTTTTGTTCAAAAAAAATTTTTGTATAAAAAAAAATTTTGTTGAAAAAAAAAATTTTTCTTGAAAAAAAAAATTTTTATGGAAAAAAAAAATTTGTAAAAAAAAATTTTGTAAAAAAAAAAAATTTTGTAAAAAAAAATTTTGGAAAACAAAAATTTTGGTAAAAAAAAAAATTTGGGGAAAACACAATTTCTGTACAAAAAAAAAATATTATTTTTTTTATTATTTATTATAGAATGCCTATTTAAATTCCTACGTACTGCGTGACAGAGTCAGTGAATCAGTGTCGAGGGTAAATATATATTAAGATTATCAATCGCAATACTAATTAAATAATAGTTTTTTTTTTAAAGGTAATGATTAAATTATTATTATAATCACAGTTTCAAGACTTATATTTAATTACAATTACAAATAATCTAAAAGTAATCAGAATTACTTGCGATTACTATAAATAATCCAAAAAAATCAAAAGTAATCTCGGAAAGTAGTCGGATTATTTTTCGATTACTATTGTTTTTTCTCTGATTATTCATAGTACTTACTTATTTCCCTTAACATTCCATGAGGGAACAGACGGGTAACTTCTCTCAAATCAGTGAGCTGTGCGCGATATAATTGTGTACACTCACTGACCGGAACCTACTGTTTAAAGCCGGCTCCGAACGGCTAAAGCTTTTCTAGAGAAGTTTTACGTGGCTTAGAGATTACTCTCTTACTCGTAAAGTCGCCAACATTTACGATGCCATCTTCGAACAAGTGGAAAAATCTGAAAAAAATATTTTCGTAAAGCTCCTCTCAATAGTCCCTGTAAATTTCAGAATGGATTCTATTTTTTCAATTTGTTTCTGGACACACATGTACAATATTTTTTGATGAAGAATACGTACTTAAATTTTGAAAAATATCGGAGACATCAAAGTCTGTTTTTAGTACAAATCGTACGGTCTGACATGGAATGATTCGTAGGCAGTTGAAAAAAATTTGCTTGTGGAATTCATTGATTTTATTATCTCTATTCGAGAGGGCATCGTGAGTAGCCTTTTGCTCTCGTTCATACACAAGCAAAATCAATGACAAGAGCGAACAATTACTAACGATCATGTCTTGTAACGTGTGATCATGCAGGATTCGCAAATAAACCTGAATTCTTAAATTCAGTGCAGTGATTCTTTTTGATTATTTTATAGTAATTTGAAGTAATCTTTTGAGTACTTTTAGATTATTTGTAATTGTAATCAATTATTTATCACAAATTGTTTCATAGAGAATTATACACTTAAGACAATTCCTTTTAAAAGTAATCTAATCTAAATTTATTAGCTACTTATATAATGTTCAATACAACTTATGAAAATATGGGAACAATTTATATTTAGTGCAGTTTATGAATATAATTTGCTGTAGAGTTGCCAAAACTCCATGTTAATGAAAATGTTCACATAATTTATGAATGAATTAACTGAATTTATGAAAATGTTCCATTTGCCATCAGTCGAGTATTTTAATGATTTTTTTTAATAAATTAGGAACCGTTTCGTATTTTATAAATAAAATGCTTGCCCGTGAAACGTAAGAGCCTACAAAAGGTTGGCCCAAATACGAATATAATACAGTCAACTCACGGAAACGTGTGGGTGTTTCTCGTTTACGATTTCGTACACGTTTTCGAATCCTGAAATTTTGAAACAAGACAGTGCTGTTTTATCACTGCTATTAATAAATTCAATGCCAAATCCAATATCAATATCCGAAAAAGTGTCATTGATTGAAAACAAATTCATTTTGTGTAAAGAATAACTGAAATTCGTTGTCCAATGACGTGAAATGTTGCAGATTATATACGAGTAGAATTAAAAAAAAAGTCAGTTATCTTTTATTAGAGACCCGTGTCTAGACAACATCGTGTTTAAGTTTCTGGGTCGTTCATGTTTCCACGAGTTGACTGTACTGAAAAATATATATTTTTTATTTTGTCCATTAATTCAACAAATAATAATAATGCTGCTACAGAAGAGAATGTGGGAGTTTAAATGTGCGAAAACAACCCGGAGTGGACATTTTTGTTATTATGAATGAAAGAAATTTTTGTTTTGTGCAACCGGTAGATAAACAATAACATCCGAGGAATAATTGGTCTCTTTTAAAATAATATACACGGAAGAAAACAAACGGCCTCTGTAACATATTGTCCCAAACATAGTTGTCAGGTAACATGTATATGTTTGGAGCATGTCCCAAACATATTATGTTTTTGGGCTAGTATCGATCTTCCCAAACATATATATAATTGCAAGTAATCATATGCTAGAATTGTGTCCCAAGCATATAATGACTGTGTGCAAATATAATATGTGTACATACAAACATATATATGATTGTGACCGTCCCCAAACATATATATGATTGTGACCGTCCCCAAACATATATATGATTGTGACCGTCCCCAAACATATATATGATTGCATGCAACATTTTTGTTTTGAACATTTTTTTTTCTCCCTGTACCGATCGTTAAAATTATCAATCACCAAATTGTCGTAGACTGTATATTTTAGTTTATGATTTGAACTTTGAACGGACATATCGCACGCTAAATACAAAAGGGTCACAACTGAACATTTTCCAAAACTAACTTTTTTCCATAAATTAATTCAGAGTACACTGGAAACATACAGTTATGTCTATTTTTTTTTTTTGCTAAATGAACGATGAACTAAAGAGAATTATTTTTAGTTTCGTTAATGCGTTCGAATTTTGAGTTGTGACCCTTTTGTATTTAGGGCATAGGCGTAACTAGACAATGGGGGGACGGGGTTATAACCCCCGTTGCTGGTGTATTGTACTTCTATCTCAAACGGCAGAGCTGATTTCTGGGGGGAGGATAGACCTATTATTTAGGGTGCGATATCATCTGGACTGTTCGGCGTATGCAAAACTAGATTTATTCATACTGACTGTAGGCACTGAGTGAAATACATCATGGAAATAAAATATGCGAGGAATTGATCTTTCTAACAAAAAAAACAAATTATATCGTCCAATGAAATATATAATGTGGGCCAGTGTGTAACATTATTACAAATAATTATATTATAATTTGTATTAGAAAACTAATTTCATAGTATGTATATCTTAATCATATTTCAAAGATCAATGTATCCAACGGCAGATTGTTTTAAAACTCAAATCAAAACTCTTAATTGTTGTCTGCGACTTGGAAAACCTTTTTAAAAACTCTGTTCGCCGTTCTATCCCAAAATCGAGAGTTATTTTGCGTTCTTTACTTCTTTTTCTCTCTCACTGTCTCTCTCTCTCTGTCTCTTAACAACTATATTTTCTCTTACCAACAAACATTTTATATTTCTAACTTGTAAACATTTTATTCATTTTATTATTGCTGCACTCACTACTTAAACCCCACCACCACTAACATTTTAACATTTCCCCACACCTTGTTAAAAACATTTTCTAGCCACCACTCACGAAATCATTTTAAGTTTTTCTTTAAAAAAAAAAAACAAAATAAACGAAGTTTTCATGTTGTTTCTTTAAGTTTTCATTTGTCGCTCAATTTGCTTTTTAACGATTTGTAGCTGTTCTATAGTTCTTGTTCGTTCGTTATTATTGTCTGTCCTCTTTGTTGAATTTCAATAAAAAAACAAAAAAAAAACAGAAATAGTAAACATAATTTCATGATAAAAAAAAAATAAAACTAAAAAACCAACAACCATTTTTTTTCAAAAAAAAAAAATAATAAAACATCCTTACAACAGTCGGACGCTGAGAGGGCACGCGAGGAGGCAGCGGCTTTGCAGGAGAAACTCGAGAAGAGTCAGGGCGAAGTGTATAGACTGAAAGCGAAATTGGAGAATGCCCAAGGTGAACAGGAGAGTTTACGACAAGAACTAGAAAAGGTCCAAGGAGGCATATCGCGCATACACGCCGATCGCGACAGAGTAAGCGACCTAACAAATATGATAACGTTTTCTCAAAAGCTAAGGCAAGACTTACATTTATTTCTTCTTCGTTTTTTGTTTACCAATTTAGGCCTTCTCTGAGGTAGACAAGATGAAGGAGGAAATGGAACGTACCCAGGCTACCTTAGGCAAAGCACAATTGCAGCAGGAGAAACTCCAGAATGCACTGGACAAGGCACAAAACGAAGTCGATCATTTGCAAGAGAAATTGGACAAATCCAATACCGAGTGTCGTCGTCTTACATTGGAGAAAGAGAAATTCACCTATGACTATGACAACTTACAATCGCAGCTGGATAAGGCTTTGGGCCAGGCGGCACGCATGCAGAAAGAGCGCGAAACACTCACCCTGGATACCGATCGAATACGCGAGAAGCTGGAGAAAACTCAGGTGAGCACGAATATTCTACACTTAATATAATTACGTATTCCCATTATGTATGTATTAACAACAAACATTGGCGTAGTTTTTGTACGATCGTACGTTAAAGGGGAAAATCGATTGTGTGTTAGGTTTGACATAGGGGGGGTTATGCGTTTACTAGGGGGCTTAGACTAATTATTGCAAGTGATAGGTCAATGGTTGGCAACCAACTGATTTTTGTTTCAACCGAGAAGATATTGGGAAAGCTAGACTATTCCTTAAAAGTATCCCCTTGGAATATTGGCAGATTAAAGGTAAAATCTGATGCCAAAGTGGTACGTTTTAAAAGGGCTTTCAATTAAAGTAAACATATTTTAATAAAACTGTATCGTTACTCTGTTTTCTATATAAATAACTACTTAAGTTTAGGTTTTTACAGAAGCCGCAATTTTAAAAAATTATTTGATTTAAAACTCCTGAGATGTTTACTATTTTAACTTATGTTGTTATTCGTGAAAGCCACAGAAATAAGCGACATCCTTACTTACTTACTGGCTTCCCTTAACATTCCATGTAGGAACAGACGGAGAACTTCTCTCAAATCAGTGATATAATTGTGTATACTCACTGATCGGGACCTACTGTTTAAAGCCGTCTCCGAACGGCTAATTGTTTTCTAGAGAAGTTTAACATGGCTTAGAGATTACTCTCTTATTCGTAAAGTCACCGACATTTACGAGGTGGAAGCAGCCGCTGCAAAATGTTTGATGGTCCCCCCCATTCTATTCGAATCGGACTTGGGTTCTTCTATGCTATCCGAGTAGAATCTACTAGCTCAGAGAATAAAATCTCTGAGCAGCTCTGTTGTCCCTTAAAGCCTCAGTACTTATGGTGGCCAAAGATGGACCTGATGAGCATTCAGATATATTTTTTAAAATTTCGCATATACATGCGTAGATATATTCTTACCAAGTATCTTCTCCAGGAATTGTGGTCCACGAATATTTATCTTCTGGACATGGTCAGCACAACTTATTCGATCTGTTATAAGTCCATAAAGGTGAAACCCCTTATATTCAACTTATTATTCAGTTCGATTGATGGGTCTTCGCTTAAATAGACTTTCGATTTGGCCACTTGTTTGTTTTGGAATCCATCACAGATTGTCCTCTTACAAAATTCTGAAAAGAGTTTGAAGGCGTTATGTTATTATCGGCGTTGCGTCTTTATTGGCGGCGTAAATATTTCAGTTATTTTATACACCGGCTCATGAGTTATTAGAACTGAGAATAAATAGGCGTGTTGTCGTTACACAGCTAGCTTAGATAATCGCTTAATTTGTATGGAGAGCTAAGCGATATTAAGCGCGGATAGAAATTACCGCTTAAGTTGGCATGGCATTGCCAGCATAAAACACAACAAAATGCCAATATTAAATGGTGCCAAGTGTACAAAGATATCATTCATTGTGAACTAATGCAGAAGAAGAAGATAATAAATACAAAATTCTTTCAAAAATGAAGGACGAATGGTATTAGTATTGTTGATTTATAATTGAATTTGTAATGTTTGTCCACAACACCTTTTTTTTTAGATTTTCATGAAAATTTATTAACATTTTTTTTCACAGCATTCTCAGAATGCTGCCTAGTTTGTGTCAAATGACAATATCGCTAGTTTGGCGCTAGCTAGCTTGTAACGAAAACAATAAAAAAGGTATCAATTGTCTAGCTACAACTTAGGTAAGGTCAGCTCTGACGAACTTGTCCAAGTGCGAATCATCAGCAACTTGGTGATCCGATTTGGATCTATTGTGACTCCCAAAGCTATAATATGATGATAGCGAAAGCTTTATATGTTCACCAAAAATTTATTTTTGCCAGAATCCAACAGTTTTGTATTCAGGTTCGGATATTAATAAACAGAGGAGGCTGGTGCTCAGTGCATCCGGTTAGTTGTTTTTATTTTGTAGAGTATTATAAGTCCGGAAAAAAACGGACAAGGTCTTCACAGGTACTAGTAGAATTTGTATGAGTCGGCCACCCTTAAGAATACGTAACAAACAGCGTACAGACAACAATTGTCACTGGTGATAGTCAAGGACAGATTTCGGCGCGATGAAAATCCCAAGCTACGCCAATGGTAACCCTACATCTAATTTGATGTGTATGTATTTAGACCAATCTCACCTGTAAATGTAACCTAACCCCATCGCTGTGTCTCTAATGACTCTAACCTAACCTAAATGTGTGTATAACTATTGTAAAAACAAATTTCCTGTATCGTAATTATCGTATACCTATCCATCTCGTTATACAATAATACGTACATACACTAATCCCATTACTAAATCTATGTACTACTACTAATCTTATATGTTGTAACTGTAATCTGAACGTTGTGCATAACTGTTTGAATTTGAATTTACTAAAAACCAACCAAAAAAAAAAAAAAACAACAACAACACACAAACAACGCCATGCCACAAATGTAGATGCAACTAGCCCGTATCCAAAAAGAACGTGATCAATTCTCGGACGAATTGGAAACACTTAAAGAACGCTCCGAATCCTCGCAGACCCTGCTACAGAAGGCAGCACGCGATCGGGAGGCAATGCAAACCGATTTGGAAGTCCTCAAAGAACGCTATGAAAAATCACATGCCATACAGCAGAAACTTCAGGTAATTGTCGTTATGTAGAGAATTTCAAAATTTTCCACAACCACCAACAAGAACATGACGCAAAAGCAGAAGACGATACGCAAGAAATTGCATGCATATTTAAAATACTCGTAACAATACTCATACGTAACATCAATACCAACAATTGGCTGTTTGTTAGTTGTAGCTTTTCGGTTTCGCTAATCAGAACTGTTGACTCGTTTCATCTTAGACATCCCGCCTTTATCCTTTTCAGATGGAGCGTGACGATGCGGTGACCGAGGTGGAAATTCTCAAGGAGAAACTGGATAAGGCCCTGTATGCCAGCCAGAAATTGATCGACGAGAAGGACACTTCGAACAAAGAATTTGAAAAGATGCTGGAGAAGTACGATCGTGCCCAGAACGAAATCTATCGCTTGCAGTCGCGCTGCGACACCGCGGAAGCGGACAGGGCTCGTTTGGAGGTGGAGGCAGAGCGTTCCTCGCTCGCCGCCTCGAAAGCCCGCGAAGATCTGCGCAAGTTGCAGGACGAAAGTACTCGGTTGCAAGAAGCCTGTGATAGGGCCGCCTTACAACTTAGCCGCGCCAAAGAGTCCGAAGACAATGCCCGTGCCGAACTCGAACACCACCGAGAACGTTTCGACAAAATCCAGACAGATCTGCGCCGAACACAGGGCGAAAAGGAACATTTGCAGTCCGAACTCGAGAGAGTGGCCTACGAATTGGAGAGGGCACACGCTGCCCAGAGCAAAGCCAGTGCCAGCGTGGAAGCCGCCAAGGATGAGGCGGCCCATTACGCTGTGGAAATGGAGAAAATGCGCGATCGTTATGAGAAGAGCCAGTCCGAACTTCGGAAATTGCAAGATACGGAAACGTTCGGACGCGAAACGCGACGCCTTAAAGAAGAGAATGAACGTTTGCGCGAAAAATTGGACAAGACGCTCATGGAACTCGAAACGATCCGAGGCAAATCTCAATATGAATCGGAGTCATTCGAGAAGTATAGAGACAAGTACGAGAAGATTGAAAATGAAATACAGAACATGGAGTCAAAGTTGCACGAGACCTCGTTGCAACTGGAACTTTCTAAAGGAGAGGTCGCCAAACTGTTGGCCAGCCAAGAGAAACAACGCACTGAGTTGGAGAGAGCCCACATCGAACGCGAGAAGGCCCGAGACAAGCACGAGAAGTTATTGAAGGAGGTAGAACGTTTGAGATTACAACAATCTTCAGCCATCAGCCCGGCTGAGTCAGTGCGAGCTTCGGTAACAGCAGGAGAGCGTACAGAAATAGATAGGTTAAGAGATAGGTTAGAAAAAGCTTTACAATCTCGTGATGCTACCGAATTGGAAGCCGGAAGACTGGCTAAAGAATTGGAGAAAGCTCAAATGCATTTGGCTAAACAACAGGAAGCTAATGAATCTACACGCATTGAATTTGAACGTATGTCTGCTGAATTGGGTCGTCTGCACGATCGCCTTGAGAAAGCGGAAGCCGAAAAGGAAACACTCAGACAAACAGCACGCAGCGGTGCGACGGACAAACCTCATCCACAACTAGAAAAACACATGCAACAATTGGAGGCCGACTGCAAACAGTTGACAATCGAGCGGGAACAATTAGTGCATCAATTGGAGAAGAGCCAAGAGATCCTAATGAACTTCCAGAAAGAACTGCAAAACGCCGAAACTGAGCTGCAAAAGGCACGAGACGAAAATCGCAAACTGCGCAATGGCCATGCAACCACACCCGCCGCAGCAGCAGCAGCAGCACCACCAGCCAATGGAGCAGCCAACGCAGCAGCGGTCAGTGCAGCAGCAGCCGCTGCGGCCGCCGCATCAGCAGCCGAAATTCAGGCGCTGCAAAAGGAAATTCAAGCGCTACAGCAAAAACTGCAGGAATCGGAAAAAGCTTTACAGACTGCGGGTGCAGCTGCACAGGGGGGCGCGTCTCGCGAAGAAATGGAACAGTGGCGAAAGGTCATAGAGGCCGAAAAGGCTAAGGCCGATATGGCCGACAAGGCGGCACAGGAAATGCATAAGCGCATCCAAATGATGGATCAGCACATTAAGGAACAACATGCTCAAATGCAAAAAATGCAACAACAACTGCAGCAGCAACAGCAACAACTGCAACAGCAGCAACAGCAACAACAACAGCAGCAACAACAACAACCAGCACCTGCCAACAACGATGAAATCAACAAAGAACTGGAGAAAATCAAGGCTGAATGTCAAGCAGCGACCACGCAAAGGGATCAGTTCCAACAGCAATTGGAATTATTGGTGGAAGAATTGCAAAAGAGTCAGGTGAGAATATATTTCGCATTTGTAGAACTGTAGCGAGTGAAAACATATATCATTGGGTCAGTCCGACCCAAATAAAAGGATGATCTCCTCCACATTTCATTTTATCAAATATCTCTGTCTGCAGAGAAAACTTCAAGTTCAATCTCAATGTGAATGATGAGAACAACACTCCACTATTAACCACGTGTATCTTGTTAAGGATATCGTAGATACAAATAATATTTGAAGAGGATAAGGACCAGGATCTCTGTTCTTCTTTACTATGTTTCCGTTCATAATTCCATAGCATTTTAGTCCGTAATTTCGTTTAAAATGTTAGTCCCTAATTTTGTCACTATCTGCAGGTTTCCAATCAGGAACAGGGGAAACAACTGCAAGCTGCCCAACAACAAATCCAACAACTACAGCAACAATTGCAACAAGCAGCTCAAGCCGGAGGTGCTACCGCTGCAGCCACCGAAGCCCAACGGCAACAATTGGAACAGCAACAGAAGCAACTGGATGAAGTCCGTAAGCAAATTGATAATCAAGCCAAGGCGGTCGAGAGTGAGCGCAAAATTATCGAAGAACAGCGCAAACAGATTGAGGCCAAACGCAAGGATATCGAGGAGAAGGAAAAGAAAATGATTGAATTCGATGTGCAGTTGCGCAAACGAAAAGAACAAATGGATCAATTGGAGAAACAGATACAGGCTCAAGGCGGCGGTGCCGCAGCAGCGGGAGAGCTCAACAAAAAACTCATGGACACCCAAAGACAATTGGAAGCGTAAGTTTCTCACATCAAATGAATTCGACGAACTCTTTCACTTACTTGTTTTCCCTTTTCATCCAATTTGTTTTGCAGTTGCATCAAGGAATTGCAAAACACCAAAGAAGAACACCAAAAGGCCGCAACGGAAACGGAAAGATTACTCAAATTGGTACAAATGTCACAAGAAGAGCAGAACGCAAAGGAAAAGACAATTATGGACTTGCAACAGTATGTTTCACACCCGAAATGATATCGAATGCCTTCATTTACATTTATTATCCTTTACTCTTTGCAGAGCCTTAAAGATAGCCCAAGCAAAAGTCAAACAAGCACAAACACAGCAACAACAAGATGTAAGTTGAAATGCCAAACTTCACTTGAATAACTCACTAGTGTTCTCAGAACTCGACAACAGTTAATTCGTAGAAGGAACGAATATTTAATAGTTTTCCTCTTAATTTATATTGGATTTAGTTTGACTCGAGGTCAGGGGGAGAAAAACTGTAGATGTAGTTGTTTTCGTTTTTACATACTTATCTCTTTTTTTAAAAAATAAAAGGGCACTTTTTTGCCTTACTAACAGATAGGAAACGGAAAGCAAATGGATTTCATTTTCACAAATTTAGCAAACTCCAATGCAATAAATTTTTAAGATATTTACAAATCACGTCATATAGTTGCCTAAATGCCCTGTGTTTCCAATGAACAGTTCACATCATAGGATGCATCGGTTAACATATACTTATCGATAACCCACTTTTTAGAATATTTACGTTTCAGCGAGTTGACTGTACACTTAAATTCGAACTGAGAACAATTAGGGGTTAATGTTTGTACAGCACAAATGTCATATCGAATAATTGCCAATTAATTTAACGTTACTTCTCGTTCATTTTAGGCTGGACCAGCTGGATTCTTAAAGAGCTTTTTCTAAACATATACATAGTTATAAACAATTACTCGTATAAAATTACTCTTCTACACTATTCTACGACACTACAGTTTACAGTTTCTATACTTATATTTGTACATTTATTAATGTTCTTTGCTTTCTTCGAAAAAAAAAACAAAAACAAAACAAACTAAAACAAACATAACAACAACAAAATATCATTAAACAAAACAAAATCTTCAGTATTTTTGCCACATACTCTCTCTCTCTCTCTCTCCAACAAAACCAACAACTCTCTCTCTCTCAAAACGTTTCAAAACTTAAATTCGAATATTTTTTCTACTCTATATTTATACATTAAAACAACAACAAAACAACAACAACATAACAACAAAACTGCTGATTGCTTTACATTTATTATTTAAGTAAAACGGAAATTTGTTGGAAATTTTTGAATCTTTTTTCTGTTGAGTTTCAAAAATTTCGAACCCCCTGAATTGGACAACATCCACACAAAACCAAAAAAAAAAAAAATATTTGAACAAAAAAAAAAAACAAAAAAAGGAAAATAGAACATATTAATGAAATTGGTTAAACTATAAACAAAACTAACAATATTTATATATATATACATATAAACATAATGTGATGTCATCATAAACAAATTAAACTATAGTTTACTATATTTGTCAAATACAAACAAACAAAAAATCATAAGGATGAAGAAAACATTAGTAACAAGATGAGGAAAATATTATGAAAATTAATAGGACAAACAAAGTATACAGCATTACCGATCCCATACTCCCCCCAACCCCCTTCACAACCATACATACATATTCACTTTGAAAAAGGCAACAACAAAGAAAGAAAATAAAAAGAAAATGTTAGTAGTTAATATTAAATAAAATTACAGAAAACCCAACAAAAAAAAATATATAAATTATTATTAACAATAATTAACATATAGACCCCCCGCCCCCACAACAACTTTGTTATAGTTAGTAAATTTATTTAAGTGAGATAAAGTTATATATTATTACAAACAAACCAAAAACAAAAATATTATTATAAAATAGTGTATATATTAGTAATATAAAGATAATATAAAATGAAAATAAATATCTGATGATTTAGTAAAAATTGAGTGCAAGTGATGCAAATAAACAAAAAGAAAACAAAGACCGAACAAACCGTAGAAATATTTCAAATTTAACCAGCAATATTAACCGAATAGAACTTGTCCTCACATTTCAGAAAAAATTTCACATAAATTGTACTTACACTTCGGGTGTATTTATAGAGTTGTGAGCCCAATTGGGGCGTCACCTTGGATGGCGGTAATGAAACATGAAACTGGCATACGAATGTGTCTATCATCTGTTTCATTGCCAGATTCTCACACACCCACAATTATGTGTGATAACACAAAAGCATCTGGCAACGTTATTCAAAATTTATATTTTTTTTTATGGAGTTTGCTCGCCATCCGAAAAAGTCGATACCTCAATTGGGCTCACAGCCGTAGATCCAAACTATTTATTAGACATGTTTTCCTTTGAAACATTTCTGTTGTAATTTTTATTTAGAGTATTGTTTTTCATTTAATTTTTGAACTGCATATCTTTAATTATGTACTTATTTAATTTTTGCAAAATCAAATTATAATCATTATAGAGCAAAACAAAAAAGAAAATAAAGCTAAACTATTGTATTGTATCTAAAAATGTATGTAGTTTATATAACAAGCAGATAAATATATATATATAAATAAATATATACATATAATAACTAAATAAAACCTTTATTATAAAGCAAACATACATTACATAGATACTACTACACCTAGACACCACTCTACCTAAATTCAAAAAAAAACTCAGAACGAATGAAAATAAATTATTTCCGCACTAGGACAAATTATGTACATTAATCCTGTTTCGCCCACGGCCCCCCCCCTCCCATCAAACAAAAATATCCCACAATTTCTCTCAACCACAAATAACAATTATTATTATTATTTGTCTTAGATACAAACTCTAACCAATAAAAAAACAAAAAAAAAACATGATGCAAGATAACAACAAAATAAACGTAAACAAAATTTTTGTAAATTTTAAGACATCACTGCCATGTTAAAAAAAAAACACAGAAGTATAAAACCAACAAACAAAAACGATATCCGCAAAAACAAATTAAGAATTTAATGTATTCATTTTTACTGTCTCAGTTTCACTTTATAATAATAATACTAACTATAATAATAAAACTAACTAATAATAAATAAACAAATAAAATACAAAAAGCAATTCGAAATAAACAAGATAAACACAAATCTCAATTTGATTTCTTTTCAATTGTTTTCACTTACTTATTGATCCTTCCACAACATCCTCCCAACTATCCCGCTCGCCCAACTCTACACCGTTTCCAAAGGATTTTAATGTGAGGAAATGCATTTCAGTACAACTAATGTGTAGAACTTGAGAATGTTAGAAATTACGATAGTAGATCACCGTTAATCCGATTAGTTAATTAAATAAATACTCTTTGTTTAGAATAAATGATAATCCTCCTACAGATTTGTAAATAAATGCTATCACGAAGTAAAACGTAAAATTTCTCGTTAATTGAAAATTGTTGGTGTGATTACAAAGGACATTTTTCAAAAATAAAATATATTTTTTTTTGTTTTCACAATCTCATATCTTTTGGGGAGAACGTTCTGGTAGAGCTGGAATCTGAATTTTTTTCAAAAACAATATATTTTTTTTGTTTTCACAATATCATATCTTTCACATCCTCCAGTCGATCTGGAATGGGCAGGACTTTTTATATTTTATGTCCTTTTTTAAGTCCAGTACCAATCTAGTGCATAATTTGTCCAGCTAAATCGAAATTTCCGAATTTCAAGACAGATACTTTTCACATGCTTTGGACGCTCTCTCAAATGTTCCCTCTGATCAGACTAAGATAAAGTTAGCTTGGCTGGTTTCCAAAACAGCTTGGTTTTAGTGACCTGTGTGTAGAATATATGGTGTTCACGTTTCTGGGTCGTTCATGTTTTAGAATATTCACGTTTCGGCAAGTTGAAAAATTTATGTGAGACAGAAAATTATCACAGCGTCAGCTTCAGAATATTTATATTCTCTGTCGAGCAAATCACAAAGAAAAATTTTTTTTTTTGAAAAAATTGCAAATTTTCCATCTGATCAGACCAAGGTAAAGTTACCTTGGCTGGTTTCCAAAACAGGTCCTAAGAAAGATAGCTTACATTTTTTGTAAAAAGTCCACTAAAGCCAAAAATTCTTATGTGACACAGACAATTATCATAGAGTCAGCTTCAGAATATTTATATTCTCTATCGATGAGCAAAATTACAGACAAAAAAAATATTTTTTTTTTAAAAAAAATTGTAAATTTTAAAGCTTTTTTTTTTGGCCGAAATTTTGTTTTCTTATTTCGACATACATGCTTTAAACGCTATCTTAAATGTTCCCTCTGATCAGACTAAGGTAAAGTTACCTTGGCTTAAGGTCCTAAGAAAGGCAGAGTCAATTTTTTTTTTTTTTAAAAAGTCCTCTAAATCCATAAATTCTTATGTGAGACAGAAAATTATCATAGAGTCAGCTTCAGAATATTAACATTCTCTATCGACAGACAAAAAAAAAGTATTTTTTTTTTTTTTTTGAAACCCTTGCTTTTTTTGTGTTGTGGTGGATATTTTGTGCATTGAAAATGCAATAGTTATCATCTGGAATCTATGAGATTGCTTAGCAGGTCTCCAAGATATGAAGGAAAAGTTCCAGTCTGAAGGGAAACTTCATATTGCGTGGCTCATTCGATCCATAACATCAATTGACAGTTTGTATCTGGCAAGCCGAAGTACTAGTCTTTACAGAAAATGTAGCCGTTGTAATTCAAAACGTTATAATTGAAAACGTTGTCAAATTAGATCCGAAATCGAATACATTGATTAGCCTTCACAATGGAATTATTTCCAAAGTCTCGTTGGTATCCATCTATAACTACGGTGGCCAGCCGTTTTCTTTTTTTCACAGTAAAATATATTTTGTTGACCGGCTATTTGGTCATGTGATTATAATGAAAAAAAATAGTCATATTTTCCAAACGTTGACTTTTTCCAAATTCTTCAAGAATATTTATTTTAAATTCAATTACTTTTCATTTCATTAAATCATTGTTCAACAATGTAAAAAAACTGCACTTCACAACACATTAATTAATTAATTAAAGTGTAGTCTTTGTTCTTCGAGTTGCTCTTAAGCTTTTTGTTGAATGCTGACGTCATTAGTTTCGGTGAATGAAGTTGGCATCAGTAGGAACCGTCGTCGTCTATAATGCTTTCGTTGATTCTTGGAAATGCTTCAGTTAGATCTCGCTGTAACTTCCCGAAAAGGTCCCGACCATATGATGTGCTTGCTTTTTTCAAAATGTTGACCAGCAGTATGAGTAAGAAATGGCACGACAATCTTTCGCCCTGTCTGGGAAATTCAGTATTATAGAATGGGCCGAAGATGACTTTTCTTTGTACAATCCAGGGATAATTTGCGCAGACCACACGCAGACAGTTCTCGTCTTGTCTTATCGATTGCGACTATATAATCGATGATTAAATTTGGCGCGAATTTGGTATATTAGGCCGAATAGCGTAAGTGTGTTGTACAGTGATATTTTAGCTCACCAAGAGAGGGCTCTGTCAATATTTCGGACAGTATGTTAAATGAATAAATGAATTAGCTGTACATTAACAAGTGGTGTGGCCGGTAGTGTGTGTGCGACTATCACACAAGTAAACCCAAATTCAAAACCGGGTAAGTCCGTCAAAAAAAGCTGCTGTTTTCCACCTCGTAAATACTGGCGACTTTACGAGTAAGAGAGTAATCACTAAGCCATGTTAAACTTCTGTAGCAAAAGCATTAGCTATTCAGGGCTGGCTTTCAGTAGTAGCTCCCGGTCAGTGAGTATATACAATTAGATCGCGCACAGTTCACTGGTTCCAGAGAAGTTCCCCGTCAGATCCTTTATGGAATGTTAAGGGATATAAGTAAGCAAATTAACAATAATACGACTTTTGTGGTTTACATTATTTTACTTACTTATTTCCCTAAACATTCCATGACGGAACAGAGTGAGAAACTTCGGTGTGGTGGATTTTGGATTTTTCTAGAGAAGTTTTTACATGTCCTACAGATTTACACATTTAAGTAATGTCACCAGTTACTTTTTTCGGTTTTTAAACTAACTTCTGTGACATCAACTGGAAACTTCTGTTTAATTTGCAACAGAGGAAAGCGTTATTTTGCAGTTTTCCTAAAAGCTTTTCTCAGATATGTACTTTGGAAATGGTGTAGCGGTATATGGAACTCTTTCCGGAAAATTAATAAAAGACAATTCACCAAAAATATAAGATTACAACAATACAATACAATTCATATCAAATTCGTTTGGGACAAATTTTCTACAATTATGTGACACAAAATACATAAATTAACAATAAATTAAATGTTAAAACAGAAAATACGAAGAAGACATAAACGTAACATATTCTAGTGACTAGTGTCAGTATCCAGTGTCAATGTCAGTGTCAGTATGAATGAAAAATGCTTTAAATGGAAAGTAATGAAGATAGTACATGGAAATTATGATAAAGAAAATATACATACATACAAAACATAAAGAGATAAACATAAACGTGAATAGTAACACATACACTAAGGCCTTATAATTAATTTTCATAACAAAGACATAAACAAAAAAATACCAAAAAATACCAAAAAAAATAAAACAAACAACTTGAATAGAAAAACAAAAAGAAAGAAAACGTTTTTTGAACAGTTTAAAAAGCACTATTACAAACTACTACAACTAACTGAGGAAAACTGAAGAGTTAATGAAAAACAAACAACACACACACACACAAACAAAAGGAAAACATATACACACACATATATATATATATAAATAAATATAAACTACTACTCGTACACAATCACTAACACTTAAACAAATTTTTATATGCCTTATTAAGCTAACTTTAAACAAATAAAACAACAACAACTGAGAAAAAAAAACACACACACACACACGAAAACAAAAAAAAGACAATTTATGAAAACCAAAAAAAAAAAAAACCAAAAAATGAAGGAAAAACCTAGGAAAAAACAAATACTCCAACAATAGCTTAAAGTCTCGTATATTTTCAAAACAAACAAAACAGAACAGTCTATCCAAAACAGTCCTTTTTCGAAACCAATCAACCGGAAGTGTCTACTAAACCACAGACCGGAAGCTATTTTCTAACTAAATGACCCACGCAAGTCCAGTCGTTCGTACATGTGTGGGCATGCATACACACACACACACACATATTTGTAGAGAAGTGACAACAACCAATTACAGACCTTTAAACGTGCGACATGAAGTTAGGGCGTTATGGCATGTAAAGACAGAAATAAAGAAAGAAAGAAAGAAAACATTAAGTAGTTCATAGTACATATACTCGACCAATTGTATAGAATTTAAATTTAACAATTATTGTAATTAATTAACCACACACACACAGTAAACAGAATAACCCCTCCGCCCTTCGCCCTCCCCCAGAACCTACTTCGGCAGAATCTTTCTTCAAAGTAATTGGTATTCTTCAAATTCCTTGCCCCACGAACAAAACAAAAAGTCGAAGTAACAAATATTGATCTCACACTCAGTCTCTCTTTATATACATATACAGACATCTATATAACAACTGTACATATATAAATTACTACGATATGTTTAATGTAATTCTTTGTAATATAATTAACAAACAAAATATACACCGAGAGAAACAACAAAACCATGGCTTCGGCCTCCTTCTCTTGCTAAGACTCCAAAACCGGAAACGTAAAAGGTGCATGTTGGAATGCCAAGTTTCCTCTGTTGACAATTGGAAGCTATTGATTGCCACCGGAAGTAATTCCAGGTGCTAATCGGTCTATAGGGAATCTGTCGGACAATATTTGTAAAACAAAAAAAGAAAAGAAAATACCAAAAAAAAAAACAATCTAAACTATGAATTTTCATTTAATGTGTATAGACTTCGCTTCTAAACTCTCTTCTTAACCAAACTAACAAATCTAAAAACAAAAATCACATATCTCACTCAAATTAGTTAAAACTCAAAAGAAAACAAATTTTTGACGATACAATCTCAAAACAAGCTAGAGAATAATTTCTTGGTCACACCAAAATTTTGCTAAACAAATCCCAATTATACCAAAAAAAACAAAGGAACTAACGCTAACACTCTTAAACAATGCGCCTATGATCCCGCCCTTGAACTTGCTCTAAACAAGGACTAGCAAAAATCCATGCCCTCTTGTACAGCAGCGAGAACAGCGAATGATTTACACACACCTACTACCCACTACTCCGCCCCGAACTGTTCGGCCCTGCCCTGTCCCCTAAAAAAAAAAACCTGTAGTGGTTATGAACAATTTAAAGAATGAAATGAAGCGTTTAAAATATTATTAATTATTATGATAATTATTGAACAAGATGATGATGAAGATGAAGAAGAAGAACAACAACAAAATCATATAATCCCCGCCGTCGTATATCCTTTAATTATTAAAATATAAAACTTAAATTAAATGATAAAACACAAATAACTTTGCAGTATTTATATTATGAACAAAACAAATAACAACAACAACAACATATGAAACATCAAATTGGGAATTACAATTTAGACAATTAGAACATTTTATATTATCAAAAAGGAAAAACCAAACCAAAGACATATATATCTTAACATAAAACCAAAATTAATATAGATCAATGGAAACAAAATTTGTAAGAAAAACTAACTAAACGAAAACAAAACACATATACAACATACAGAAAAAAAATAAAACAAAAACAAGAGCAAGTGTGTGCAAAGTAAAATTTATTTATGTAGAATACAAAGGAATGTAATTTAATCCGAATCGCCCAACAACTTGATGTCTTTGACACATGTGAAGTGTGGCTTTCTAACAAGTGGTCGTTTGTTACAGTCGTTGTTATTTGTTCTCATATGACACGGTTACAAATTTGGACTTAAATAAAAAAAGGTAAAAAAAAATCAGGGTGATGTTGCATTCGGGTTAAATTTTGTGTCGACCTTTTCCAATTATATTGAATTTAGAACTTTTAATGAGTTTAATGACGAGGTCAAGATTTTCTAATAAAAAAAAATTGTATTTCATTTATTTTCCCATAATATTTTGTTTTCCGTTGAAGTGTTCTTCATAAGGGAGTACAACAACAAATACGAAATAGATGAAAACCACCTATGTTCTTTATTAACAATTCTTCAACTGAGCATTAATACCGACAATATTCCACCCCGCCTATTAGACGGCACATCGATCGAAGTTGTCTACACTTTCTGCTACCTGTGAGGTATCATCGTCAGCATTTGATCAGCAAGTATAATATAAGATCCCGCATCGTTTGGAATGCTGAATAAAGTCTTCCGTTCAGCATTAATTTGTAAACTCAAAATTGCTGACGCTAGTGGAAAATCCTTTGCTATGGCATGTCGTCTTACCTACTTATTTCCCTTAACATTCCATGAAGGAACAGACGGTGAACTTCTCTCGAATCAGTGAGCTGTGTAGGATATAATTTGTATGCTCACCGTCCAGCCGTCTTCGAACGGCTAATGCTTTTCGAGAGAAGTTTTACATGGCTTAGCGATTACTCTCCTACTCGTCTAGTCGCCAGCATTTTCGAGTTGGAAAACAGACGCTGTTTGAATATCTCGGGAAATTAAAAACCCCAGTCGTGCCTCAAACTCTAAATAATGCAGCCCTTACATTTCTCCTTACAATTCAAATCCTATTTTAAATGCATTTATTTTACATGTCCAAAATACATAATTAGTAATTTCTCAAAAAATATCCAACAATTGAGTTGTTTGCCGCCATCAATGATTTGTGAAAGAAACTTTAGTTATATTTAATAGTATTTATCTATAATTTAAATTACTTGAACAAGCCTAGTACGAAGTTCGCCCATGAAAAATATTATTGCAAGCAATTTCAATTGATTTACCTGAAGTAGTGTTTTATCGTTTGTCACACATTTGCTCCACAAACATTTACATACATTCACAAATTAAGGCCTGATTTAAAGGATATACAACAACACTTTACATACCTAAATTTTTATGTTTACTGTTAAAAAAGAAAACCAAAACTGATTCCGATCAAATAAAATATATTAAGAAATCGAGAAAAACCAAATAATTTAAAGTGAAATTTACCCATATTATAGTAAATACATTATATTTAAACTATAAATAAATAAAATAACAAAACAAAACAGTTAAAAGAATTTATGTAAATTTTATTATTAAAGCAAAACCGAATAGAACTACAAAACAACAAATTATATACTTTTTATTGTTATTAATTGAACAACAACAACAAACAAGCAAAACCGAAAATAAAAACCAACAAACTTTGTTATGTTTTCAACATAAAACAAAATTAAAATAATAATTTTTACCTCATCGTTTTTACAATTCAAATGCAAAACCAAAAAGTGGAATAAGAAATAACAGTAAAAGCAATTCTAAGAAATTAATGAAAAATCCCAAAAAAAAAACAAATGAACACAATAGTAACCAGACTATTAAAAAGTATTTGTAAAACTATCATGACAACAAGCGAAGAGAAATTACCAAAAAAAATTGTTCAATTATCCACGGATGTCCGGTGGCCAGTTTGTAGAGATCTCTAAAGAGTGAATTCTCCACACAAAAAAATGTAAAGTCAATAGAAGATATGAATTGTAAGGATCCAGAATTGTGGACAGTTGAACAGTTTTCTATTTCAACTCATCAAACAAACACACACACACACTGGTGCAAATACACATGTACACCCTCAATCAATCACTCACTCACCTCCCACACCCATACACATCATACAGATTGTATTTAAATAAAAGGAAATAACTTTAAAAACAAAAACAAAAAACAATATAGAAAATGAAATTATTACTAAAAATTTTCAAATATTAACATCAACAAAAAAAAACAATGATTTATCTTTTTTATTTAACATAATTCAGTGATCTATGATATTAACAAAATAATAATAATAATGATAATGATACCAACAACAATACAAATAATAATATAAAATATACACATATACATACATTCATATATATATATATATATATATATATATTATTATTATATACATACTATTGATAAAAAAAAAAACAAAACCAACAAACACAAAAAAGAGCATTATGTTGTCTTTTTTTTTATTTTTTTTTTTTAAATAAGTTTTTGTTCTATTTTAATTATTGACAAAACCAAATTGTGTAATTAAGATACGAGATGAACAATTTCAATTGACTTTGCATAATGGCGTTGAGAAGAAGACGTTGATGACGATAAGATAAAAGTTAAAGCATTAGCGACATTTAACCGGACAAAATAAAAGTGAAATAAATACAAACGTAAGCCATGAATAGGTGAAAAATAGTAAGAAATGATAAACCAAAAACAAAACGATGATTATTCAAAACAAAACCAACAACAACATATTCATTATATAAATGTCATTATAAAAAAAAATATGTTCTTTAAAAACTGCCTACAAATAAAAGTAATATATTTCAAAATAAAATACAAAAAAAAAAACCACTGAGTTTCTTTTGTTGGCGTAGATTTAGACTTTCTATTCGGGGAAAATATTAATTGTAATTTTTGCCTATGACAATATATTCGATATTGTTAATCAACCAACGCACAATGTTTGGAAAGAAATCTGCCATTGGGGCATTTGCTTGTCCGATTTGATTGAAATTCCACACAGACCTCGCTGAAGTGTGTTCGAGCTTAAGTCTGAAAGGTGGAAACGGTTGGTCTAACCAGAGATGAGCTACATGGGACCAAGTTTGGAAACCTCCGTTCTCAGAAAAATGTAATCTACAGCCAAATAGGCTTATTTTTTTACATTGTTACAATGGTTTAATGTCCCTAACTTTGAAACGGCAACAGTGAAATAAGTAGTTGTTTTTCAACTTACTTTAAATTTGTCCATCATTCAAGTTTTGTGAACACACTTTCATGGAATTTTTAAAAGTTGTGAAACATTTTTTAATTCTTTGTTAATTGACATATGACAATGAAATTTTGCATGCAGTAACGTAGCAATTCAATCAGAAGAATCCCATAATTTCTAAAATTTGGTGAAAATAACCAAAAACATTTGTTTACTAAATGTGCTATCGTTTCTGCAATTCTGGATGGAAGCTGAGCTGATAAGCGAAAGTTTTAAGAAGCCACAGATACAAACAAATCGGGCCGTGCGTTTTGGTTTGTGTTACAAGAAATTATGGTCAAAAGTGGGAATTTGCTTAAGAAATGGCCAACTTGGACTTGGGGTAGTCCTAGATTTTGTTTTGAATTTATTTTACTTTGTTTTCATTAAAGATGTGGTTGACTAAAATCGGACATCAAATAGTTGAGTTATATTCAATAAACTGAGCCGGGGTCGGAAGAAAATTATCTCGCGTGAGAGACAACCACAAAGTAAACAATGTTTTAACCAATATATTTCTTAACCACCACCTTATTCACGGAAATTTTACAGCAGATATTTCTTTCGGAATTTGCATTCATTGTACGGTCGTCATAATCGATCAACCGAACGGTCTATTTAAGCCATTTGTGTTATTCCGAAGCCATACAAAAAACATCCGTTGTAGGTGCGGATGCCGGGCGATTAATTGTCTTCAGCGACTAGCCACATTTTGAAACAATGTGTCCGTCAGAATTGTCTAATCTGATGTGAAGACCTGCCAGAGGCTGCTCAAGATGCACATCTTGGTGCGGATTGTTGTCCGGCGTCAATATCGGACCGTACTTCTACCAAAACGATTAGGGCCGAAAAGCTATGGTCAGTGGAGTAAGGTAGCGGATTATTTGCCTTTAAAATCTATTTGGGGGGAAGTGAATGATGTACACAGCTGATACATGATAAATTGTTTGTTAAAAAACCAGCTCACCGCGATCATATTCTTTTCTATAAGTCGGGCGGACCCTTGTATAATATAATTTAATAGCCAACGTTAGTAAATTATACCAATCATACCTTAATTTCCTAAGAGGTGCTTCCTTCAATCGCAGACCACAATTTTTCATTTGTCACTTTTAAATTTATTATTTTCATGTTATCTTGTCGTGTCTACTGCGTTCTGTCGTTGATTTTGACATATACACACCAACGCCATCTAACCAATATTGCCTGCGAATGTTTAGCCATATTTTTATGAATGTAATATCGTGACACTTGACGTTTCGTGGCACTTATCAACACTGACGTTTGTTTATAGAGTAAAAACTTCAGTGTTGTTAAGTGTCCCCGAAAATGTCAAGTATTTTTTTTGATAAGATCTAGACAGAAAAATTGGACATTTAATCATTTTAGTGGCAAATATATAGAAAAAACACCGAATGTTTTGCCTCAAAATAAACCAAACAACAATACTAGTGCCTTACTAGAAGAACTTAAAGGGTAAATCATCGATTGGGGTGAGAAATACAACAATTTATTGGGTGAAGAGTTCGAGATGTTGACACACAAAAGTTGCGGACGCAAAAAAATGCAGGTTGGTTGTAGTACCGAACCATCTCTTTCATGTTTTCTACATAGACGTTCTATAACGCTAATATGTGTGTCTAATTACCTTTAGGTCTCCTATGTCATCCGAGATGCAGAAGAAAAACAACATCGAAATGGTGTCAACGCCATGCAATTGGATCCCAACAATGGCAAACTTTACTCGGCCGGCCGTGATGCCATTATTCGTGTTTGGAATTCCCGTTCAGAATCCAACGAGAAATACATACAGTCGATGGAGCATCACAATGACTGGGTTAACGACATCGTTTTGTGTTGTAATGGACGGAATTGTAAGTATATACTGCTGCATTTATAGATGTTTGGGTACACCCGGTCACCCTCTCTCCGACTTCTTTTGATTGTAGTAATTAGTGCTAGCTGTGATACAACGGTCAAAGTGTGGAATGCGCATAAGGGTTTCTGTATGTCTACTCTGAGAACTCACCGTGACTATGTCCAGGCATTGGCGTATGCCAAAGACCGAGAGCAAGTTGCCAGCGCTGGTTTGGACAAAGCCATATTCTTGTGGGATGTTAACACCTTGACAGCTCTAACTGCCAGCAACAATACTGTCACCAGTGAGTAGAGTGACTTGAGCATTTTTGAGAAAGGTTTACAATTTCTATTCCCTTATAATTAAAGCCTCTAGTCTTAATGGTTCCAAAGATTCGATCTACAGTTTAGCCATGAATCCAGCTGGCACTGTAATTGTCAGCGGATCGACGGAGAATATCTTACGAGTCTGGGATCCTCGCACCTGTGTACGTAATATGAAACTTCGGGGACACACAGAAAACGTAAGGGCTCTCGTGGTATCAGCCGATGGCAATCAAGTGGTGTCCGGCAGTTCAGATGGTACCATAAAAATCTGGAATTTAGGACAACAACGTTGTGTTCAGACCATACATGTGCACAAAGAAGGTGTCTGGAGTTTGCTAATGACTGATAATTTTCAATACATCATTTCGGGCAGTCGAGATCGTAACATTGTCATAACAGAGTTAAGGAATCCCAGCAATTCCATGGTCGTCTGCGAAGAGAAAGCACCGGTGCTAAGCCTATGCTTTAACATCGACAAGACAGGTGTGTGGGCCACAACATGGAATTCAGATATAAGATGCTGGAAATTGCCTCTATACGATAAGTGTACCTTAAATTCAAGTGGAGGTATGGATGCTCAATGGACTAGCGCTGGAAGCGAATTAGCATGTATTAAGGGTGAGCATATATTATCTTTTAATATACATATAGCGGGAATTTTTTTTGAATTCCTATCTTAACAAGTACCTAAATAGTATTGCGAGCGTAAATAGTAGAGCTCGACTTAATCAACAGACGGATAAACTTCTCTAAATCAATATATTTTTTTAAATCACTGACCAGAGAAATTTGTTTTCAAATTAAAATCAAATGAGTGACACTGTTTTTGAGCTCTCCCGTTTAAACTTTGGAGTTATTCCATTAATATAAATTATTGCAATAATCAATAATTTCATTCTCAAAATGTAATCCGCACCCTATCGAAAGTAAATAAACAAAGTAAACTTTAAGTCAAAATAACTAAATAAACAAGTAGTCTCTAATGTAAATAATCATATTAAACTGTGAAGTCAAACACACACATATATATTTCCAATAGTGCGTTTTATGAGAAATACAAGTATGAATAATTGATCCATTCTACATATGTAACCCACAACTATAATATTTCATATTTGTCTGATTAGGTGGTGCTGCTATCAAAAAGTGTGTAGTTCTTAATGATAAACGTCATATTGTTACGAGAGATACTGAAGATAATGTAGCAATTTATGATGCTTTGCGAGTGGTTAAGAAGGATGAATTGGGTAAGCTTGATTTTGAGGAAGAAATCAAAAAACGGAACAAACAAGTGTACATTCCCAACTGGTTTACCGTTGATTTAAAAACGGGAGTAAGTTCAAAATCATATACCCAGGAAAAATAACTGATTTATTGAGTAACTTCAAACATTACCTGTTTTTCAGATGCCCACCATAGTTTTGGGACAAGATGAGGTGGACTGTTTCTCAGCCTGGGTGTCAATTGAAGCTGGTCTTCCCGAATGCTCGGATCCTCAATCAGAAATGAAAGTAAGACATGATGATAACATAAACTCAAAGCCCATATCTAATTATGCAAATCGCTTTCAGATAAACTATGGTAAATTACTATTAGAAGCTTTGCTGGAATATTGGACGCCTCCGCATAGTTTGCCGCCCAATGAAATGGAACAGGATATTAGAGGCAACGGGTTTTTCCAAGTGCCGAAACATACCCCGGTTATATTTAGGTAAATATTTAACGACAACAAACAACTACAAAGAGTTTTAATTATGATTTTACTTCCATGCCTGCAGTGAGGTGGGTGGACGAACCGTCTGTCGTTTGCTGGTCAGAGATGCTGCTGGTGAAAGTGAAAGTACTTTATTGCACGAAACGGTGCCGCAATGGGTTACTGATGTGGTCATTGAAAAGGGCACACCCAAGTTTTTGAAAATTCCTTTCTTCCTAACGCCACATCCGCAAATGGGTAAACCAGAAAGGACAAAAAAGGTCAGTTTAATGTAAAGTTCATTTAGTTTAATATGATAACGGGTATTATGACTCCTTGCTAATGTTTGTAGCACCGAAATCGAGATAGCTTTCGATTCCGAATCCCTGTCGAATTGATATCATTGGCAGTTACATTACTTCGAGAACTGGAAACTCATCCGGTTTATCGAACTAAACTGAGTTGTAATCGATTTATTTCTAATCCTGTATTTCTTATTGCGTTTATTTTAACATACAATGATTTATTTTCATTTCCAGGACCGCTTGGTGGCAAATGAGTTTATACAGTGCCGCAAAGTATGCGAGCACGTCCTGGATAAAGTACTGGGAGCCGAGACAACACCCAGCGGTGGCAATGCTTCCAGTTCGTCGCAAAACAGTCAAAGTGATGCCAATTCGGAGGGTTCACAGGTTCCCGCCGAAGATCGCATAGAATTATGGTGCAATGATGTGGTAAGTTCGACAAACTTAAATTTTGTTTGTAGCTAACAGATGAGTTCATAACGATATACTGGACAATGGCTGTACGCTGACTAATTTTTTTTATTCTTCAAGAGTCGAGTATAGCCAGTGTCTAATGTCGTTATTTATTAGACAGTAAACTTTCCCCATGTAAATGACACCTAAATCTTATAGACTGAAACCAAATCAGGTTTTCAATTTTTAGCACTTTCATATCAAATTGCAAAGCATCCTTTTGGATATTTTGAAAATGCATATCCTGAATTCTAAAAAATGTGTTTGTTTTCTGAAAGTTCTTTGGAATCAATTCATGACTCGTGAAATTTTTTTCTACAAACACTAATTTGGTATGGTGAATTTCCGAGAACGAGTATTCACTTCGAAAGTAAGACTAAAGCACTTGTGGGGTATCAGATCAGTGGTAATAATGTCGCTGGTCAATCATATTTAACTCCAATGCCTTTTGAGTTACTTATTCTCATAATTAGTAAACAATGTCATAAGTTCGTTTTCGTACATCATCTGCAGCAATACGTTTTGAACATAAGTTCAGCTAAAACATCTAATATGGTTTTTTTTCAACAATGGTTTGTAATTTTTTTCAAAACAAGATTTCCCTACAAAATCGTCTATATGAACAGCGGAGAACTGTGTTGTATTTTTTGCATATGAAAACAAAATCTGATCAATGTTAATGTGGGATACACATTGTAATATAGGTAAAGTTTGTAGAGTATGTGTTGAAAACGCAGGTTTAGTTAAAATATTAAGTATTTTAATACCGACTTCCTAGTATTATTTATTGAGAACAATAGTTGATGATAAACCGTTTGTCTTTTTTTGTCTCCGCACAGGTGGTGGATCCTAACATGGACTTACGCACGGTCCGGCATTTTATATGGAAACAGTCAACCGATCTCACATTCCAGTACAAAACTAAGCCAAATTTTTCATATGATGGAAAACTTTGAACGAACAGTAGCAGTGGTTTGCTAATATTCAGCAGATGATCAGAGGGCTCAAAACAAACTACTACAGATGTTTTGTGAACGTATTTATTGACACACATGACTACAAGTATGGATGGAACTGTGGAGAGACAACACTCAACATAACGCAAAATATGGACATGCCAAAACTCTTAACATGATCGTCATCATAAAATTGTTGTTTTGTTTAGTTTGTTGTTTGTTTGCATCTTCTATCGTCTCTATGTGCAGAAGGAGAAATGTATTGTATAAAAAGAAAAACAAATCAAATCTGGAACAAATTTGTAAATCGCTCGTCTCGCCCCCTCCCAAAAAGTCACAC
The DNA here is from genome assembly GCA_958296145.1 of Hydrotaea cyrtoneurina. NCBI lineage: Eukaryota > Metazoa > Arthropoda > Insecta > Diptera > Muscidae > Hydrotaea > Hydrotaea cyrtoneurina. The sequence goes on along the minus strand of OY282516.1, from coordinate 62,822,331 downwards.
TTATGACTACTCTTAATATATACATTATCTAACGTCGTCCATCAGTCATTCGTTTCAACTCTGAACTCTGTCCTGTAAATGTACATTAAACATACAAAAAAATACTCATTCCACTTTCCTCACAAAAAAAAAATGTTTCCTACTTTTCTATGGTATGTATTCTGTACAAGCAGGACACAGTTATTTAGCGAGCGATTTACACGTTTCGTTTCTTTCGTATTGTATTAATTTCTATATATATTTTTTAAATAATAACCATTACAATATACATATATATTTAGGATCTAATCTTAAAATTAACTTATTTAACAGCGACAGACTAAGTAAAAACACATACATACACTTCAAATCGAGAGGGAAAAAGTTGTTATCCAATTTGTAGCTATAATAAAATTATAAAATAAAAAAAAATACATATTCAAATATGATAAACGTAGAATGACTGTGACGATAATGCCGCTACGAAAAAAGGCAACATTTTTAAACGGACAGGCAGATAGTATAGGTAAATTCTAATGAAAATTGTTGGATTTTTAACCGATTTAAATTTTGTCATATTTCTCAAAAGATTCCATATCTGAATGGTGTCGATACTTGTACTCATTTACCATTATCGTAAATAAATGCGAACATTCCATTTTCTTTTTCCTCGAACAATAATTTGCTATCATAAGGTTCCTCTGAAAGAAACTTCAAAAGACAAGAAATGTCGTAAAAATGGTTCAAATTAATGAAACAAACAGGTCTAAGTGCTATAAAACCGTCAAAATTAGCATAAGACTGGACATCTATTGATTTTTTTTTTAAAACACCCTGTTCAACAATACGTGTAGTAAAGTAATTTATAATTGAATGTTTTAAGATGTATATTAGGTTTCGGGATTTCACAGCGCTGATCGACAAAATGTTTCCTTATTTTTTTCAGTTTCAATTTTTAGGGATAGCAAGTGTATGGCACCGTAGTAATAGCACTAATTCCCCCACAAGAAAAATTCTTTAGATGACCATTTTAATAAGAAAATTTCCTTTTCGTCCTCCGTCGTCTGGAATACATTCAACGCTACCTTCTTCGCATACCAATAGTTCGATGCTTTTCAATTAATACCAATATTGATTTAAGATCACGGTGCAATGATCGCGGCAGCGCCAAATTGTTCAACGTCTCTTCATCGTGTCCATAAATTAGTTGTGCAAAACTCCACAAACATTTTGAACGTAAACTTTGCACCGGTTGATGTATCGCTATCAGTTTTCGGCAAGGTATCCACCCAGTATTTTGAGGATCTCGGACTCTGTATAACTGTGGCCAAAATATATCCTGATTTTTTACGTGCATTCGCTCACCTGTTATAGCATCACGAAATATCCACGGATGTGTAACGAAGGTATTGGCTTTTATACCGGCACCAGGTTTCAATGTGGTAAACAAATCTTGGCATCCATTGAAATCCATCCAATAGAGATTCACCTGACGTTGGGTGGTGTTAAGGAAAAAAACAAAAGTTTTTTCGTGCGAATTTTGAGCCGCCAGCCGTGGTGGCGGCTGTATAGATACCTCAAGAGCCATGTATAACTGTTACAAGGTACGTTCTCCTAAATGTTATAGATCCTTCCGTTAGCTTAGGATTGGTTGTTTGTTTATATATCCACGTCCACTCGATGAAACGTTGGGTCCATTGTGATTCCAATCAATGATCAGAAAGACAATATTTGCAGGATTCAGAGAAGGATTACCTGGAAAGAAAAGAAGCCTTTACATTACTCCGTGTTTGAAATCACTTCTTCAAAATAAGTTGGTATACCATATTATACGCGTCGTTACATATACAAAAAATTAAAAGTATTCAATTTCCTAAATTGTACGTGTCCTATTTATGATTACATTTCTGAACTTGTACATTTACTGATTTCGTGGTCCATGGCATGCTCGTTAATTAATGATTTCCAAAATAAATAAGAGAAAACTTGGGAAGTTGTAATTTACAAATAGGAAATATGGACGGATGTGGTGTGAAAGGGAGTGTATACGAGTTTTTTTTCACATCGTAAACCATTTAAAAACTTCTCAAGAAAATCATATATTTAGAAGTACAACGGCGGAGACGGTTATAAATAGTATGTCCCGGTCTGTGGGAATTCCAATTATTTAGTGCACTGATTTGTTCCTTCATGGAATGTTAAGGGAAATAAGCAACATATGTCACTCCATTAAAGGAGTGCCTAGAGGCAATCTTGCGAGTAAGACGATTAGCTGAAAAAAAGTGATCTATTGTCTCCTGCATACAAATAAAATTTCCAATTAAAAAAATTTTTAAACCTGTTGTAGGATATCATGAATATGAGGACATATGACATGCTTTTCTCTCTAATGCAGACAAGACTAGATAAAACTTACAAATTGATCAAGTGAATGTGAGATTTGTGATAAATCTGGAGATTTAAAATGACAAGTTAAAAATTGTTCTTTACTTATTTTATTTGATTTACATGATGATTCCGAATACTTATCGTTCAAGGCAATTAGGGATTGTATTTACACCATGCCCCCAACTCCATTATATACGAACTCCTACCTCTTTGTTTCTATTTCCGGATAAACCACAAAAGTTGTTGGCCTTAAAAAGTTCCGAAATTCGTGGAATAAACAAAAAAAACTAGTACTAACAGCTGATTGATCCGTGGATGCCACCTATGCTAATATTTTTGCAGAGTTGATTAACAATGTACCATTTGTTCATAATCATCAGTACCATTTCGATTTTTCATGCAAATCCGTTTAAAAAAAATGGTCATTTATACATAATTTCGACAAAGAGCTGTGTATTTTGACATTGGGTGAGTAGTACAACTTTTGATGATATTGCTGTTGTATTACCCTAAAATACAGTACTGCGAAAACCAACTCTGGTAAATAGTTAGCATTAAGTGGCAACCACGGATCAGCTGTTCATTGTTATTGTTTGGGGTTCTCCAAAAAAAAATATTTTAGTTCATTTTATAGAGAATGCGTAGATAATAACTGTGAATTACTTACGGAATTGAGGAGGTAAAGAACACCGTATGAATAAAGGAACAGTATGAGGGTGTATGTTGGAAGAATACAACGAGTTTCCCAATTCGGTCACATTTATTGCATCATACGTATATCCGTACAAACTTTGCGGAAATTTGTTCATATTTCGTCATCTGCGATGCATCGAATGTTGTTTTAAGAGAAAGAGAGTAGACATTGATTTAAATAATATTGTGAACTAAATAACCCCATATTAAAGCTATGTAAAGGCGGGTAGATCATCGAGTGCACGTATTGATGGCACTATACATAAACAGGAATAGTAAAAATTCCATTTAAAAGCCCACCAAATATACAGTAAACTGGGATGCAAATACATCATGATTATACACATAATATACGTAAATAGGGCGTAATGTAACATAAGATAAGACCTCCGCAACTAAATATCACGATATGTTGACAAGGTCGATTCTTAGATGGCACTCCCCCAGCCCCAATTTTCATTCAGATTATCGACTTTATGGGGCCATTCTGGATAGAACTGCCTTTTTTCTATGGTAAATTTCGACAATACATTAATATCAATGTTGAAAATGTCCATTAGCATTGTGTTTTATTAGTACCTATATCAGAAATATTTGCCTTACCTACACAATTTGTAACATGTATCAGAGTGCGTGATTAAGAGTATATTTCCCTGAGATCTGTAGTATCTAGGTAATATAATAGTAAAATGCAACAAAAAAATCAATATATTCAACGGATTTATTTATATTTATACAATCCCTGGTCCTCGTTTACGCTTTAAAGTATTCTCTATTAACTAATAATAGAGATAGCTGAGATTCTATTTGTTTATGTAATTGAAAAATATCTGAAATTCTATTAAATTTTTACAGCAAATATGAGGATTCTTCAAAACCTGATTTTCTTAGAGGGGTTTTAGACGATGCAATTGGTTGCGTGCAATTTTTTGTATTCTCTTTTAAAGTTGCTTCTTAAAAACATCAGCATTTATACGGAGTTACCTATTTCCCTTAACACTCAATTAAGGAGCTGGTCGGGAACTTATCTCAAATCAATGCACGATATCAGTTTGTTATCGTGCCACTAGATACGTATCATTTAAATCAGTATTTACTGATCGTAAATTATTATTATAATTCTAAAATAGCATCATAGGATTTTTTTTTTGAGTTTTTTATTCAACTTAAATGACTCTGACTTTCTTTTTCAATTATGTGATTAATGTCCTCAACAGCATAAACCTTGCGGCGGTGACCTATTTTATGTGGTGTCTGTTTGATATGACCGGAATAACTGTCCAAAACAACAGGACTGGATTTATTGGCACGTGTTTTGTCGAACAAATTATGATGATATTCAGGTGAAATTGACTCCAAAAATAGTATACGGTCTTCCAAATACTTTAGGCGCTGGTGAATATTCTTTTTGCTATTATCGTTAATGTTTAGGTATTCTTCAATATTCTGTGCCCTCTGTAATGCAGCGCTCTTGATGGAAGTATGTACAGTTTCGTGAATGTTTTCTTGTTTTACTTGTTGTTCCATTAGATTATCCAGTGTGTATAAATAATCATGTTGCATTTGCGGTCCCAGCTTATTGTCGGTATGACGAACTTTTAAATGGCATTTTGAATTTTCCTGTTTAATAATATTGCCATCAATGCGTGCACACGATGTCAGGGAATCTTGATTGCTGCCCGCATTCCCATAGCCTAAATTCGGGTTTATGTAGTCCACAATATTATTTAAATCAATTTCTTCTCTCTTCCTCTCAATAAAACTTTCGATGCGTCGATCTATTTCAGTCTCAGATGCAGAAATCTGAACAAATTTCGGCGGAAGTTGGTTGCTGTCCTGAATATCGCACAATTTTTCATTAAATTTTACCGAATTGTTGGCAGATTCAGTGTTTTCGTCCAACATACGGTACTGTCCTCCCTCATATAGTTCCTTTTTCCATATGGGAACACGGTTCTTCAGCTCTTCGGTGACTATGGAGACAGATTCTAAAGCTGATTTTCCATGAAGTGATGAGATGGCTATGGCGACACTAGCTTCTCCCAAAGGCACTACACCTATTCGATGGTAAATGACAATATTTACAATGTCTGACCAGCGAAACCTCAGCTCTCCACAAATATTGTCCATTTCTTTTTCTGCCATTGCTTCACATGCTCCATACTCCACTGATAATAAGTTTTTTCCTTCGAATCCGCCGCGTGTCGTACCAACGAATAACGATGTAGATCCACACGTATCGGAAGTTACTAAATCGACAATGGAACCGATATCTAGAGATTCGCGAGTGAGCAGCAAGTAATTCATAGTTATTATCTACGCATTCTCTATAAAACGAACCAAAATATTTTTTTTTGGAGAACCCCAAACAATAACAATGAACAGCTGATCCGTCGTTGCTACTTAATGCTAACTATGTACCAGAGTTGGGAAACCAACCATTATTTCATATTTTGTCATGAGAAGTATGAGCAACCACTAATTAAATGAGATAATTAGATGAGGAAAATAAATTTTGACATATGCAGGGGGAGCCAAAAGTCACCAAGAGATTGTACCAAAGTATATTTTTGATAAATCTTCAGTTTCATTTATGAAAGGGTTATAACGGCCATGCTTATTTCCTACCGGCTACAAACTGTGGATGTCAGTCATTTGAAAGTAAGCGATTTGGCTAATTAGTATATATTGACAGCACTGCTGTCATTGTTTGTTTGCAAAAAATAGGAAATTGGGTTGAAAGCAACAGCAAATAAGTTTTTAGATATAATATCCTCAAAATAATCATGGTTATAAGTGCCAGCAATTTACGAAGTCAGCTGATGTCGTTGGTTAACTTCTCTGGAACCCACAAAGAACAGACTGACCGGTATCGCCAACTACTGGAATTGGTCCTCACCAATACCGGCAATGATTTGATCGACACTCTTAAGTTATTTGTGGAGGCCATTGTAAATGAGCATGTTAGCCTGGTCATATCACGGCAGATCCTAAACGATGTTGGCATACAATTGGGCAAACTGACGGACGATGTTTCCAAAGTGGTGTCGCATTTTACTCTGGACAAGGTGCAGCCGCGTGTAATTTCATTCGAAGAACAAGTGGCTGGAATCCGACAACATTTAGCCGATATATATGAACGCAATCAGCAGTGGCGTGATGCCGCTAATGTGTTGGTGGGTATACCCCTGGAGACGGGACAGAAGCAGTATACAGTGGATTACAAGCTGGAGACGTACTTGAAAATAGCTCGTCTTTATTTGGAGGAGAATGATTCGGCGCAAGCGGAATTTTATATAAATCGAGCATCTCTGTTGCAGGCTGAGACTCATAGCGAAGAGTTGCAGGTAATTATAACAAAAAATGCGTGCGATAGCCCAAATATCTCATTCTCTTCAGAAATCTTAAAGAACACGGAATATGAGATTTAATGATCTTTTATCTGCTTGGAGATAGTGTTGTAATATGTGCGCCATGTATGAATATTAAAAAAGCTGATATTCCAAATTTTCTATACAAATTCTGGCAAAGGTCTGCTCTCACTACATAAACTATTCAGCAATACTGAGACTATACCGCAGAAAGTTAACGCCAACTAGTACGCTCTGGCTACACCCATCTGTGGTTATCGGAAAAAAACATAAATTGCACATTTTCTTTACTACACGCTATTTTGTGGCTGCTACTAAAGGGGCTAAAATCTAAATATTTACTTCTGAATTTGTAAAAAATTCTTTTAATTACAATTGAGACAAACTAGTTATGTTAGTATTGCATTTATAACTCTCTTCTGGATTAAATATGACATTGGTGGTTTAAGAATTATGCATAGAAATAAATTCAATACAATATTAACTCAAAACAGATCAATTTTGACATTGACGGTTTTAGCACCAAGCCACAGATTTAAATGCTGTTTAATAGATCTGCATGGATTACAAAACTAAGAACGCCAAGACTTTGCAAGTGGTTTCAATTAGACATACTGACTATTCCGTCAATTCCAATTTTTCTAATGTTCTTCATATTCTCGTAGAAATTCCAACAATTCCAGACTTTTGTTTTTGTTTTTGAAAAACTCTGCACAAATATTTCTGTTGGCATTTTGGTATCTTAATTTTATTTTAAACAACTGTTATTTGTTGTACCAACTGAGATGTTTCAAAGTGACCAATCGTTCGGAGGAGATTCATGATACCAAATTGTTGTTTGGTAAATAGAAAATATATTTGTTTTAAATTTGAAGTGAAATTGGCTGCGAATGGATTTATTTTCTCGACACATTATAATATTGAATACAGACTTATTTAATGATTACAACTATGTGATTTTCCTTCTCTTCCAGGTCATGTACAAAGTCTGCTATGCTCGTGTCCTTGATTATCGTCGTAAATTCATTGAAGCTGCTCAACGTTACAACGAACTGTCGTATCGCGCTATTGTTGATGAAGGTGAACGCATGACCGCCTTGAAAAAGGCTCTCATTTGTACTGTTTTGGCCTCCGCTGGTCAACAACGTTCCCGCATGTTAGCAACTCTGTTCAAAGATGAACGTTGCCAGCAACTGCCTGCATACTCTATTCTTGAGAAAATGTATTTGGATCGCATTATACGGCGTTCCGAACTGCAAGAATTCGAAGCTTTACTGCAGCCCCATCAAAAAGCGGCCACCGTTGATGGTTCGTCCATTTTGGATCGTGCTGTTTTCGAACATAATCTGTTATCTGCCAGTAAACTTTACAATAACATCACGTTTGACGAGTTGGGTGCGCTGTTGGAAATACCCGCATCGAAGGCGGAGAATATTGCTTCTCAAATGATTACCGAGGGTCGTATGAACGGCCATATCGATCAAATCAGTGGTATTGTACACTTTGAAAAGCGCGAGGTATTACCATTGTGGGATCGTCAGATACAATCGTTGTGCTATCAGGTAAACTCAATTATTGAGAAAATTGCGGCTGCTGAACCGGAATGGATGGCCCATACTCTCGATGAGGTTAATTCGTAAAACATAGAATCAAATCACTACTGATCTACACAAGAGTATAACCAAACGAAAACTGGCTTCATCTTTTTGGATATTGATTTTAAGCTATTTTTACTCTACATACTTTCAAATTGTTAAAACACATATATACATATAAACTTAATGCGAATTTCGAATAAAAATACGATATTCCAGAAATAATTCGAGAACAATTTGTGATGCACTATCATCCGAAAGTGGCCTGCATGTTCTAATAATATAATGTGGTGATAGATTGAAATTAGTCATCAATTAGACATTAATTCAATATTAACTTGGTTAACGATGTCGTCGACTGTTTACCGATAATTAAAATTAAAAATCTCATCTCTAGTAGTTGAGTCTGTTTGGTATTTTTGTAAGGTTTTTTATGTCTGATTGAAACTCTGCTTTGATCGATGAAGAAAATAAACAAAAATCAAATACTTCAAAGTCGCCTGCTGGACAGGAGTCCGATATCTTTAAATTACCAGATGAAAAATGAGTAAGCAAAATCAAAGTCTGTATATTTTTTTATTTATTTGAAACTTTTGGGAGTTACTTCATGTGCTGCAAAATCATAACACCTTAATTGAAAGACGGAATCAGATCAACATTATGTTGTTGTAATGCTGCCGAAGCCCCGCATTCCCCTGACGTAGCCCCCTGTGACCATTTTTTGTTCCCAAAACTGAAAAGGCCCATGAAAGGACGACGCTACGCCACGATTGAGGAGATAAAGACGGCATCGAAGGAGGAGCTGAACAAGATTACCAAAAATGATTAATTGAAGTGCTTCAAGGATTGGAAAAAACGTTTGCAGAAGTGTATTTTATCCGAGGGGAATTACTTTGAAGGGGACAAAATAGATATTCATGAATAAATAAATACTTTTTGAAAAATACAAAATTCGCGATATTTTTTGAACCTACATCGTATGTTCGATCCAATCCTATACATAAACTAAAGGGATCTTGTGAGTCCAAATTTTGCTGGCTATGGAACACTACGAATATGAACCACAAGGCCTCTGTGTGAAAAGAAATAGGAACGAATGTGATATCCAGGAATGGATACAAAATTGTGCGTACACATCGGACAAAATACAAAACACTGACTTCTTCTGTATTCAATGGTGCACTCTCAAAATGTATTTTTTTACCATTAATCGGTAATGACTAATGGTACATAAATTATAGTTGGTTATAATTACTTCATTTCGAAGGCAGCATACATACAAGTACAAACAATTTGGAAATTAGAAAAAAAATATTTTCGCCAAAAAAAAAACAAAGGGGTTAACCCATCAAAATTTTGGATTTTTTTGAAAAAATTTATTTCTTTGGAATTTTCGTCATGTATAGTGGACCTTAATCTGAGCACATCGATGTCTTAGTTTTCCAGATTGAACAGATAGTTTGCGAGAAATTGGGTTCAGAAAATTAAATTTTCCTCAATTTTGAAGGAATTTGTAACAGGAAATATAAAAACAATATCAAACAAAACTACATCTACAACTACATCTGCAACTACATCTACAACTACATCTACAACTTCAACACTAATAGTAATACTCATACTAATACCAATACCAATACTAATACATACTCGTTTTTGGGGAATGGTAGTTTATTTAAAAATGAACTGACCATATTAAAAATGAAAATTATTTGTAATATTCTGGTCATTCTGGAATACTGATGTTCGATATTCGGATAGATAGTGAACCAGACAATATCTTCATTTTTTAGATTGACGAAATAGTTTGGGAGAAATTTCTCAAAATTAGAGTATCGAAAAACCCTTGAAACTATTTGTCCAATTTTGCTGAACGGACTAAGATATCAAAATGAGTGCGGTGTAAAATTAAAGCTAGACTTTAGGACTATTATAAACTCACCGTGAGTTCATGTTACGATCATTTTCGAAGGCAGAATACATACAAGTACATACAATTTGAAAATTAGAAAAAAAAACAAAGTGATTTCTTTGGAATTTTGGTCATGTATAGTGGACCTTAATCTGAGCACATCGATGTCTTAGTTTTCCAGATTAAAAAAATAGTTTGGGAGAAATTGGGTTCAGAAAATTTATTTTCCTCAATTTTGAACTACAACTAAAACTACAACTACAACTAGAATCACACCTATTAATACTAATACTAATCGACGACGTCAATAGTCGAAATAAACTACAGCTATCCAATGTACATGAATTTTCGAAAATGTGAACTTATTCACAAACAACCACCATTTTTTGTCTGTCCCGATTCATTACCTTGCATTCATCAATGTCGGTCCAAACTTGTCCATCTTCAAACAAGATGTTTGTCTCTTCGAATAAGTGTTCCCTGTCGATCAAAATCCACAAATGGCAAAGTCGTAGGAAGATCAAATTGACCTTTCCTGCTAGTAAATTGAAACACAAAAGATTTCAGTTTTTACAATACAATTTCTATATTCTTCATTTTTTATTTTTTGTTACCTGAAAATATGTCTTATATAGTTCTTGTTTTTCTTTACAGCTTATCTAAAATAGTTATTATAAATAACGTGTGAGTTGTTTCGTATATAAACTAATGGAAAGTATTTCATACTCATTGTACAATAAATCGTTAAGACTCGTTCAAAGAAAAATCATAATGAAAACAACATAATTCTAAATTTATCTAAAGAAAATGTTTAAACAAAATAAAAGAAAATGTGCGTAGTACGAAAGGTAGGGGTAGAAGTGTGTTTTAAATTTTAAACCAACACCGACGACGATATCCTTTCGTTGTCGTCGTCTTCTCGCATGGTAATCGTTTTATAAAGCATTTCAGTTAAATTCTTTTCAAATCCAATTCAATTACAATGAAAAAAATAAGAAATGCAGATTAGAAAATGTAGCTTAATTATTCGAAAAATGAATATTTTGTTTTGTGGCTCTTGCTCTTGTTTGTAAACTTAATGAATATTAACAAAATCTATAAACAAAATGAGAAGTCAATGATGAGTGGTGCGGTGGTGGGTAGACTGAGTAGTTCTATATATGTGTGTGTGTATGAATAAAGAAAATGGAGAGGCAGCGGCATAGGTTCCATTGGATGCATGGACAATGTGATGAATAAAGGGTTGTCGTCTTGCTCTACTTAGTGTTAAATCTTCAAAAAATGTTAACAATTACAAATTGTGGAACAATTCTTGTTCCTTCATCAATAAAAAAAAAATTCTGTGGTTCGTTAGCTTAATATTTGTTGAAATGATAAGAAAATATCGGAGGTGACGGATGTTTGGATATGGTGGAATTGTATCATCCTTGAGTGCCTGTTGATGTGGATTGTTCGTTTAGCTGTAATTGAGCCAATGTGCGTACAACAACACCACGGTTGACAGCAGAGAGATTTTGACACAAACCCACAACGGCATCTAAGGTGACGTCCGGACAATCCTGATACAAAATTAGAATACAAGAATGAGATTATATAAAATTGTATACAATGACAATAAATTATCAGCGAAATTTACCTCAAGCATTTGTGTAATGGTGGAGATGATGGCATCTTTACGAACAGCATTGATATTGCCCGATACAATGGAATCCGATTTTGTTTGATCCAAATACCATTGAACCATTTCTTCATTTTTATCCCAAATATATGACTAAAGGAAAAAAAATTGAAAAATATGAATTTGGTTTGCTCAAAAGTGAATTGTATTAATTATAACTATGAACTCAAATTAAATTTTAAATGTACCCTACTGAAAATTTCTAAACTTACCTCCGCTGGTCCCTTATCTTCGACCAACCAACGTCTCAGCATCTGTTTGGCCTGACCCACAGACAAACCTTCTTGGGCGCGGATTATCTTCTTAATGAATGTATCTTCCAGCAGGAGACGTCTCAACCGCCAATACAGCCAGCCGCGAGACTCACGCCACGGCACAATCTCATTTATACAACCCTTTTCCAACATACGTTCAGGTGTATCATGCAAATCGGCAAAATGAACGGCTACCGTGTGATAGACATGAACCATAGCAGCAATGCGTTCCTTGATCTTCTCTTCGTACTGGCCAGCCAAGGCCTTATCACCACCGGCCAAAGCTTCGTCCATTTGTTTCTTCAACTAAAAGTATTAGACATAAAATAAAATTCAATAATTTGCTTTACATATTAAAAAAAACAGTTGCTCTTGTAACTAAACTTACCCCAATTGTTGTGGCGTCTAATCGATGAATTGTTTTGACTAGATCTTTTTCTTTGTACTTAATTTCAACAATGCCCTCTGGTTCGAGAACGCCAGCCCTAGCCTCTGGATCGGCATATGATTCCATATAACGGGGATTGATCAGCGAGTCTAATACAGCCCAAGCTCCACCACGCAACTCCGCATTAGGTGGCAAGTAGATAAGCACGGGCTTTTTATATTCGCGCAAACCATCGACAATGTAGGCACCGAATTTCACAATTTGCTCATACATATCCTTCATGCCACCCGAGAAACCACGCCAATTGGCAAAGATAATCAGTGGCAATTCCTCACGACCGAAATCTTTAATAGCCTGTGCGGTCTTGTAAGAGGAATCAGGATACCAAACTTGGCCGGCTTGTTGTAAAGTCTGGTTAAAACAATACAATTAAATTTATTTGAATTTATAGTTAATTTGTACAAATACCTTGGCTTCAGAATCCAAATTGGCGGGATCGGCGGGCATGTCCACCTCCACTGTTCTAGTTTCAACAGCAATTACGCCCACTGGAACGCCACCCAAACGAGCACGACCCGTTACGACGGTCTTGGCCCAGGGTTCCATAATTTCACTCCAAGAATCACGATCAAAGAACCCGTTTTCCCATTCATTGGCATTAGCTGAAAAATAATCAGATCTTATTATTCAAAGTAATCCGCAATAGAAACACCTAACAACCCACCTGGATTAACTCTACCGGCCAACATCCATCGGGGATCATAGGGTGATTTGGTAGGCATAAAATCGACTGGTCTTTCAACTCGATCACTGGGTATAACAATAGGCAAATCACATCCGATGTACGCGGGCATATATGACAACCAATCTAAAATGGTGTAAACACCATCCAAGTCCAAGCCCTCGGTTTTGTGCGACACACCATTGTTGTACATGATCTGTACACCACCCAGTTGATTGTTCGAAGCGTATACTTTACGGCCTAACAACTTATTCAAAGCTGCATATCCCGTCAAAATAATATGCGAGTTGTCGATTTGTATCACACGTTGACCCAAACGCACCAAATATGAACCAATACCAATAGTACGACAGGTTACCATTGAAATTGTCACAATTTCATCATAAGCCTGAGACGTTTCGCCGGCAATTAAACCGGCATATCGCAGATTCTCTACTCCCAAACCATCATCTTTGCCAATGATATCGGTGATCTTATATCTGGGCTCTCCTTCGTCTTCGATCAGGATAGCTCGAACAGAATTCAAGTTGGCCACCTTACTGTAGTCTTCGGTAGTCAGGTACAAGTATTTGAAACCCTTATCGGGCTCTTCAGGGTCTTCCCAGGCCACGCGGAACATTGACTTAACTTCTTCGGCCAATCCAATGCGAGCACCACTGTTGACCGAGATGTAAATCTGAAAAAGGAAGAATACATATGTCGTTTCAAAAATCAACCATTACAGCTTCACTACGATTTTACTCCTTACCCTGGGAACCTTCCGTTGTCTAGCCAATTGTGACGCCTTGTGGAAGACTATATCTTCCTCGATGCCAAATGAACCAATGAAGAAGGTTAAATCGTTGGCTATAACAATTATTTCTCGGCCCTCCGGATATTCAGGAGTAGCCAAAATAATGCGCCACGCAACCATGCCACACTGAAAAGAAAACAAAAAACCCAAAAAATTACACTTCGTGTTCGCGATGATTAACAAACATTACACACTCACCGTATTTTCTCCTGGCAAACGTTTCATTTCCACCAGATTATCACCCTCTAAAACCAGCTCCACACATTCGATTAAAATCTTTTCAGGAAGTTGAACATCAACTGAGGGGCGAGCTTTTGTGAATTCTTTCCAATGGCGTTCGGTCATCTGACGGAACATATCGGGAATGTCGTAGACATAAGTGGTGCCGTTACTTTGGGCTTGGAAGCGTTTTTGTTGCAAGAAATCTTTGGTCATGTACGGCACAGAAATTGGAAGTCCATGCAGAGATCCTAGCTTGTCACCATATGCCTTGAATTTAATTATACCGGTAGTTTTTTCAGTCTGCTCCGTGTACATAGAAATGTCGAGGAAGTAACCAGAGTCATTTGCAATACACAAACGTACTGCCTGAGTTGAGGCCTGAGGTGATTGCCGGATTAACATTTTCAATTCAGCTTGCAACACACGCAATTTCCATAATCTGGGTCCATAACGCATGATCATCTTCGTCACTGACTCTTCAATCTTTGCCGGGTCCATAATTACAGTTGGTACGAAATTCAAGAATATATGATTACAGTCCGTACGTTTGGCATGTGGATGAGAGAATGCTACTTCCAATTCATCCATAGCTTCCAGCAGAACTCGTTCTCCCTCATTTTGAAGGTACTCGAAGGAAGCCTCTTTGGTTATCAAATCGGAATGACGGATAATAGAACGTATGAAGAAACGATAATCGGTCACCTCTTGGCCTTGGGAAACTTTTGCTCTGCCCAAATATAAATGCATTTTTTGGTTGGCAGTTGGCAATGCCTCGAGATCATAAGTTTTCATGCGATTCAATTCCAATTGGAATGCACAGGCCGGTTCTAAATGGCGATAAATCCGATCTTCCTCGAAATTATCGCGGGAACGGTATGTGAAGAACTTGGGGAACTGACGTCTATACAAAAGAACGGAAACAAATTGAGACTGAGAATATACAAATTTACACACTCAACACTTCTTTTTGCAAACTTACTTTTTCAAGGCAGCAAAGGTTAAACGGCGTATACGTCGTTGGAATAATTCGTCGCGGTGTGTTTTACAGTAATTTCCGAAAATTTGTGCCATCTGTATATCATCCATGTCGCCCGTTTCTCGTACGGCCACGCTGACAATATGAATTGGTTCGGTCGATTTAGCCTCTTCGGCAGCATTAGCCCGAGTAATAGGGTCTGAGAGTGAAACATTAATTGATGTACTCAAACGGCTGTCAGAAATAGAATCCACAGCATCAACAGCTTCCAAAACCTATTAGAGAAAGAGGACAGATTTAAAATTGTTATGACTTTGACCTGTATTATTTTTAACATACCTTAGCACTTACTAAAGCCGGAGATGCTAAATCTTCAAGTAAATCCAAAATTTCATCCGAATACATTTCGAAATGTTCGAATGAATCAAACGCAGACATGCAGCCGGTGCGCACAAATGAAGTACCCACAGTCTCGGGGCCAATTTCAACGCCATCATGTGACATGCGTGAATATAGACGGTTTGGATGGGAGGTGGGTAGGAGGAATTGGAAATGTACCAGAGGTAGACCCGCAGACAATTCCAAATGTTGCAGACATGTCAACTCGTAGGAAGTGTAAGCACGTCTCACATATACCTCCAAGGCAGCATTGCACACCGCTCGGTTGGAGTGATAGAAGAAATCATGCAAGATATCGAATATCGATGTTTCAGAGAGGATCAATCGTTGTAAATTCTCAGGATGGAAATCATGGCCATACATGTCGACGGCCGAAAGGAATATCGATTCCATTTGATTGTGTCGCAGTTCATACGCAGGTTGATGAGCTGCAATCAGGACTTGACGCGATCGCAGAGCCACACGCGAATGTTCAGCACGATTGAGGGAAGTCAATTCATTGAGGGTGTTGGCCAATTCATCAGTTAATCCTGGCTCGTTGGCCCAAAGATGATCGATCAGTAGAGTAACAAGTAGATTCTTTTTGGCCACTTGGGAATGAGAGAAAATAGTATTGACCACTGTCAACATGTCATCTTTGTTTCGCTCTCTAACCAAGCCAACACACTTGTCGTAGTGACCATGTTGGAACTGGGATTCCACATCGTAGTATTGACGCAACAACTCATGGACAGCAGCCTTCATGCGACCGCGAATGCCATTGCGATAGCGTTGAACCAACTGTACTATGCCCTGTGTGGTTAGGAAGAAATGATCACGATCTGCTCGTTTCTGCAGGGTGGCCGCATGGAAATCGATTACACTGGCAATTTGCTGTGAGGGAAATTGCGCCAAAACACTGGTAATGTTGCGTTCATACAGAGTCATCAGTTTGCGTATCTTCTTCTCCACCGATATGGGTATTCTGCCAGAAATGGAAGCAATAACTTCCTGCAGTTCCAATAAGGGAAGCGAGGGATCTCTTAAACTCTGCATAAACTTCTCAATAATATCACGTAAACGCTGGGCATTGTACGGTTCTGGCAAGCAATAACCGGACAAAGTATTTTCTAATATAGCTTTATAACTATTATGGACACGATTGAGTTTTTCGGGCACTGGAGGATTTTCGGGTTGCAGGAATTGCCCCTTGTAGGGCTGGGCCTTGGTAACCAATGATGGATCGTCTAACTCCAAATGACCTAGGAGTGAACCGGCATCTAGTACAGCGCCCGGTCTTCGGACAAAGGACATTGTACCGGCTTCCTGGGAGGTTAATGTCATTACCATTTTCATTACTTCAATTTCAGCGAAAGCCTGTCCCTTGTTAACATGCGCTCCATCTTCCACCAACAGATTTATAAGTTTACCAGCCGACGGACTGCGCAAAAGCGAAGGATCATTCTCCTTTTCAAAAACGCAGGTCTGATTGCCGATGACAATGCGATAGCGATCGACTTCCTCTTTCATATAGGTAGTAAAAGAAGCACCATCAAATGAGAGCAATAAACCTCCATCAGATAAACGATGAACCTCCAACTCTTTAAATGAATTATTCATTAAAAGAAAGTATGTATTTCCACCACTTTTTGCTGCTTGAACCTTATAACGTATGCCTCCATTAATCAATTCAACATCCAAGACATTGGTCAATGTATTGGCAGCTTGAATTTGGCCTTTTTCTAGAGACGTTTGGAAGCTGCTGAACGCTTCACTGATGTGTCTATCAGCAATGTGCAGAGCTCCACACATAACACCCAACAAGATGTCAGGTTTTTCCGATTGTACACGCTCAGCAATCAATGCATCTAACCAAGCAGTGTCTATGGTATTATCCAAAAAGCTGTTGGTTTCCAATAAAGTAATCAAGTACTCCACGGTTGTACGGAAATCACCTCGAATCGACAGTTCTTTGAGGGCAATGACGAGATTTTCACGAGCTTGCTGACGATTTTCACCCCACGAGAAACAATGACCGAACTGTGAATCGGCAAATTCGTGAAGACCACCGGAAGCAGCCACACTGAAGTAACCCCAAACATTTTTGCTGGAACGGAAATTAAGTTCCTGCACCGTACCCGAGCTGGGTTTGAAACCTTCATCTGGATTTTCGGAAGTGATACGGGCGGCAATTACATGTCCCGAGGGGCGAGGTTTATTCGGGGGATTTTCGAAATCAATTATGGAAGTACCCCAGGGAGATTCTCCATAGAGTAGACGTATATCCTTCAAACGATACAATGGTATGCCCATACCAATTTGTAATTGACAGGCGGGAAGATTTACATCAGCTACCATTTCCGTACACGGATGCTCTACTTGAAGACGTGGATTCAACTCCAAGAAGAAATATCTTCCTTCTGTATCGTACAGATACTCCACTGTGCCAGCACTCACATATCCCACCATTTTAGCCAAACGAACGGCAGCCTTTTCCATATCCTCAAATACCTCTGGTTGGGCAACGATTGCCGGAGCTTCTTCAATGATTTTCTGATGGCGCCTTTGAATGGAGCAATCGCGACCAAAAAGACTTATGGCATTGCCATACTGATCGGCCAACAATTGCACTTCCAAATGACGAGCACCTCGAGCCAGCTTCATAACGAATATGGGAGATCCAGGGACTTCGGCTTGTACTTGACGGAAAAGAGCGGGGAATTCTTCGGCTGTATCGACACGACGAATACCTTTACCACCACCACCTTCGGAAGCTTTAATCATAACAGGGAAACCTGAAAACGGAGATCGAATGCATATTATAGAAATACGTCTTGGACTAGAGTGGAGTAGAATCAATTCTATGTATGTTAGTTTTACTTACCAATTTTAGCAACAGCCGCTAAACCTTGTTCCACATTGCTAACACAGCCTCGATTGAAAAGTTCACTTGATATTTTAATTTTCTTGCCACTGTACTGGGCTTTCAATTCCGAACCGGACCAGGGCAAGGTGGGGATTTCGGCAGTCTGCGCTACAATCGACGAAGCCACTTTGTCACCCAAAGCCCACATGGCTCTCTCGGGAGGTCCCAAAAAGATCAGATTTTCCTTATGCAGCAATTCCGGCAACTTCGGATTTTCAGAAGCATGACCCCAACCGGCCCAAACCGCCTAAAAGATAATTAAGCAACATTGATTTATTAACAAATAAAACAAAACACTTGAGAATTAACGTCTAAAGTAAATAACATCGTATGATGACGGTACTATCGTATGATGTTTTAACAGACGCAGTTCCAGAGAGCGGGAGAGTAAGCAAGAGGTAAAGAACAAATACTAACCTGAACTTGAGTACGTAGGGCTATGTCTACAATCAATTCAACATTGGCGTAATTGTTATTGTTCGAACCACCCGGAACAGGGACGTAATGATCAGCCATTTTGATATATTCAGCATTAGCTTTTAAATCTTCCGGTGTGACCATAACAACAAAACGTATGGCACGTTCATTCTTGAACATCTCATACGACCAACGTCTTATGGAACGCATACATTTCACAGCCGCTATACCGTTGTTGGCAATTAGAATGCGATTGATGACGCGAGTGCCGCCAAATTTCTTAACAAACTCTTCGGGTGTGGCAATATGGAAATCACGATCCTGATAACGATCCTGCCCAAGTCCAGTACCACGAGACATACTCGGTCTGCGGGGGTGAAAATAAGAAAAATAATTATGAATATTTTTGTTTATTTAAATGACAAAGCAAATTGTAATTCTGTAGGTTTATGGTAGAGAATTCAGTCAGTCTGGAATAATTGAAAAAACCGCAACGGAATATAGTTTTAAAATTATCCTAGTGCGAAGTGATTTTCGTCTGTGTTAATAATGGAGGAGAGAAGAAGTTGAGTAATAAATATTTTTAATCTCCTTTTTTGATTATAAAAAAACGATTTTTTGTTACAAACTGAAATTCCGTACAAACTTTCTTCAATTCATAAGTTTCACCTAATTGATTTTGGGCCATTAAATTACACCATATTAATATAGGTTCACAGTTTCTTAAATTAACTGAGCAGTAGTATTCAACATGGAGTAGTTTTTATTGTAATTTGTTACAATTGGCCGTAAGGCTTTAAATTACAAAATCTGTGCAAATAAAATAAAAATAAATAAAAATTAGGAAGCAGATTCCAGCCTGTGTTGATTCGATACAAAGGACAATACCGAGTTCGTATTACATTATTTTATAATTTCAATTAGTATACAGTTTACTTAAATGTTTGATTTACCTTCTAAACAGTGTTATTAGTTTAAATACTTCTATTTGGTGTACGACTATAGATTTTCGTATTACGACTTTCGGTCAAAAGATGATGTGGTCTGTCAAGAATAGCGATTGTTTCAACAATGACCGTTATTATTTTTTGTTTAATGCTAGGACACATACTGTCGTTGTTTATTGGATGTCATACCTGTCTACACTGAAATATCGTAAATAGAAAACAATACAAGATATAGACGACCAAAAGTCGGCAAGGCACTTCGATGTTATGTACATACGAACTTAAGTTTGAATTGTTGACAAAAATTCTATCAATTATTGTATTTACAAATACAATAGATATGTATGTATGTATGTTTGTTCATACATATGTGTATATATGTAAGTAATTTAACGTTTATCACAATACAAAATTGAACTAATCTTTTACGATATTTAATTAAAAATAAACAAAAACAACGTCAAATTCAAAATACATATCTACGTTTTATCGTTGTTTTGTTTTATACCTTCTTTCTTATAGCTTAGAAGACTTCTTCGACATTCATGTCATGTTTTTGTGTGTGATTACGAATAAAAATCGCAAGGAAGAAATGACAATAGATGAGGAATCTCCGGAATAAAAAAACACTTAAAACTAATAAACAAACAAAACCAAAATAGCAAATTTAACAACCCCAACAAATATTGCCTGTACATAATTCTATAGTTGTTTAGTCTAAGTGATTTCAGATTTATAATCATTAATTACGAATCTAAGGATCAACGAAATTGCTACTATTGCATTTAGTCAACTGAATAGACTTTCGTAAAGATGTAATCAACATGCAATAGGAAATAATGGAATCGTTCTCATTATAAACAAATATATTTATTTATTATCATCCGCCTCATCAACGCATTTTTTTACACAAACAGATATCTTTATTAGCATATGAGAGGTCCCCATGGTTGGAGCAAAAAAAAAAAAGGAATGTTTTGTAATGTTTATGATCTGATTATGGGTATAGAGGGTGTGGTTTACGGTTATACTCATATGGTTTGGGAAGTGGATGTTTATGCTACCTTAACAGGTGATATCATCCATGATATTGCGACACGCACTCCATGTTGGAGGGTATGTGTAAGTCGGTCCGGCCGATGATAAAGACGTTTTTACTTAATTTTGTTAATCTTATTGGTGTAAGTACACACACACACCTGTCCGAACAGTGTTTCGTTAATGGACAAAAATAAAAAAAAATTATATTTCTCGGGAAGTGCAACAGGCCTAGTTTCCTAACGGTTAAGCCAATCGAGATCATAATGTATCTACAAAAGTTGTAAAATATTTTAAAAATGTAGCTGTACCCTGAATTTCCACATATTATCAGATTAGTACCTATGCTATATTTTATTTCCAATTTTTGTATGCGAACGAAACACTGTGCAACGAAATGCCGTACAAACAACTCGAGGTAGTATAAACTTCAAAAAAAACCCACCACGACAACAATATTAGTCTAAAAGCTTGTGTTCAATATCATTTATAGACAAACGTGCAATTAACGACGACAACAACAACTGAAACGTCATTATTTTTGACGTTTATAATATTAATTTTTTATAGGCATTGGTATGCGTAAACAAATAATTGTTATAAGGTCATGTAGTCATAATTACTTTAGAGTTTGCGAAGCCCCCGAGTTTGGCTTCAATAATGATATATTGGAGTTTTGATCAGCATTTCCTTGTTGATCGCCACTTGGTCGAAGTGGTTGAGATTGCGGCATTGCTTTATTTTCCGGATAGTCAGTGGAAGGAACGACGGACACTACAGGAGGCGTCGTAGGCGATGAGGCGTTTGTCGAGTTTGATGAGAACGATGATGATGAGCTCGTATTGGAATTCGCTTCCACTGGTTGTTCACCGGATTGGTCGAGAACAAAACGTTTGCTGGCACGTCTCTTGAGCATTATATTCAGTAGTAGTACAAAAACAACTAAAAACATACAAATCATGAAAAAGAACACTTAGAAATTATATCTACAGAAGCGCGCATGTGAATATTTCTACACTTTGTACTGTCTTACACAAGCACCGAAGAAGATATTTAACAAATAATAATAATAAAAAACGGTTTAAATATTCCAAGAGTAACTATAGCAACAACAACACTTATAACCGAAAATACAGACAATACAACAAAAAAAAATCTACAATCACAACAAAATCCGTTTACGTTGTAATACCAGCAACGTCCGAAATACTACTAAAGCTTAAATGAGAATAGAAGGGAAAAACGTTAATACGAGACTAGACGTTGTTGACGGCGTCAACAGCTCTTAGCTCTTCTTCTCATACAACCGACAAACAGAGCCTCGCTCGTCTCTACCATGTCCACAAAAGACCAGAAACAAAACCCAAAATGATGTGCGCACTGAGAGAAAGTGGGAGCAGGTTTTCAATACGAATAAGAAGTAAAAAAAAAATACAAAACATGCACATTTTCTTGTCGGTTAGGTTGGGCTAGAAGGTTTCCTTCCATTAACCTTAGTATATATTTTATATTTAAATATTTATAAGACAACAAACATAAAATTTAAACAGATAGCGTATTGTGTATATGTTCCGTTGTATACTACGAACTTGCAGACCGAATACTATGCATTTGTGGGCCAAAGACTTGGTGAACTCACCATCTTATTTCTTTCATGTAAATCACACTGCCAGAGTAACGAGAGTACAATTTCATTCATAGATTTTTTTTTTGGTCTAAGAGAGACAATAAATATACTTGTTTCTCGTTAACAGTGCTGACAACAGCAATGAAAATTTTATGTTGGGCCTACAAATTGTAACCCATTCGGTTTTTGGCTCAAAAGGGGTTTCAGAAAGAAAAAAAAGGAAACCTCATTTCCTAAATTAGAATATGTTTCCAAAATTTATTATTTAATAACAACATTTTGAATGCAAATTAGCTTTAAATTAAGATCCTAAATGGCGTCAATAAAATATTAATACAGTCTCGTGGAGTATTGATGACATCGTACAACGACGTAAATGCTATCCGGCCGTAAACCTTTTATTAATGAGAATTGTTTTACGTCACTTTGATATGTCGAAATATGGCGACGATATTTTTTTTCCCTAAATTTGTTTAAAACTTCGAAACTATCATTCAGATTAAGAGACTCTAAAGGAAAAACTTAAAGTTTTCAAGTTATGCAAAGTTAAGTCAAAAAAGGGTTGCAATTTTTAGGAAAACATGTCCGTACTCAGTGGACCATAGTACATCAGAATTAGGGGAAATACATTAATTTTTTGTTGTTGTTGCCCAGTGTAATTGGAACACTTTGCTAGTAGGCCTGCTGAAAGCATATATTGAGTAAGATTCTACGAATCAAGTGTAAGATATTGAATTAAATTCCAAAACGAAAGTTCCATTTGTATGACAGTATGATAAGAAGTATGGCAATTATTTTAGTCAGCCTGAGTTAATGGACGGATTTCTTGTGGCACTTGACGACAAGGTGGTTTCATCCGGCTTCATTTGTGGATTTTATTCAAGTGGCTGCCTCGGTTGGATTCGCAGTAGCACTCAATTTTTCAAGACCTTAGTAAGGGTTTCTTGCTCTTACTCGTTAACGGATTGTTTGCATACTATCCGTCCGTCACGAAAACTCAGAAAAATACCAAAAAAAAAAGTCAAATCGCAGCTACATGAAAGCCAATTGATATCGCCGATAATACGATTGTCGAAATTAGTGCCCTAAAGATCGATTGTGTTATAGGCGGTGTGGCATGGCTGGCCATATTGCAGAAAAAAAAGATCATCTAAGTCGGTGTCTTTAATCTCGGGCCACAAAAAACAGTTTACCATGACTCCGCAGGGCAGTATTTTCCAAAAAAGTCAAACGATGCCACTTCTCTAAACAGTCACTCTCTAAAGATGCCCAACAGTAGACGAGATGAAAACGCACTATGTCGGAAAATCGTTGTTCTGCTTTAAGACCCAAACTGAAGAGCGTAACTTAGCGGATTTTGATGAACCTTCGCTTGGGAAATACATAGATCAACGTAAGTTCGGATTTATTGATCATAGTACCCGAAAATGAACGACGATCCATCTAAAACCGTAAACTATAATCGATCAGATACCAACTCTGTAGAAATTGGACCTATAGGTCCATGTTTCTGTGTCCTGAGTGGTATAGACTTAGCTTATTCCCTGTTGAATAAGTTATATAAGCACATGTCTAACGCAAGCATACGCGGATGATTCAAATAACAAGCGGAGTTCTCACATCGTGAACAATCACCAATATCATTTCTTGTGTCAGTGATTATTTGTAACTGTTACTTTCATCAAAATTAAAAGGGCATCGTGGTTGCTGGGTTCGTTATATATTTTCTAACGAGCATCTAAAAACTATAATTAACTGCTTTTTAATTCATCTTTTACGCTTATATTTTCGACGTTCGTTTTATGGAAACCGGTAGTAAATATGGATGTATCTGCAAATAGTCGAAAGTTAATGGCGTTCTGTATTGATGTCCGTATGACGACAACGACTCAAATTTCATTAAGATATTTACTAAATTTTGAAGAAGAATTTCATATACACAATTTGTAAACTCAAATTTCATTAAGATATTTACTAAATTTTGAAGAAGAATTTCATAGACACAATTTGTAAATGGTAAAATTAAAGAAGTGGTCTCTCCCTCTTGGCAAAATGACCCCAAAAATGGTACACATTTCTCTTCTCTTTACGTTAAACTAAAAAACTTCCATAACCGCAGTACTGAGACTGCACGAGTATATACACATATTTATTGAGTCCACGACAGCAACTACAACACGCATGTATACATCGTACGATGTTTGTTGACGTATGGTTGAGGAGTCTGGCGGTCGGTCGGTGGTATTATGTTCTGGTTTATGAATTGATGGGTATCTCTATGACTGTGTGTCAGTATCAGTGCAAGTGTCTGTGTCTGTCTCTCTATACAAAGCATACAGACTTTACAAAACGATGACGTTGTCGTTGTGTTGATATAAATTGGCGGGCAGCAGTGTACCGACCGGTATGTTGTCTGACGATCACCTGTTGTTTACTGTGATTTGTTTTTTTTTATTTATTTTTTAAGCGAGTGACCAGATGTGTTTTTTTTTTTTTTAATAAAACTTACCTTAAACGTTTTCTTCTTTCGGATAGATCACCATTGGGACGATTATCATTTTGCATTTTCTGGGGGAATTCATCGCCAGATTCTCCGGCTTCATGCCCATTGACCACTTCATTTTCATCACCGACCTAAAAACAAAATAGACAAACAATGAAGAAAATTATTAATTGTACTATGTATCTCAACGTTTGCTTTCCAGAACACAACTCCATCTAATAAGAATTAATCGTAAATAATTACATTACAAAAAATCGAATCTTTGTCTTTGTGTTGCGGAAATCAGACGTACATAATTCCGGTTGATTTAAGTACAAGTATTTTTTTTGGAAAACTTATATCTGTCTAAAGATTTTAAAAGTATGTGCTATAAATAACCGTTGCCTCATTGATGCGAAACCAAAAAAACGTACCTCTCTATTTTGGCCAATGAAAAATTTGTGCAACAGGCCAGCCTGCAATATAATATTTGGGAATTACTTGAATTGAATAGGTTGGTAGCTAGTAGTTTAGGTACATATGAAAGAATAGTATCTTGAAGGAGGAAAGAAATTAGTAGATATGATACCGACTCGAATCATTATCCGAAATAATCTGTTAGTTAAGAGGTGTTGAAGAAACGTTGAAGACGGCTATCTATGTACATATACTAGTTTTCAACTGTTCATTATTGTCTGTACCATTGTCTGAACATATCGCTCATTTACTTGAATAGTGGCATAACTCAAAATAGGATTTTTTCAGGAGAGCCGTTTAAAATTGTCAATTTCGTCGTACTTTCCAAATATAGAAAAAGAACTACAGGCTATTTCAATAATATGGAGACCTGTCATATGAATGCACAATACTCAGTAGAACAAAAGCCAATTTAAATGAGAGATTTACAGCTTTTCCAAGAGCAAAAATATATAAAGTGAATTTTGAATTATGCCACTATTCAAGTAAATGAGCAATATGGTAAATATGAAATTATTTTTAAAGTAAGCGAACCAATTTCGGATGTTGGTAATGAACATAGCAGAAGGTTCTCCATGATATGAGAGAATTTTCAAAAATATGAAAAGATTTAAGCTACTCCATCAATGCAAAACGCGTTTCAACAAACAACTATTTAGTCGATGACGGTATATTATTAATACTACTAGTTCATCGCCTAGGTCCCTTAAGAAGTAAGAGCCCCGGGTTGACCTCCTCATATTCGCCAGCACTGGACAAGTGCAGAGGTGTTTTATGGATTCCTCCTGCTCTTCATCCCCACAGCTTCCTGAGAAGTGACTAGTTGCAATCTACAGTCCATTGTATAACTTTCAATCAGACAGTGCTCCGTCATGACGGGTCTTTATAGCGACAGCATTGTGTGCGAACGTTTCATATCTAATCGGGGCCACATTTGCCTGGATTGAATACCTCGGACAGACGTGCATCTATCGTTTGTTACTATATATACACGATGTAATTTGTATACTCACTGACCGGGACCTACTGTTTAATGACGGTTCCGAACGGCTTGTTGGAACCAAATGTCGTTGATGTTTGGCTGATTAATTTTTGGTGCCGGATCTTTTCTCTTTCGATGCAAATAAGGACCAATTATACCATCAAACAGTCAAATTGTAATGGATGAAATGTTGATTCGTTAACGGCTTGAGGATTGTCATCGCTCCAAATACGGTAATTTTGCTATTGACGTAGCTTGCTTGATTGCTCACTAGGCAGATTACACTGACCGTAAAATGAACGAAGTGTTCTATGAACTTCGCAGACATTTATTTTATTCAAAAGAAATGACCACAATGTGGGGTTAAACGATTCAGTATGACTTGCCAAACCTTACTGAACAGAAACATAGTTTGACATTATCTGCTGTCAAACCATAGTTATATATATCGATAGTTCGCATGCAGCATAAAAAAACCGTATACATAACAATATTGATGACTTTAAATACACATATCCGGTTATGACAAATATCAGTGTTTGTGATATTCCACATCTACAACTCTCTCTTAAATGAGGAATTGTTTCAAAGAGTATACAAATTATATCGAGCACACCTCACTGATTTCAGAGAAGTTCCCCATCTGTACCTTCATGAAAATTTGAGGAAAATCTAGGCCAATAACGTACACTTTTTTAATATTATGCAGCACCGTGTAGTATTTAATTAAAAAATATAATAAATGATTAATGAAAATACTTACCAAAAAACTTGGCCTTTCGTTATTGGAATTGCTCATCTTGATATTATTATTATTCAAAATTAATCTAAGGTTTTTGCCAGCACTATCGCCGCAATTATCCAACTCCAATTGATCGTGGGCCTCCAGCTGCTGTTCGTCAAGTTTTAAGCAACAATTCTTCAGGCTATCACAAATTTCGTCGTCTTCCACCTTAAAGCTATCACTGGAGAATTGAACTTTCTTTATGCGGGCGGTCGACGATGAACTAATGTCTTTTGTACTATCCGATGAACTTTCTATAAAGTATTCAGAAACAAACAGAAGAAGAAAACAAAAGTTGTAAATAAATTAAATGTTGTGAGAAGGGGGTGGAAAAATAAGAAATAAATGTATACTAAATATAACTTATAAAGTACCCTGAGGCAAGAGATGTCGTTGTTTGCGTCGCCTGGCCAAAGCCACTAATGTTAGTATGAAACTGATGGTGATTATCAATGTGAATAACATCGGGAATTGTGTGTATATATACTGTGCGGTGGAAAGGAATCAATTTCAAAGTCAATTCAATGCGGTTGTGTTATCGTAAACGTCATTAGAGCGAGAGCAAAAGTGCGAAACAGATAAGCCAAGCCACCAACCAAAGCCAAGTAAAGCTGCGGTGTTTGTGTGTGCGAATGGATCTGGTCAATAGCAAACTATTAAGCTTGACTTCAGTTGAGATTTTCAACACTGACAAGGTGGTAGTAGTGATAAGGTAGACATTGTCACCTGATGGACAGCTATAAATATAGAGAATGCAAACATTTTAGAACTTGGATGATAACAATTATTTCAATACATAATTAATTTTTAAAATGGAATCATCATGAATGGCTTCTTTAGTAATTAAAAATGCAAATTAATATGTGTAGGAAAAAAAATAGAGGAAAAAAACATCAGCGATAAGGCAAGAAAAACAGGCGATCTGGTACGTGTCAGCTGATTTGGAAATAAAAACTGTCAAAACAAATAAGGCACAACCTTAAATGTTAGACGATTATCCAGCCGCGAGTATCGTAATGCAATGAATGCGTTATATTTATTTCTAATAGAAAAAGCAAACATGCTAATCACACCTTTACATTCCCAATACGTATGTACGTACATTCGTCCCTTGGCTTTTCAATTCCGTAAACAAAAATTTAAATATTAAACAACAAATGCGCAGTTTTTAATCAATTCGTTACCTAAATTTAATTAAAACGTTATTTACAAAATAAATTAAGCATTAAGTATGAAAAATACGGGGTCTGCACAAAGTTCATGTCTATTTTAGTTTATTTGAATAGGCAATGTTCACATAAATGAAGTATTATAGAAATGGGAGTACTAAAGGTTCTAGTAAGTAACATTACAAAGCATTATTAAGCTGAATACGAAATGGATTTTCGTTTTCAGTTCCGAAAATATAAATAATGTAGAGATGATATAAGTAGTCAAATTGAAGATGTCTACCGAATCAAAAGAAAGAAAACAAAAATATAAAAACGGAAGTTGACTATAGTAAATAGCGATTTCTGTCACAGCCGTCATGAGTGTGGGTGAGGACCCCTATTGGTAAGCAAAATTGTCGCATTTGGTCTGATGAACTAGAATGACAACCATATGAGAGACGTATTACCCTGAAGATGGCGATGACCGCAAAGATACCGTTAATGGTTTCAAACAAGCAATGAATGTGGTTTTAACAAGAATATTTCATGGAGACCATGCACTGTGTGACTAACTGAACCATGTAGTCGTCGCACTAGGTTAAAAGAAAAACATATATACACCGTAATGCTCTATGATCTTGCAGATGACAAAGAGAAATTATATTTGAATACATTCCGAGTGTACTAGGCTCGCAGTGAAAGTAGTGAATCTACACAGTCTCACCGGAGTTTGAAATCTGATAGCACGTTTGGTCCGGAGCCCCTTGGATTTTCGCATCGGCCACCTAATCGCAGGGAGAGTTCGGCTCGACTGCAATCATCTCCGTAGACGTACTGGATTTTCTTAGTTGGTTAATATATCTAATGATTTTATTGTTTGATGAAAAACCATCATATATTTTAAAAAAAAAATTGCAGTTTACATACGTAAATTGCAATAGAGGCATACAGTGCCGGCAAAATTAATATCAGACTGGCCACTTGAAAAGTGGAGAAATATTTTATGGACGGATGAGTGAAAAACTGTCCTATTTAGAGGAAGTGTCGTTTGTTAGAATGCTTCTCAATGCCGAATATAAACCAAAATATACATCAGAAACTGTAAATATTGTGGTCGTGTTTTTAATACTCCCATTGGAAATTTATGGACAGTCATAGAAAAAGAAGCCATTTCGAGAAGGATTTTTTTGAAAAATTGTTTTTTGGATACGTCCGTAGGTAACGTAACTTTACAATAAAAATCCAATTTTTTTTAAAGCAAGATACTTATTTCTTCTCCAAATAATTTTTCCCTTAACAATATATTAAGTAACAAACAGGGGACTTCTCTCAAATCAATGCCGAAGCATTTTCAGTTAATACTTTATAAATGTATGTCAGAGATGATTTTTTGTGGGTCATCGCGTCGTCAAGTTCAGGTCAATGCCTTTCATATTTCATTAACATGTTCGCAAAAAATGTATATTTGTTTAATTTGATTTTCTTGTTCGTCGGCATACTGATCCAAATAACTGGTATTTATTGAGTATTAACTTAATTCATTCATTATATCTCACTCACTACTATTATAACCGGTTGATTAACCTAATCGTTGGAGACGGGTTATCGCTTAGTGAATTCGATGTTTGTGTGAAGAAGAATATGAGAAATTCGGATATTTGGCCTTTTCGATGTGTGGGATTTCCCATCTCAGAAATATGTAATTAACAGAAAAAGTAATAGCGAAGTGGTTAGGTTGGGTCATACACTAGTAAGCACATCAGCAAATTGTCAGCTGCCGTTTCCACTTCGTAAATGCTATAGAATATACGAGTAAGAGATTAATTTCTAAGACATGTAAAACTCCTCTAGGAAGAAGTTCGGTCTTATTCAGGCCGAATAAATCATAAAAATCCATAAAAGACCCATGAGAAGCAAAGCGATACATCTGCTACAATTTACAGTTTACATTTTTTGAAACAATGAGACGGTGCACATTGAACACGAAAGGCCCAATCCTCCTCGCATATACAGCAACATTGACAGAAAAATAGAGCGAGATGTAACTGGTGATTGTCCCAGAAATGAGAAGGAATGTGCGGATATTGGTCTGATGGTGAACGACAACAAAACGTATGCTTGCAACTGCTAAGCTGTGACTATCAATACAGGAAATGATGTCAGCATCGAAATAAAGCGAAGGATCGGGCTGACAAATAGATGCTACTTCGGGTTAGTTAGGCAGTAACGACGCTCTTGATGACGACAACTGACATTATTCACCCAGAGCTACTTTATGGCGCTGCAACATGGCAAGATCTAAGGCAAGATCTGTGGTGAGCTGTGTATGAGCCATATGCCGACATGAACTTAGTTAAACTCATCAAAATCCATGAATCCAAACGCTCCAGCTAGGAAGGCATTGGAACACAGAAAACTGCAGACTAGGAAGACAGAGGATTCGGGTGAAGGAGACATGCAAACGAAATGAAGAAAACATGCACAAGACCAAAGTGATAGGAAATCATTTATTAAGCAGGCCAACAACGTAAGTATAATGTTGCATATTAAGGCACTGAAAATTATAGAGGAATTCACAGTTTAGTATTTCAAATAATGTTTTCACATAGTAGGAATATATTTATTGGACATTTGGTGGTGTTCAGACCTTAGTTGGTCTTATTAAAAAAATCCGATTTCACTCCATTGTCTTGTTTTTTGATATCAATAAACAGTTCATTGTTTTAAAGAATATTAAAATTGCAGGTGCGTCATATTTATATCCTTTAATAAAATCAATGTTTATTGCTCCACAATTTTTTATTCTACAATAAATATAAGAATCCCTTTAGGATCACATTTATAATTTAAAATTACACAATAGAGGTTAATTTTTTTGTGTAAATCATATTTACCGTAAAGGATCTACGATTTTAAAAAAAATGTGGACAAGTCATAACTCGTCTATGACGAAAAACACAACTGCTGACAATGCCACCGCAGCAATATCGTCGTCGATAATTTATGAAGCGAAATATTTTTTTCGCAAAGCACAAGAAAAAGATTAATTTACATAAAAATGAGGGGTCGACGCAATACCTTGAACTTCTTTCTCTTATTTCTTTTGTTAATATTCAAATATTATATAGTATTTTCGAACAAAATGACGACGTTAATGGTATAATTGCATTTTTTTTTTTAAAAAATTAATTGTATTATTTTTCTTTATTTTTCACTTTATGGATTTTTCCATGGAATTTATATCGATTATTGTATTTTATTGCACTGTTTTGTAATAAACATATTTTCTTTTAGTTTTTTTAATCTTCAACACACGCGACAATTTCGACAGGAGACCAGTCCACCATGTGTAAGAGGTAATCCTAAGAGGTCTTAAAACGTCGACAACTCGGTAGCGACTAAGCGTGAGTATAATCATCGAAAGCCATTATCAATACCTTTGAATAAACTTGTAGATTTATGTAGATGAGGGACTGACTGTCTGGCTGGCGGGCGAGAAAAACAGCACAACAGCCCATATGAAATGACAAACAAAAAAAATACACAACAGAAACAAAACACAAATGATCGTTTTGTCCGAACGCAGAAGACGACACACACCAAAACGAACCACACACACAAACTCCGACACAGGTTGCTTGACGGGAATATATGTAAGTATGATGATCGTTCGTCGGTTCTCCTACTACATAATAAGCAGATTCGGTTCAGATTGAGGGGTCATATACAGTCAAGTCCAAAAACGAGAATATGCACATGTCCAGCGAGTGGAAAGATGGTGTGACTGCGACGAGATAAGTAGATCCGCAGTGAAGCAGACGCACGTAAGGCAAATGCATTTCTGTTAAAGTTCAGTTTGTGGTTTAGTAACAACAGATTCAGATTTTCGTTTATTTTGCAAAAAAAAAATTATCGAAAGCCATAATCTAAGGTAATTTTGCAAACAATTATTCGAGCAGTGTAAAGAAAAGGCGAATTTTGAATTTTTTAAATTCGAAATTTTAACGTTTCTGTAGTGTGAAATACTATTTGCAAGAGATATTCCAAGACTAGACACCTTAGGACGGGTTTACCGCCGGTATATTTGTTGGGTGTCTATAACAAAATCTATCAATAGAACACTAACTTAGCAAGATCTATATGTAAAATTCGTATAGAAATTATTCACTATTAAAATAACCGGGCACATGAAAACAGATCATTGTACAGTCTAATGTTGCTTTTCTCGGAAGACCTGCCAGATATCCTCGTAAATTCGATTATCCTGTATGGATAATAACAAATTATTATCATTGTTCTACTGATATATTAATAAGAAACTTTCGATAAACATTCCAGCTTATATTTTAGTAGAAGGCCTCTTAGAATACTTTCTTGTTATTAATTAGAATTAAATGGAGATTGCTGCGAGCATGGACGTTTTTCACATAAAACAAGTATCATATCTTCGTGGAATGATA
Organism: Hydrotaea cyrtoneurina; assembly: GCA_958296145.1. Classification (NCBI taxonomy): domain Eukaryota; kingdom Metazoa; phylum Arthropoda; class Insecta; order Diptera; family Muscidae; genus Hydrotaea; species Hydrotaea cyrtoneurina. The sequence goes on along the minus strand of OY282516.1, from coordinate 62,789,671 downwards.
TGAATGTTTTACGCTTCAACAACGCTGGGAAATAATATGAACTTATTTCCTAATTAATGTTTGTGTCGAAAAACAGTTTGTCTCGAAAAACAGGTTAACACATCCAAACACTACGTTGTCGCTGCTCAATAGACAACGATTTTGGAAAATTGGATTGACAGGATTGTCTACTAAATTCAGCCGAGGCAGCCACATAGTGTTCCATAAATAATGGAATTTGGGTAAGCATTATCGGGTGACCACAGCAAAGTAGTATGTAATGTAATACCTCTTAAATCCGATTAAAAAATGGATCCATGACAACTCAATCTCGGTACTTTAACGTTGTGATAAAACCAATTTGTAGACCGGAAGAAAATGATTCTATAGGGAACAGATCAATGAATCAATGTATATTCGCAGTACACCAACGATATATGACGACTAATTGAGTCACAGACAGACGAAGGTAATTATGCCGGCCTAACATTTAGAAAGGCGTATTTTTTAAATCGGGTACCGAGAATAGTCGCCCGAGCCAAACAAAACTTCTGTAGAGCTCATGGTCATTGTCACTGCTTCATAAAGTGTCTAGAATTATAGGATTATTGATCTGTTCGAAAGTCGATCTCAACATTTACAACTTCAAGCCAGTTAGACAATTAAGCGAGAGGTGAAAGTCGAACTTCAGCTACGTACATATGTAAACTTATACCTACTTTTTATTTAAAGGATATTCTTCAACTGATATGGGTTTATGGTTTGCTAATAGAATGTCAAAGTTACCCTAATATGCCGGAGAATATTACAATGTTCAATTTAATGCGTGAACGGTATCAAAATCCGCAACAAAAGGTACACCCTAATGCATGCACAATTTCTATAGACAGTTTTTAATTTAATAATTCACTCAATTTACGCTATTATTACTTCATTATTTTGTGTAAATAAGCAGCTATTCGTTTTTATCTGACACAAATTTCATTTTGCGTTCAGTTGACTGAGGTTCGTTCAAAATTGTTACAAAATAGCAAAAACTACATTAAGAATTTGTTGGTAGTTTAAAAAAAAAAACTCATCAAAAATCCATATAATTATCTTTACGTAGCCAGACTGTTTTTTACTCTTTATTACAAAAACATACGATCGATTTAAAAAAAAAAACTCATCAAAAAATCCATTTAATTATCTTTACGCAGCCAGCCTGTTATCTATTCTTTACTACAAAAACATACGATCGAAGCGGATTGTTAATCGCAGACGGTATTGTGTGTTTTCGAGTCAACATGAATGTCAAGGTTATCTCATCGCTCCGATTGAAATAAAAAGGTGATGTTGTTGAGTTTTAAAACATACGTTGAGTGAGTTGAAATTTTAGTATATGTATACATTTTTCGCAAAATATTTCCAAGTCAATATGTTGTATAAAGATGTGTGGTCACGCACAATAAGCATGTTTTATTTGACATCTAATATTTTCCGTTACTGCCAGAGGAGTTTGTTTATCGCTGTTAATTTGAGTTTTAATCTTAAAACTGTTGGTGCGTATGTGTGAGACAATCACTGTTAATAGTCGGAGCATATGTTAGTCAGATTGCGATGGGATCATAGGTGCTGTGGCCAGAATGAGGGCTTGTCAAATGTATATTTTATATATATGTAGATGGAGAATTTCCATTGACTGTCTTATTTTTGAAACGAAGGAGAAAATAGCCAATAAGGATTTTTAGACACAGAGTGCTTAAAATTATTATAATACCACTACCTGAAATACAGGAAGTCATAATCACACATTTGAGATCTATATACATACATAAAGCAAGAAACGTTATAAATGAGAAAGCAGACACCAATTATACTAAAAACACATTTTTGACTTTTTAATTTTAATTTTATATTCACGAAAATAGCGGTTTTTGATAATTCCGAGTGCTCAGTACAGCGGTAACCAAATTCGACTCAATTCCAAGGAGCCATTCCAATTGTTTTTGGCTTGAGTACGTATCAAACACGTAAAGGCACGTCTCCTTAACTGTTGCAAAGCGTTTTATGAATATGAGGTGGGAAAAAGACAGCTCTTTCAGACCCAGCCGATTGGTAAAGCATCTCATGCCATACAATCTTTTAAAAATAGTACGATCTGATTCGTGAATAACAGAAAGTACTGATGTCAACATTAGACATCGATAACCGACCACAAAACGAGGCAAATCTTTTCAGTGATCCGACGTATGGAACTCCATTTGCAGCGCAAAAATTGAGATAAATCCTTTGTTCAATTTTTTTACCCTTTGAAAAATCGCTAAACTTATTTGAGATTATCGAATAACATTAAGTACTGTAAATAAACAAAACGGTTGATGTGCCCAATCTAAGCGACAATTGCGTGAACACTTAGCTTCAAAAAGAGTTTTGACAATCCGTTTCAAAAGTTGGTCCCGGTCAATACAATGAAAATAGTCCCCTTTCTGGTATTCATGGAATGCTGAGAAAAATACGAACGTGCATAGAGGAGTATTTTTATCTCAAGAGTTCACATCGTGGAAAATATCTCTAGGCAGATTTCATCTGCTGGCGACATTACATGTCCATCGACTCCATTTGTATGTTCTCATTATTAAATAGGTACATGTTTAGGCACTAAGCAATAAATAATAAAAAGTACCTAAATTTAGAGTAGCAAGTCTCTGATGATATCGAATGTACTGTAATATCGTGTGAAGGTCCCTACAATTTGGGTACTCCATACAGCGTTCATGGTTTTCGAGTCCCTTTTTAGTCATCGTTTACCTTCTTATGTCGATTTTCGTAATTTGTAGATAACATAGAAGGGACCATACTTGAACTAGTTGATGGTCTTATGTTTAAATGTATTCACCCATTAAATAATTTTTATGAAAAGTAAATTTAGGCTCATGTTCCAAAAGGAATCACAGGGTAATGTCCATTTAATAACCGCGGATATTAGTTTCTTTTGAGCATCGACGAGACACGTCGGTGAGCTTTTAAAAAAAAAAATAATTTTGCATCCATGATACATGCATATGTGGTGGTTATGTCACAATAAACGATTAAAATCATTACGGAAAAGAACACGTTATTATGGAATTATTTAAAAAAAATATATTACTTTAAGATTAGTAAATCACACCACCTGCCCAGTCAATACGTCACAATAAACAATAAATTAGCAACAATTGTGGCAAATTGATGACAGACGCTAACAACAGATATCATGTCACCCGCACTAAAAAAATACTACAAGGAAAAGCACGAATAAACCGGCATACAAATAACAAAATAACAGTATACCGAGCCCCCTAAATGGGGAGAATGAGAACGGAGAGATAGCTCCCTCTCTCAAAAAATGTCACCACTATTAACAACAACAACACCAGACGGAAGACAAAAACAAAGCCGGTATTCATTCTCGTACCCAATTTTTTCAAACCCCCATTAAAAAAAAAAAGACTGCTATATACTAAAATTCCAATGTTGCCACACACACACATGTACAGGCGATATGGCGCGAGTCTTACATCCAATAGCAATCCAAGGTCAGTTTGAAAAAGAAGAACGAAGATGTTCGCTGTTGATTTTTGGGCGAAAAAGCCGTAGATTTAACAACAACAAAATTTACACTGTGTAATTTGTTCTGTATGAAAAATGTATGAAAAAAAAACATGAAAGCGAAAAATCTAACCAAGTATTTTTCGTATTTTCGTTCTAATAAGAGGGTTAATCACCCCCTCATACCCTCGACGGGTGAAATGCCCAAACAGAACACACACAAAATATCACCTGATGTTGACGCCTTCTGATGGTGTGGTTTTATTGTTTTGGTTTTTTTTTTTTTGCAAAAATGAAAACTTTAAATCTTATATGAAAATGATGTTACCTGTTTCCATTTTTCCACAATGTAGAAATTCCCGTTAACTAAGAGCCGATTTACTTCTTTTTTGGTATATTTTTTTTATGTATTGTACGAAGAAAATCCGGAACTATTTGGTGGTTTTCTTTTCGTTGTATTGTGTCGTCACTTGTATTTGTTTACGTTACAACGCAATATTTTTCTTTTATTTTACACGTGTTCTTGTGTAATTCACTGGATTAAAACATGTTGTCAAAATTGCTTTAATCGACAGTTTATTCTTTATTTTGTATAATTAACAACCTCTTCACGACGAACCTTACTACTGTAATGCAGAGTTGGTATTTTGGAAACTTTTATTTGTGCCGCAAACAAATTGAATGTGCCCAAAATAGGGCCGATAGTGACAACAGTGTCCGCCAACTAAGTTGACTGAGATATGGAACGGAATGGCATGAATTTATGGTGTTTCGATTAAATTCTTATATGATAACTCCACTGTTAATATCGATCGGTCCATCATTTCGGTCTGATACGTTTTTATACCCTCAACCTACGGGCGCGAGTGTATATATAATTTGAAAAAGTGCCAAAATAGATTTGAGTGTGCCACTGGGCCCATAAATGTGCCAGTATTTACCAACACTGGTGTTATGTATGTGTGCGACTATTTATTGCGTGTGCGACCATTCTCTCACCATAATGATGATGCCACCGAAATAAAAAACTTGTATTTGTTCCCCAACATTGGGAGATATCCAGAATTGATGAAGGTGAGACAATGGATGACAAGTTCTTGATGACTTTTTTTTTAAACTGCTGTATTCTAATTAGCTAAGTTATGAAAATCAAATGGTTGTAACACTTTATGTAAATGAAACAAATCCTAAATTTCAGTTAACATAAATTTTGATTTTTGTCGGGAACATATTTTTAAGTTAAATACGGCATCACCATAAAATGGAAACAAATAACAGTGGTGAAGAGCTCACTGGACACGAAAACAATTTAATACATAGTTGAAATTAAATCAGTTTCAACAAGAAGTTTTTAAATTACATACAACTATAGTCTGAAAACGTTATGAATTTATTATATTTATATTTTATAATCGTAATAGTAATCGGCCTTTGTTGTTTGTTTATAGAAATTGTAAGAGATTTGTACTCGAAATGTCGTTAAAATTACATTAGAAAGCAGAGAAGTTTTGTTTGGACTGCATATTTTTATCCATTGAACAATTGACAAATGAAATGCAGAATAAAAATTCCGAATTTTTTTAATCTATTACAATTTGTATTAAAATTAACAGAGCAGTTACATCATGCCGATTTATATATGTAAATCAAACCAAATCCCAAAAAGTAGGTTTCCGGTGCGCAGCCCGTTCCTGAATTTCAATTTTGATGTGTCATAATTTGTAGTTGGGTTGAATAATCCAACATGTAAGTCACTACTACATATTTGTTATTAATCTGCATCTGATATTTTTATGCAAATTGTAATAGATTTTTGCACATTGGATTTTAATAACTTATGCGATCACAGTTTCTACTACGGGCCATAAGAGGGCAGACCTCCGAAGTGGTTTACGTATTAGTTCGCCGTAAAACTCTAGATGTCAGTAATTATCATGGCAGCATTTGACAGATTCTCAAAGCAAATAAAGTTCTTTCATACAAGATACTGGTTATATGGTAGAAAACTGAACATAGGGCCTCTCCTGGAAATGTTCAGCAATCCAATCCTCTGTATGGTCTCTGCAATTAGACAAACCACTCTGTCTTTTTTAGATTATGTCTGGATTGTAATTCAACGACTGCCCTGTGTTTAATATTTTACATTGGTGATACACCCTGTTCAACAGCTGTTTCCAATTAACAGCCCTGTTCTTTAACAACTCTGTTATTCTGAGCATCTGTTTCCCGGTATTTGTTGTTTATTTTATTTTGCAAAAAATAAAGCAAGAAATAAGAAATGTTTGAGGTGGAACCCATAATTGTAGACCATAAAGATGTCATACACGATGTTGTATTTGATTACTATGGAACACGAATGGCCACCTGCTCCAGTGACCAAACAGTCAAAGTTAGTAAGAAATAAGAAAACTAAAAAGGGCGCGCATAAATTCTGTGTCGTTTTATTTCCATATTTTTCCAGATATGGGATGAAAATGAACAAGGGAAATGGTCAGTAACTTCCAGCTGGAAGGCTCATTCAGGTTCAATCTGGCGTGTGTCTTGGGCTCATCCAGAGTTTGGTCAAGTGTTGGCCACGTGCTCTTTCGATCGCACTGCTTCGGTATGGGAGGAGGTGTTGGGTGAAAAAGTCGCTTCCACAATGACACCCGCACGTCGCTGGGTCAAACGCACAATATTGGTGGATTCGCGTACTAGCGTAACGGACGTGGAGTTCGCACCTAAATATTTGGGTCTACTCTTGGCCACAGCATCGGCTGATGGCGTTATACGTATCTATGAAGCACCGGACATAATGAATTTGAGTCAATGGTCAGTTCAACATGAAATCACCAACAAAATGCCATTGAGTTGCTTGTCCTGGAATACATCAATGTATATGTTGTCTTCGCAGTTATTGGCGGTATGTTTGTGGTACAATTTTTATCCAGTATTGAGTAATTGTACATTCTTAATTCTAGGCTGGCAGTGATGAAACAGCTACTGTTACGGGAAAAGTTTTTATTTTTGCTTATAGCGAAAATGCGCGTAAGTGCGTTAAGGTGGACACAATAAATGACATCACCGATCCAGTTACTGATTTGGCGTTTGCACCCAATGCAGGGCGAAGTTTTCATATGTTGGCGGTGGCCAGTAAAGATTTGTACATTGTAAATATAAGGGGAACAACGTGAGTATTTCCAAAGCATGGATTTTGAATTTATATACGAGTTCATTTTCTATAGTACGTACATATTTCCCTAAAATCAGCGAGCAATATGTGATCCCAATAGCTTACAACTTACAACTTAAAACCGGTTACGAAGCGAAGGTCTGTTGTTATGAAGGGTGGTGCATTCAAAAATACACCTCTACTCAGAGACCCATAGGTCCCATTGTGATTCCCTTTATTATAGGAGAATGGGTTTGAAGAAGAAAGCATGTAGTTAATATTTGAGAGAGATAGATGTGATAATATATTTGAAATGGGAAACATTGGAATGAGTTCTATCAAGAATGTGTCTGGCGTTGCAAACTTGGACAACGACAATACACACGTTCTACGGTCTCCAACTCATCCTGCAGAAGTCAGAAGATCTATTATCCCATTTAATGGTTTTCGCCCTGATTCAATGCTGCCTGACAGTCGACGTAGAAGGCAGTGTTGTCTCTTATACTTCTGGAAATTTGCTCCGCAGCCCGTAATGCCAGAATTTTTGCTTGAAAGACGGAAGGATTTCCTAATACCAGCCTTTTCAAAGTAGACACCTGCTCCTGTGCCTAGGTCCATCCGTCTGTTAAAACCACCCAAACCCCGTGCATGTTATTCACTCCTACCCATAAATCCGTATCAGGAATTTTAGTCTGAACAGAGTCCGATTGCATAGGTCTGAGCAGTGACGACTCATAGAGTCGAAAGACGCTTCTGGGTACCTCATCCTCTATAATTTTCCTTTTCCTTTTCTCTCTGCTGAAGGGAATCCACTGTAGTTGATGGCAGTAAGAGTAAGACAAATATTTATTTATTTACTTAAGCGCCCCGGTAGGCGAGTTGGTAGCGTGCTTGCCTATCAGCGTGGGGGTTGTGGGTTCGATTCCCACCAGAGGCTTTGGTCTGTCGCTGCAAAAATCTAAACATATGGTCTGTGTCACCCGGTTTACCCTTGGACCCAAAAATTAGAATATAAATTTACTTTGTATTGTAATTAATAATAAATAAATAAATAAATTATTTATTTACTTGTTTACTGTTGGATTTTTCCAGTGATGACAAAAGAAAACTATCCCTTATTGTTGGATCTGTCTCTACAGCAGTGGTTATTTTATATTTTTATTTAACCCATGTTCTGTCAGGGATTTGCGTTGGGCTTATCGCTTCCGAGGAGTAGTCGTTCCCCCTCAGTTGGTTTAAATTCAATATACATACATATTTTTCATATTCCCGTGGTGATAAGCACATAGCCAATATATTGAAGATATTGTAGTATATTTTAGCAACGGTGAGCTTTATCAGATATACATTGACTGTTTCCCTTAGAAGCTAGGCGAATCAAAAATGAGTATCGAATACATAGATGGCAAACAATGGGGACCTTTTTCAGTTCCCTTATGGTGACCACATACATAGGACAAAACCCGTGCTGGCCCATATGATCGGTTGGCACTTTGAAGTACTAGCCCTTATTGCTGTATACAGATCACGAATCTTTAATCTGATTAAAAACTTAGCTTTTACTTTTCGAAATAAAAAAATACTTATATGTACTTATTTCCCTTAACATTCCATGAAGGAACAGGCGGGGAACATCTCTTATATGTGGCAAATTTTAAAATCAATATATATTGAAAACCTTGAGACATATTTTAAATAAAATTACAGATTAGTGATCAGCATATCAAATTTAATAAAAACAATATTTTTGCAAAATGAACTACTATAATTTATTCTTGTCAAAATTTAAAATCATGAAGGAATTGTAACAAAAAATATGTGTTTGGGCTGCGGAAGAGCACTTTGATATTCGAAAAAAATCAAAAAGTGACAAGCGCTAATGTATATTGATGTCGATTCAAACAACTGAAAATTTTAACTGCCATTTTTAACTCGCAATAATACAAAAACTTACCATATTTTTTTCTCTTTGCAGTGATGCCTCCGGCACATCGAAATTAGACATACAAACTGTCAAACATAACGATCACAATTGTCCAGTGTGGCGTGTTTGTTGGAATATGTTGGCCACCATGCTAATTTCTACCGGTGATGATGGCTGCGTACGCATTTGGAGATGTGGGTTTTGTTGTTGTTTTTTTTTCCTAATTATTTATTCTTTAACACATATTTGTATTTATTTCCAGTGAATTACAGTAAAAAATGGAAATGTGCCGCTGTACTTAAGGCAGAAGGAAGTGGTCCGTCCTATGAGCCGGCTCTTAATTCTCCCACGTTTACCACTTCAGCGGCAGCGACTGCCAAATACTACAAGAAAGGCACTATTAGTAATCCCAATCAAGTGCCATGGCATTGAAATGCCAAATTCAACATGTACGAGTGCAACAAACAATTCCCAAATGACGACTAGGGGATGAAGATACATTGTTGTATGCTTGGAAGTAAGTCTGTTTATGTCCTCCTATCTACTATATTTCTTTTTGTAATAAAAATTATATTGAATAACAAATAATATCAATGACTGGATGATTTATAATCTAGTTTTGTGTGGAAAAAGTTAATGACAAGAAAAAAACAGCGCACACATTAATTTTTCTGCGAATATTCATAACTCATATGGTAATCCGCAAAGGTGGTAGACTATATCTTTATGATGCACTCCGGCCATATGTGTGTGCATATGTAGATGATATTTTTCCATTATTATTCCTAACAATTTAATGAGCCATTAATTTCTGCTCTCAATAAACAATCGAATAATACGAGGAACCCCAAAAATGGTATTCCACTTAATGGGACATCACCGCAATACAAATCATATTATTTTTGTGTTACTTTTTTTACCTCTTCTCCGTACAAGGACGCCAGCAACTGTAACACCACACCGCAGCAACATCTATGTATAGCCGTAATGCTAAACATATGATTGTTAAACGATGTACCACCGGGTGATAAAAGAAATCAACCCCCTTTCACGATATTCCCTTGTAGAGCAATTGCTTATGGCTGGGAACAAATCCTGTTAGATTTAAAAGCTACCAGGTCAAATACACACAAAAAATATGTTGTGTGTAATATGAGAGCTGTGTTGTGAGCGAGCCTGTTGATAGCACCCGCTTTTTATAAATAATAATCCTCCTCATCGTTGTCGACGTCATCATCATCATGACGATGTGAACATGAATGCATATGAAATAATCAACAACGTTTTAAGAAATTGTTGTTTTGTTTGCAATGTCCAATTGGAAATTGAATAATTTCGTTGTTCTCCGGTTGGTCTGAAGGGGAAGAAGATTATGGCGTTTATGAGAATTTTGTCCTTTTATCCAACATTGAAATTCCCATTCCCATTTGCCTTGTGTTAAGGGTGGTAATGGTGGTAGACGCTTTACTGCCACTGCCTCTGATGTTGTTGTTTTTTGATTACACTGAACGTCGGCGTGGGAAGTCATTTCAATTTTAACTCTCACGTGCTATTGTCATTATTGTTTTCTTGTGTACATTTGTGTTTCATAATTTCGCAAAACCATTAAAAATTACCCTTAAATGGGATTTTTTTTTCTTTATTGTTTAATGATTTTATATTGAGGAAAAAATATTTCGAATTTGAAAAAAATGATCCAAGCAGAAATTCTTTTTCGATTTTTCTGAAACCAAAACTCATTTCTTTTCTTGTATCCTTATTGGATTGCTACGCAATTGTCGTCTCACCCACAGAGTTTCTGTTTGTGTCTCCTTCCGGTGTCAATTGCCTTTAAATTGACTGCATTTACTGCTGTGCTAGATGAACCGGAAATTTGTGTACCATCAGTATGTCCGCTTGCCTGCTGAAATCGTTATGGATTTTTCTATTTTTATGTCGTTGGTCGGTCAATTAAAGCCAATAGAGGTGTGGCCCATTTAATAGATGATGCTTTAAAAGGCACGTTGATGGGTAATTTTTTTTTATGGAATATAATTGCGGTTAATATTTGTATGCCCAACCATATAGAATAGTTACAGAGTGTACATAAAGTTTGTCATCCTCTTTGGAAACCGTGGAATTTATTTCCGAAGATTAATAAGTTTGAAGTCTATGGTGTATGCCAACAAGGGAACTGTTAGGTTTGCAATATTATTATGTCGATCTATCTAATGGATAACACAGAACAATCAAGTTGTTTCTTATTTATTAATTTATATATTTATTACAATTAAAAAAAATCAATTTTAAGAACACTAGTTTCAAAGGCTGTCGGCCATACAATAACATGTTATTAAAGTACGTACTCTAAGGACCGAAACACATGATCTTTGTGGATCACATACATGGAATGATAGTGAACAATTGGAGTATGAATGTACGTGATGTGGCTGAGGTTGTCTGGTTGTGCCGTAATTATTCGCACTCTTCAATCGAGTGATCTTTCCAAACACAAGGAGTGTTTGCCGTAGTCCAAAGTTGTTTTTGCTCCGCATCAAACATTTGAAACCAAAAAACATCATGGCAAATGGCAGATTATAAACTAATAATCATCGAAAATGTGGGTGCTAATCTTGATACATTCAGAACAATTGATCGTGTGGAGGAATAGAAAAATTCGAATGTTTTTATTTATTTATTTATAGACTAGGGAAAATTAATACTTACAGACTAACTTATACCTAGGAGTAAAGTAAATCTAAAATTGTATTAAACTTATTCAAAGACAATGAAAAGTCTAAATCATATTTTATATTTATGGTATTAAACTAATTTAAGGCTCGTGGAATAGCTCCATTGACTGAGTAGTTACATCTATGTACAGGCATATTAAACTATTCTATAAAACGTAAATAGCTAGCAGGAGCGCTGAAGCCAGACTTGTTGTGCGCTGTACGTGTTCATTATAAATTTCCAAGAGTTTTGCTTTAATCTGCAAAAAACAAAATATTAAATATGTTGGAAAATAGTAAAGTGCATCACATTTGGACATTAGCTTTTAGGAGCTGGCCAAATTGTTGGTCCGGACCAGGAAGTAGGTGCCGAAGAACCAGACTCACGTGTATCAGAATTAACTAAAATATTTTTGTTTAAGAAAATTTAGTTTTATTATTATTATTATTTATTAATCAATCCATGCCCTTTAAGGTCCTTATATTGATTGAAAATACAATTCAGAAAAATATTATACTCGTGGCAATTTATGCATACATACATTAACTAAGACTTAAAACCCCTAACGCACAATCTTTCAACAAATATTTGTAAAACAAATGAATAGTAGTTACAAACATTGACTGTTAGTGATGACGTAGATACGAAATTTCTAATTTTCTAACTAATCCATCTTATTTTTAAGATTTTTCTGAATTTTTCGGTGCCGACGTGTGGGAGTAAAAAAGATTCGGCCATGCTGAACGGAACAACATTATTATTTTCGAATTGTTTTCCTTCTCCTTTTGCATTTGCTTGTGTCATTTAGCATTGCCTGTGAGTAGTTTGTTTTCCTGAAATGCTCATGTTTATGATATACAATTTCTAATCGCAGTATTTTATTCGAAAATTTCAAATATATTATATTTCTGTATTAAATCCTGATTTTATTCGTATTTACAATGCCCAAGAACTTTTTTTTTTATTTTTTTAGAAGTTCCGTTTAATTCTAAATAATAAATCGGTTAATGTTCTTTGAATTCGATTGCATTTGCGCGCCTTAAGAAGAGACACACGTGCATGCGATTCCTGGCGATTATCTCTTCACCACATGTCAAGCGCCGGTTATTTTGAAACAATCTAACTCTTAATTGCTATTTTTGTGTGTTTGAAAATATCTTTTTTTTACCTAGTTGGCGTACGCTGAAATATATTTCTTTTATTTTACAAATATGCATACAAGTATAAAGTGGGTTCGTTCGTGCAGCTTAAAAAATGACCACAGCGTTTTTCTTTAAATAACTCATTATCTCTAATACATTGTGTTTGTTGTATTTATTTGTAACACATACGTATGCATGTGTAGACAAGGACATACGTTCACACAGGATTAACATAAACACAAACTAGAGTGGTCATTTCTCCAGATATGGTTTTACATTCATTCTCTCCTCTGGTGGTCAATGAGTATTGCGTTTAATATTTTCGTTCATATTTCCGTGGTGTTTTTTTTTGTTTCTCTGCCTCTGTATGTTTTAATTTACATAAATAATTAAATGCGCGAAAAACTTGCTCTCGTTCGCCACTGTATTGCAGCGTTTTCGTTTTTTTTTTTTTACTATTTTCTACGTTAATTAGTTTTGTTCAAACTCTTAGCTCTGCTTGACAAAAGGTGTAACACACGGCTGCTGCTGTAATGAACTGACCAAACCTTAACCCTTAAGACCTTTATGAGCTGGTTTAGTATTGGGATCTTTGCTGCTCAACAGGGGGTGTGTAGTGTGAGTGTGTGCGTTTCTCGTTTTCCCGTTTTGTTTTGGTTCATATAAGAAAACGAGATTTCATTTGTTTTGTGGGGGGATAATGGAATGAATGGCAGCTTGTTTTTGTATCTTTTGGGTTATTCATTTAAAATGTTCTACAGAAATTTGTTTAAATAGTTCATATTATGAATTATGCATTTTATTTTTAAAATATGTAGAATAAATTGTGTAAATTCGTTAGTTGTATATTTTATATGCAATATTTGAACACGTGCAAACGCTTAAAAATTATTGTTTTGTATCCTTGGCTGTACGTTACAGTCTCAGTGGTGTTTTAGTTATAAATTACTTCTAGGGACGAATTTTCTTAGTCCATTTCGGTCGACAAACACCACGCGAAATAGTGTCGCAATTAATCCGAAATGTCATTGACAATATCACCAAAAGAATTGACAGGTGTCATAACTCAAAACATGATTTTAGTTATCAAATTTAAATAAAGGAAAAAAACATAGGTTTCTGGAAGAGAAAAAAAACCAACTTAAACTGGAGATCTAAAATAATTTCTTTAAAAAAATAAACTACATTTTGAATTGTGACACTATTGTAGTAAATAAGCGACATATTCATAAATTGTAGATCAACTAAAACATACATTCATAAACAGATTCCGAATATGTGTTTACTTTACATTTGAAAAAGAAACTTTTGTTGGTTATACTACTTCGCCCACAATCAGGTCGTACCCCTGAACATTTTTTAATATGCAATTTAAGTTGCTGTTTTTGTAATTTTTTGTTGTTCTGTTATTAGTTCTAAGAAATAGAACTTTTAGCTTTAAGGAGACAATAAACTTTGTCTCAAAAACATAGATTTTTAAATAAACATAAAAAGAGAAATTGAAAATATTATAAAACGGACAGGCGTACGAACTGATTGTTGGCGGAGTAGTAAATACTCATTGAATCGAAAACTATTTTTTTATCCATAAAGTATCAATGTCAATAGTGTTCAGTTAGCTTACCTTTTTGGAACTTGTTGAGTTGAGTTATCCCATTTGGTGTGTTCAAATCGTCTCGTTCTTGCGATTTTACCCTACCTCTCTCGGTACAAGCCAACTCCGTTTCCTGCCTTGGATGACAAAAGTACACGTGTCAATGGTGAAAAACTGACAATGGGCCATTCGGAGCGTATAAAAACAATGGGCAGCACTTTGATGAATCTTTACAACGTAAATGGCAGGCTGGAGATAGTAGTATTTTCAAAACGGGGTTTGGTTGGAAAACGTGATCACCGTACGTTCACTATTTGGTGATCGGACTTGAAAAGTCGTTCTTTAAAATTGTTTCCAACTCAATTTTTTTACATTTCACTGGCTGTCAGTCGATTTTAATAACGATTAGATTTACCCTTAGTTTTATAAAACGATCTAATAAAGATGGACCATAACGTTGAGCTGGATGCGCCCGCCTGTTATCGACCTGATTTCTTTTAGAAAAAGAAATGGAACGATTTGTTTCTTTGTCCAGGTTTTAATATAGCCGTCCCCTTTTTGAGTTTCTGTAGAAATTTCATATTACAAAAATTACACACACATTTAAGTTTTAAGCATTTTTTTTTATTAAAATAATTTGTTTTCATAGAAAAAATTTAAATATTTATAATATCACCTTAAATGTAGTAAAAGTTTCTCTTAAACCACTAATGACTTAGACATGTTTTCGTGTAGGAAATTTTTAAAATTCTTTTTCATTCAAATCACCAGTCACGGTAATTTGTTTCTTTTCAACTATAACTATTAATAAATTAATTTAATGGTATTTTTTACAAAAGAATAAATAATGTACATGTGTATATTCAATACATATAAAAAATACTGTTTTTTTTTGTAATTTTATGTTTAACTATCACACTTTTTTTAAAAGGGAAATTTACATTTAGATTTTGAAATTCCGGTTTAAACAAACACAATTGAATCGTACCCCGTTTTGGTAACATTAGGGAATTACTTAAGTACACACTTATTATAAGAATTAATTCCAATTTACAATTCGATTCCACGACTGAATGTTATTACGGACTATTTGTCCAATCATACCGGTTGACCGCCAGAAGAGCGATTCATTTTCAAATACATTTCGATTTTAATTAGAGATCGATTACTTCTTGTTTTTAGATAAATAACATATTTATTTTTTTAAAAACCTAATGGTTTTTGTACTTTTCACATTACAAAATGTGTATTCCATCACAGTGTTGTAATTTCGTGTTGAATTCAATTAAAAAAAATGTATAGAATGAATTCATTAATATATTAATTGAGTCTGTGTACTGGCAGCACATTAATTAATCTTTAATTGAAATTCGTTTTCCGTTTTCTCTGTGCACCATTTGTTTTAAACGTTATTTGTTCTTCTTCGCTTTTAAAAACTTGCTTTCAATCTATTCAAGGTCAACGATTGGAAATTTTCGAATAAATTAGATAACTTTCATTACAGACATTCGGTGACACTTTTTCTTGGCGGGTTTTCCTTTGCCACAACCCTTTTTACGTGTTTCGAAGCATGTCTTTGCTGGTTGATTTCTAATACGCCATTTCAGCACCCCATGGCCGATAGGGTTTCGAACCATTGGCGGTAACATATACGCCCGTTTGATGATTGTATTCTTGAGCCACGCTGACCGGATATTGGGTCGGCATTGTTGTGTAACCCAAAGCGGTTGTCGGAACTGCTGATGCACCCTGTCGATGGCCACTGTGCCCGTGCGGACTGGTCAATTCAATGTATGTGGCTCCTTGATGGTCCTGGTGGGCGGTGGTGGGGTCGTGTGTTGGATAGTGATGGTGTTGTTGTTGTTGTTGTGTGGCCTGCTGTTGTTGTTGCTGAGGTTGTGGCAGATGGCTGTCGTGTGAGGTGGTAGGGGTTATTTGGGGATGCGCAACAACTTGTTGGCTTTGAGATTGTTGTTGTTGCTGTGATTGAGTTTGTTGCTGCTGCTGCTGTTGTTGTTGGGGGGATGTGACTTGTGCTGAGGTGTGACTGATTAAACCATGACCATCTTGAGCCGATCCCACTGAGGTTGATCGCACATTGTGTTGTTGCTGCTGTTGGCCATGTTGTTGCGTATGCATGTTGCTGGAGGCATTTGGCGATGAACTCAATGTGGGATATTGATGAAGAGCCGATGGCAAATTGGGCACATACGATGAAGTGCTGCTGTGTGTACTGGTGGCATACGTCTGATACGGAGCAACACCACAGTTGGGCTGATAAGCAGCAGCCGCTGCCACCGCCGATGTCGCCGTAGCCGTTGGATGCACCGACCAGGCCGATGATCCCGGTGTGGCCGCGCAATTCTTCACTGACAACTCACGCTGTTGCACAAAGTACTGCAGGTGAGACATTAAGCGTAAACGCAAGGGATCCTGTATGTCCATGCCCTCAATGGTCACCAAATATCTGGCGACCTCGGCAGCACATTCACGAAATCCGATGATATGATAATCCATAGCGAATCTTTGCGGATCATAGCCAAGTGCATCGGTACCTGAAGCGAAACATAAGGGGAGGGGATACAAGTTAATAAACACGTCAATTGAAAAACTAGTTTGTGTGTGTGTATGTAAATAAATAAATGATGAGATTAGAGGAAAAAACATTCCCACGAAATGTCCTGTCCCGTTACGGGCCAGCACTCATTCATGCAAACCCACCACCACCACCACCCCTTTTGTAATTAATTAGAAATTCTTATAGGAATTTTGTGTTTTGTTTTGTGTTGAGCACGAAAATAGGGGTGGTACTCTGCGAATATTTTTATTGCCGGCTTCTCACTGCATAGAAGAAGTGACAAAGCCAAGTGCATTCCCAATGTGTAACCATTTGGGGTGGTCGTTCATATCATCATATCTAATGCCCACTGAAACCGTGAGATAATCGGGAAAACAATACAAAATAACAACAACAACATAAAAACATATTAACCAGTGTCAATTTAGCGGTTAAAAAGTGTGGGAATCTTTTTTCCTTTTGATGGCACGAGGTTATTTTGTTTCTGGTGGGTGTTTGTTGATTTTAATGAGAATTATTTCGTGGGTGTGTAATTTCTGATTGGAGTATTATGGGAAACGAAAGAACGTGAATATGTTTGTGTGAGTGTACATATTTTTCCTTTACAGAACAAATTTGAGTTTATTCTTAGAGTTGTGCAAACTGATTCATGAATAAGCTCAATCCATAGACACTAATTAAAATGTTCAAACAATATCAGAACATGGTAACCTGTTCGAATGTAATACGACGACTTTTCCCTAAGCTCTGCCCCTTTCTCTCTTTATCACACGATTTTTATTCTTTTCGTATAATCTTGGATATTCTCAGTGGATATTCTACTTTCTTTAGTTAGGTTTATTTGACAAGAAAAAACATTGATTTCTTAATTTTGAAAAAGATCGTAAAAAAAGCGAATGTAAAGCTTTTTTTACTTTTAAAACTTTACAACTTACAAAGCTGAGTGAGAAATTCTGAGTTTTGGTGATTTTAATTTCTATAAAGCTTTGAAAACTTTTGGGTTTAAGATATACATCTGAGATTCTAAAAATTAAGTAGAGTTGCGATGAAAAAATGGAGATTTATTCCATTCCAACAGAACAAATTTTGGATTATTAACACCTAGAAAGCTTTTGTGATTAAGACATACAATTTTGCAATCATCCAAAAGATTATATTGCCCAAAAGCTAATTTTTAATCTCCCTGGTTCAGTGATAGAAGCTTTATGATAAATTCAAAATCTTTGAAAAACTTAAAAATATTCTGAGCTGTCAGTACGTCTTCTGTTTTCAATGGCAGAAAATCTGCACATATTTCGACTGTTGACCCATTCTTAATTTCTTCCAATCACTTGAAAGTCAAACTTTGAGGAAAGACTTTCAGGTAAAACAACCATCTGATTTGGAGGATTGCAAATATCCAATTTTGACAGCTGTTAGCTTTGGAAGTATAAAAAGCTTTCATGTGGGAACAAAAAATGCTTCCAAGTTCTTATTTTACAATTAAGAAAATATTTTGGTTTTTATTTTAAGCACAATTTGTATTGCGGTCTGGGTGTAGCCTTTGATAAATCTCTAAAAGCTTTCAAGAAAATATAATCCAATAGCAATATTCTCGAAGTAGAAAATCGAATTTGGAAAATTAGGAAAATAGTGCATGCTTTCGTTTCACTATTTCACAATTTTAAAGTTTCTGAATGTCATTCGTGGGTTAACATTTTTCCTTTCATCCTTTTCTAATCTATTGACATTTCCATTGTGATAATTACCTTTTGCTTGTAAATTTTTCAAATGTTCCACGGTCAGCTGTAAAATTTCAGCTTTTTCCAATTTCGAAGAGCCTTGCTTTTCGTAGGCCGATGGCACCAAACGTTTCAATTCGCATAACGAGGAGTTAATGCGATCGCGGCGTTTCTTCTCAATGACACCACGGCGTTTTTTGCGACTCATCAATTGGCAACTGTTGCCTTCTCCGGGAGAAATCCTATAAAAATAAATAGACCAACAATATATTAGAAAGTGTCCAATTTAAAAAAATCCTAATTCCAAGTGGATTTTTTTTCTGTGGGATTCTGTGCTCCGTGTGTTCAAAATACTTACTGTTCTTTGGATGATTCCTCGGAATATAAATCTTCGCAGTCACTTTCGGAAATGGCTCGCTTAAGACTTTGCGTTTGTGGGGGTGGCACCCAATGACTTTGCGGCGTAGTTGGCACTGCGGCGGCGCCATAGCTCCAATGTAATGATGCGTTATTGTGATGCATATTGTGATCCATGTTTTTTTTTGGTTGATTGGTTTTTTTTTTTTAAATTTATTGATAACACTTTATTTTTTTTAATAAATCCACTTGTTTAGGTAATTTTTTAAAATTTTTATTTTTGGCACTTTTATATTGTTTGTCGATTTTTGTGTTTTCTTCAAAAGTGTTAACTTGTGATTTTTAAAAAATGAAATAGTTTTCACTGTGGATGGCCAGAGCTAGTTTAGAGCACGTGACTTATCGTGTGTACGAACGACGTTCGACTGATTTTGAAACGCACGACCAGCATGTGCCACAACTCAAACTCCAGGCGAGTTTCAAATATTTTCACCAATAAAATCAGAACGCATCTAAACTACCCCCAGCGAAAACCCACCCGTTTGCCTCATGCATGCGGCCGTGTGCCTGCAACACGGTAAGGGTTAATATCGCTGGTATTTCCTGCGATCCTTTATCGCAAGAGCGAGAGAGGGACAGCGAGAGCAAGTGTATCTCTCTTGCTTTAGCAGGAAAGGGAAATGAACATGCAGACAGACAACATGTTTGCTTACCGTTACAAGTTCGCATCATCCCGGAATCAGCTCAGCGACCATAAACGAGCAATTACGTGCATACAAGTGAATTTAGCTCGGTTGTGTTGAGAGCGTGTGTGTCTATGATTTTCGGCTTAGTTCGTGCTCTCGTGTATTGTTCGGTACAATATTTGTTTACATTTCTCCCGTGTTTGAACCTGACCAATCTATTGATGGTCGGTCGTGTGCGTGCGTGTGCGAGGCTTGTTGCATCTGTGTCCGTCTATCTCTCGACTGGCTGCTGGCTGCAAGTCTCTCTTACAGCGTTACCACAAAATAATCATCGTTGACATTGTGGAAGGATGTCGTTGTCGTCGTCGTCGCCGCCTAAAGCTTGTCATTGCATGTTGCACGTTTACGTTGTTAGTTCGCCACTTGACAGTAATGTTTGTGTGACGCTGCTGCATCAACAATTGTTGTTCGCTGTTTTTTTTTTAAGCGGCCATCCTTCGTTTGTGTAAATTTGTTAAGATTCTTGTCGTCGTCACAATGAATATGGAGCACACGTTCCCAACTTACGCTGGTCGTGTGTGCCCCCAACAAGTGCATCTCGCATTGTGGGAGTTCAGGCACAACGATTTCCATCTCTAGGTCATTGGCCGCCATTGAACGGCGTCTGCTTGTTTTGATGTCGGGGCCGACCGTGTGCCATACCGCCTGTGGCGCCAGTCCCAGTATTGACACTTGGAATTAGGTCAGGTTCGTAACAGGTGAATTTGTTCGTTTTATTCCTGTTGGTGTTTGCAAACGGATCAAATAGTCGGTAATTTGTTGGGTTGTAGTGTTTTCTGTTGTGATTGCTTTTTAATTTCGGAACTAATTGAATTAAAATTCAAAATACTGTTCTCTCCATCCCATAGAAACCTCCTCTGTTTAATAACCCGGAGCGGATAACAATTCACTTTCTACAAAGTTTGGAGTCTGACGTAGTCAGAGTTTTAAATGTATGTTACGCAGATGCTCCAAAGTCATGTCAGAAGTGACTTATTTATTTAAACGACCTTTCTCAATATTAACAGATTGTTACTTTTCTAGGATTTTGTCATTCCTTATTATTTGTTTATTTCATTCTCCAAATTGTATGATGTTCTTATGGAAACTCTTTTTTAAATTTAAATTAGTTTCCTAACTACAGGGTTTTCCAACAAGAGGTGTTATTTTGGTATTCAAAGAAAAATTTAATTTTTTGAGATAATTGATCGGATTTTTATTTCATAATAAAGAGGAAGGTATGCTGTTAATAATGAAAATCAACGTCTGCCAAATTGCCACCACGGCCACGCTTATAGGACCATATCCTTTTCATGACATTTTACATAATCAAATCGCAAAGTGGCCTTCTTCCAATTCCTCACGAATTCTATCTTTGAGGTCTTGAATCGACGCTGGGCTGTTGGTGTAGGCCTTATCTTTCACGTGGCCCAAAGGAAGAAATCGCAAGATGTTAAATCACAAGATCACCTCTTCGAGAGATAACACAGTCCGGAAACTTTTCCCGTAAAAGAGCAATGCACAGTGGTCGATCCCATTGGCCAAAAATAAAAAAATCTAAGTCAGAAATTTTTCACCAAGTGTGGCATCACTGTTTCTTAACAAAACAAGGTATTAAAATTTATAGTTGTTTCTGTTTTATTCCATCTGTACCCTTTAAGAACAGCTTCAAAAGAGAGAGTAAGTAAGCAGCGGGTTTTTGCAGTGTGAAAAAGTGGAAAATTAAGTGCAACTTAAAATTAATTAAAACAAAAGAAAAGAAACTTCTATTGAAATAAATCGAAATGAATATTGAATCAAATGGTATTTACTATATTTTAAAATAATAACAATGTGTTAAGCTTGTTGTAAATTTGTTATAGAATTAATTTTGTTCCAGTGTCATTGTTAGTGTTCGTTTGTCCATATATGTAAATTTTAACTAGAGTTTTAGTTGTGTTCCCCCCTGAAGTCTCCAATGGGATTTTTTTTGGTTTACTAGGTAATATTTCAAGATTCTAAAATTGGTAATATCAGCTGCACATTTTTGCCCGTCTTTGTGTTATCCCCCTCAGACCCAACCCGCCTCGTTGTTTTTATGTCCAAATATGAATTTTTGTGTGGTGTTTGTTAATTTATGTTCGCGTTGCTCTGTTATTGTTATGCATGTAAGGAAATGTGTTTATTTTTTGTTTTTGTTTGAATAATGATCGAGGACGTCCTAGATTAAGTTACGGAGACTGTTCAAACAGGACAAAGCGACGACGAATAGCAGATTTTTTGAGTACTTTCTTCATATATCGTATAGGCTTGACCAAAAACAATGGCAAATTAAGTCTGTAGAAGGAAAAGCAGAAATGCTCAAGAGAAAACAGAATATTCAATTACAATTCCGAGAAAAAATGGGACTAATAGTCGACAAGCCAAAAACTGGAGGGAGTGGGTCTTCCAATGATGGAAATACGGCACGAGAATTCTTTAACAATGCTGGTTTATCTGCAGAAATAACAGGCATTGATAAAATAGTAATTGAGAGATGTGCAACATTGTTGCAAGCTTTGTCTTCAGGGTATACTATTAATGTCGACAAATTTAGGAAATATGCACTGGACACTGCTAAGCAGCTGACAAATAAATATTCCTGGTACTATCTTCCCCCCTCAATCCACAAAATTTTAATTCATGCTTCAGATGTTATTGAATATGCACTGGTATCGATTGGAGAGCTCTCTGAAGAAGCTGCAGAGTCCAGAAACAAAGATATAAAGAAATTTCGACTCCAGCACACGCGTAAAATTTCACGCATTTCAACAAATACTGATTTGTTTAACCGTTTACTTTTAACATCGGATCCATTTATAACAGGACAACGAAAGTTACCATGCAAGGACAAATCAATTTTATTAAAATCTGTTTTTGAATTGCTAGATTAATTTGAAGTCGATTTTCGTTTAAGGGGTGTTGTTACTAAAAAACAGACTAAATATCAACAATTTTAAAACTTCTATAAAAAAATGAATACGCAATGTTTTTTAATTCTTATTTTTATTATTTCAAAGGGTATTTATCGTTATACTTTTAGGCAACCCTCCTTACCCTTTTATAATTTTGTATTACATTTTGTTTTATATGAAATTTATCATTATTTTTAATTTTTAAACTAATCTTGTAAACAAGTTGTTAACATATGAATTAAAAACAAATTTCGTAAATTTTCTCAAGTTTTTGCTGACGTGGGGTAAATGTGGGTGCCTGGGTACGGTAGGAGGGGGGGGGTTATGAGTCATCAACCACTCCCATTTTATCAGTAAATAGTTCTGACATATTTATAAAGCCGTGACCAAAGTTTCACGCTGATACCTACAGTGGAAGTAGTTTTGGCCGCTAACTCCATACAGTTCCGACCACTGTGCAATGGTTTCATTGCTTGTACGGCACGTAGCGCCGTCTTGTTGAAAGTACTCCGACTATAAAAAATCATTAATCATCTCCCGATAGCGCAATCCGTTCACCGTAACTGTTGATCCAACCTTATTTTCGAAAAAGTATGATTCAATGACCGTGCCGGACCATGAACCGCACCAAACAGTCAGACGTTGAGGATAGAGAAGCTTCTCAACAATAACTCTTGGGTTTTCCGGTCACAGATGCGAAAATGTTGGTTGTTGACGTAACCACCGAGGTGGAAATGGACCTCATCAGTCAAGATGATTTTTCGATGGAATTCCGGATCATTTTCATGCATTTCAACAACCCAATCAGCAACGACACGACGTTGTTGATGATCGGCCGGCTTGAGTTATTTTGTTTGTTATAAGCCAAAAGACCTAAGTCTTCTTTATGCAAAATACGGTGTAATGACTTTTGTGGAATGGCCAATTCCAAAGAACGACGAGGAATGGACAAACCTGGGTTTTCTTCAACACTTTGGCCTACAGCAGCATTATACTCAGTTGTTCTTGAGCCACGAGCACGGGTTTTATTCTTCACATCACTAACTTGCCCAAATAGCTCGAATTTTTCCACCAATTTCTGTATTGCGGTCCGACAAGGTGATTCACGACGACGAAGTCTTAGTTTTGCGAACTGTGACTGCAAGATTTTCACCATTTATAGTGAATTTTAATAATTTCAATGCGTTGGTTTTCGTCCTATTTTTAGTATTGGCGTAGTTTTTACTTGTCAAATGTCAAAGAATAAAAGCTTCAAAAGTGACAGCTACCGAAATACCGGGTTATTCAAAATAACACCTCTTGTTGGAAACCCTTTTATTATATTGCAATCGGATGAGTGGTTTCATATTGTATCATATATTATTTTGGCAGTGACAACTGATTTCCGATCAAAATCTGGACAGGAAGTTTATTTCATAGCTCCAGGGAACGAAATGAATCGATATACGGTTTAAGAATGTTGGGAAATCATATAAACTGACTTCCAAAGTCAATGGTGTGTAACCCAAATATTTTTTTTGCAAAAAGTAGAAATTGTTTTTAAAAAGGGCTTCAAGCTTTGTGTTTGCTTTGATTGCAGTCAAGGCATACGGATATGTGCACAGAGTACTCTGATAACATATAACTACTAATAACATAATTCCTAGACGTGTGCTATCCGGATGAACAAATGCTCTCGTAAATCAAATGGTCAAAAAAATAAAAAAAATTTTTAAAAAAAATAGTAGTTATCGCTACCTTGGAATTGCTTCAGTCGTGCAACATAGCTGACATATATACGACTTCTTAACATTCCAGGCAAACAACAATTTTAAGTCTCGACAGTCTTCCAAAATCCATTATCTATTTTTTTTAACTGACCACTTTCCATTAAAATAAATAATAATAAAATAAATTAGTTCTCATAAGGTCACAATATCAGGATTAGGTTTATTATTATTTCATTCGTTTTTTTTTTTGTCAAATATCCGCAATTAATCAAACCAATCTCGTCTACAGATATGATAAGTTATTCAATGAAACAACAACAACAACATCCATAACAATAGCAACAACAGCAACAGACTAAGTACACTGACTGGGTGAATAGACCATGTCAACACAATAAAGTACCAAAAGGTTCCCGTGTGAGCAATAGAAGAAACGGGCGAAGCAAAACTCACCCCCGATTTGAATGCACTGCACACTGAAGGATGAAACTTAAGCGACTTTGGCGGAAATTGTACCGAATATCCACTCACAGTTAAACTTGTTTGTTGTGAACCACCCAAAAAAACAACAACAGAACAGAAAGAATCAAATAAAAGCAACAACAGCATGAGCAAACACAAAAAGGATGAAGGCGACTCTCGTAAAATGTTAAAAGTGTAGGACGTGGGAAATGCACTACGAAGACATTTCTCACGCATGTTTGACACGTGCTATGTCGGGGCGAACTTTTAATGCAACGAGAAAATTACAAATGGAACCGTTTGATGTACGAGTGAGCCACTACGACGACAGCAGCTATGTATGTATGTGTGGACAGGCTTGGAAGGATGTGTTGTTTGTGTATTAAGATTATAAGAGACAAGTATGACTACAAGTACTTGGACAATCTACAAACATTCGTACAGTGACTCAAAATATAGAATTATTTAAATGGAATATGACAGGTATGGAGTAGAGTTTCAACTGAAGTTTTAGATTCGTATTCAGTGGTTTCGATTGTCCAGACTAGTTGCTACAGCAGCTAATCACTCCGAGCTGCGACACTTGTTGCGTCCAGTAGTCACAGAAGAAATCCTCCAACAAGCGTTTCAAAGACGTGAGGAATATTCTATTATCTTTACTTTTTAACAATTCCTCGATTTTGATTCAATTAATTTTATCGTCAGTGATCTATTCTCATTTTGAGCCACTGTATGTATGCACATATAGACGTATGTTCGTACGAATATAATATTAATGGATACATGTGTAACACACAGTAACAAAAATATTGTTTATAATTTCCCTACTACAACTCCCATCTACACCCGACCCCAACCACCGAACATTCATCCACGTGCCCATGACAATGGATTTTAGTTACGAGTGCTTTTGTTTTTTTCTTATTAATTCTTTTCAGTTTCAGTATGTTTTTTTGTTGTTGTTTCTGTTCAAAGGAAATGATTGTTACAAAATGTTCTTTTCAATAATATTTTCTTGATGTTTATTTTCGTGAAATGTTAATTGCAACTCAAGAAACCCGAAACTGTGTGTGAGAGCATGAGAACGGCCGAAAAGGACGACGAGAGAGAGCGTAAATGGAGTTGAGGATGAAAGAAAAAACGGTCAAGAACAATCCGTATCAATTTCTATGGAAATCCTTCTTCAAGGAGATCTGCTGTGACACATAGTCGAATTTTAGTACGGGGAGAGATGGCGAATGGTATGGTAGGTATTGCACAATAGTGTGCTTTGAAATGGATCTTGATTATACTAAAATGTAATAAGTTTTCTTGTTTCTATTTAGGAATACGCTGGTGTGCCTAATCAATACATCACAATTTCCAAGCCAGTGGTGGTTTAGATAACCCCTGAATGTGGCAAAAGAATGATCACATTACGAATTCCATTGAAAATGCTAAAATATTCAAGATCATCAAGCGGAGAATGAAGTGATGGACTTGGACGATATTTGGTTTCATCAGAATAGCGCGACATGCCACACTTGATCCTTTGGGCACCAAGTTTGTTAACAGTATGCAACAACAAAATAAAAACATTTTGTCTGACAACTAAAAAGTTATTTGCCGTGAGCATTGAGGCATTGACATTCGTAACCAGCAAAAAATGTATGTATAATTTCTTTTTCTTTTGAAATTATTTCTAACATATTTTTTTTCTAATTTAGGACGCCATAAGTCACCAGAAAATATTGTGAAATCCTTAGATAAAGTTGCATTGTTTAATCAGCCATCTGGGTGTTGTCTATTGGCTACCTAGGCGCTTCGATTTGAACCCGTTAGAATTTGTTATGGGATACCGTGAAGGGCCGATATTATGCAAACAATAAATTAACGATTCAGGGCCCTTGTGCCGAATATCGAGCCATCCGTTAGTGACAGAGGAACGGGTACCGTCAGCAAAATTTAATTGACTGAATGCAACGGTGAAGCCAGTCGATACAGCCACCTGCATTTAATCGTTTTCCATAAATATTGGGAGGATGGACCTTTTGCAATAACTTCTGATATAGTATAGTACGAGTTCGCCTTGATTGCCATATCGGACACGATCATGTCACATGGCTATAATTCAAGAGGTTTGGCGAGAACTATATATGCTCCAGGACAATGAATTTACCACAATTAACATACAGCAAAGTTCTCCAGAAACCATTTAAATGGCGATTGCTTATACAACTACAGCAGACAGTACATCTCACTGCCTTATCGAAATATTTAGTTTCTAAGGGTGAGTCTTACATAATCTTTTTTCTTTTATTTAAATATCCTATTTTGTAATATATTAACTAACATTTCGAAAAACACAAAAAGTAGTCGTCTTTGAAAATATTTCTAAAATATATTCAATTGTCCTATTTTAAATAGCTAAAATAATCACGTACAACCAATTTTTGTACAGAACTCAAAAATGTTTAATGTATAAAAAGTTACCGAACCAATCTAACCAATGTAATTAGATTCTGGACAACTGATGAAATGTATTGCCTAAAAAATTATGTTCTCAAAAATTATACTAGCACGTAATAATACGAAAAGAAAAAATAGTATTTCAAAGCTCGATTTTTTTTGTATTTTCCTACTAGTTTGTGAAATGCCCCTAAATTCCCCGCTCACTGATAAGAAACACTCAGGATTCGCTTTGAATAGATTTAGGATTGCATTTTTTTGTTTTATTCCAAATTGGACGCTATATAGGAGTCTTGTGCATAATTTAAATTTACATATGTAGGTATGTTGTATGTATGATAATATTTAAGGACACTTTAATAAAATTCCATATCTCTGACAACGTTTCATCTTCGAACTACTCCACCTCCAACCAGGTCTCCAATGTTGTAGAACTTGAACGCAAGCTTGATTTTGCCGGTGAGCTATTTGCATTTATATCGAAATCGGGGAAATCATCATCCTCCAGGGAATTACCATTGATATCCCATTTGACCACCGGTGTCAATTTAAAAAAATAATCTCGCTCTTCACCTATGAACAGCTGATGATGATTGCCATCGGTGATACAGCCTAAGCTCACATTGACTGGAAGCAAATGATTTAATTGTTGCGCCTGCTGTTGATGTAGCGGTTGTGGCTCTGTGGCAAAGTGATTGTGTTGCATTTCAAGGCCTTTGGTGGTATTGACGAACTCTTTGGAATCGGCATTAAGACAGTTCATATTGTTGGAGGAGCTGGTTTTGTGGTTGTTTTTGGTGTTGCCATTGGTGAGAGTATTCGAGATGGTGGTTGACATTATATCGGTCTCATCTTCATCTTCGTCATTGATTATATAATTATCTAGGCTACAAGTGGACGGTGTGTGGCGGAGATATCGGACATCTTCTTTGTACTTGACTTTTTCGAAAACAACCTCAAGTTTTGTATCATCATGTGGGCTAGTGCCAGTAGGCTTCTCTGTACTCTTGTTGTTAAAGTGCGGATCATAGGGTACAATTTCGGAAGCCGTATCACTGCGTAATTGTTGCAAACGACGAAATTCATAACCGTCGGCGGTGAGGAATAGTTTCGAGGTTAAACTTTGTAAGACATCCTTGTCGGTATTCACGTCTTCGAAATGAATTGTTAATTTTCTTTTAGCGGTTTCCTTGTTGACATCTTCGTGGGATCCTTTGGCCCCATCCCCCTTTCGGTTTTTATAGCAGGAGACAAGTTTCTTTGGAGTGACATTTTCATTTTGATTTACATCCTTCTCTTTTGCTTCGACGGAAATGTCGACATCTGTTGAGATGTCCTCCTCTTCTAGGCGTTTTAGGAAAATTTGTTTATTGGATAGTTTACGCATTAGCTGGAAAATAAAGGCAATAAATGAGACTTTAAGAAAAAAGATAAAAAACATAAAAACAATATATATGATATATATGGGAAAACACGTCAAACGTAATTGTTTAGCGTCTGATTTTAGTAGAATTTTGCGCAACTGTAGGTCTAGTGATAGCAACCTCCTTGCGTGCAGGGATTTCATAATTAGATTTTTTATTTTGTAACTAGAGGGTGTAATGTTAAACTAATCGTAACTTATATACAGATGGTTCGATTATTACGACTTTTATATTCCCTGAAAACCATCATTTTGATGTGGTCAACAAATCTGTGTTCACAAGTCATAAAAGTCTAAATCTATTTTCAATTTATTCATTAGAACCGTTTAAAGTGGCAAATCCTGAAAACGAAACGATAGAAAATCGACATAGGAAGTAGAATTTTTTAGATCATGTCCTAGAGACCGAATGAATGAAATATCCTAGTTGTCACTTCTATCGAAAGAAATTGAACCCTTAAATGTGCGGTGTAACCTATAGGATAAAACCAAATTTTGATTCTGTCGCAATATACAGCCTACCGGGTCATCTTTTATGATAGGGTATTATTCGTATTTGGAAAAAAGAACTCTTAATTTGTATAAAAAAAACTGGGAAATTGTGTAGACTCTGCGCATTTAAGGTACGTGTATTGCACATAAACGAGTATCTAGATCAACATGATGATTGCAAGCGCTGTCCTCATCGGACCCTTTCTTGACCGACTTCGAGGTAGGTCAGGCTTTAATATAAAGGGTGTTTTTTATTGAGGTATAGAACTTCGAATTGAAATAAAACACAAGAAAATCGTTTTAATGTCCATCAATGTGGCTTTATTGGAAGGATAATTTTATTTTATTAATGTTTAAATATGATTTCGGGCAAATAAAGCCAATTCTACAGGTCCAATTTCACTGAACAAAATTTTGTGATGAAAATCAGCATCGAGATGAATCTCATTTTCGGCCCATACACCAAAATCACGACGCATTGCATGGTCTTGCGGCTTTAATTCTTGCACAAGCTGGATCTTGTAAGGTCGCAAGCCAAGATCTTTGCGCAAAATCTTCCATAAAGTTGATGGACAAAGCTCCAATTGCTGTGCACGGTGGCGAATCGATTCATTCGGACGGAGCTTGCGGTGAACTTCGCGAACTGAACCATTACTTTCGAAATAAATTTGCATGATTTGCAAGCGTTGTTCTTTTGTCAACCTATTCATGATGAAATGGCAAACCAAACTAAATATTAATCACTTGACAGCTGACAAAATGGCCGCCAGTTAAAAAAGTGATGCCAACTTAAAGTTCTATACCCCAATAAAAAACACCCTTTGCTTATGAGATTTTAATCAATCGCTTGAGAAAGCTGTCATGGATGTATTTCCTACTGATTTGTAGTCCACTTTATAGAATAATTTGTTGGCAAAAAGTATTAGATTTATATAAGAAATGTCGTTAAAATCGGGATGAAAGAGTTGGTTTATTATAAGTTACTGTTATTGTTTCTAAAACGCACACCCAGACAGGGAGGTAGACACCATGTTTATTATACATATATTGGTCAACTCAGCTCTACGTACTCGGTCACCGTAGCTCATGAGCAGTTCAAGGTAGTGCTGGAATCTTTGGTAATCGTCGTTATGATTGGCTTTCTCCAAATCACTGTTATATTTTTAAAAAAAAATCGTAATTTTTGGCCCGACTAACAAATTTCTATTATTTTCAGTATGGGTTTTGCATAATTATTAGTTTTGCTGTTAATAGGTTTTCCTCGAAACGAAAAACTTCAGCTATATGCAAAAATATATGTATATTTTTGTCCTTGTTCCGGAAACACAAACTCTCCACACTCCACATTTTGTTGTCAGAGTACTCCGCACGACATTACAAACCTTGCGGCAGTTCCTTGTTTCCACCATAGCCAATTAAATACATTCATTCTACACACGACCTATACGCAAAGCATTACAAGGCTAAGTTTAATCCTTTTGTGTTTGCAACTATCTAATCAATATTATTGATTTTTATTCACCATATAAATATATATGCACGGCCTTTACAATATTCTGGCGCTGCAACCGATATGGACTTACCTTCATGCAGGACTTTTTCGTACGTTTCAATAGATGCGACATTGTTGTGCGTGTTGTCCATATGATGTATCCCTGAATGAAATTTATGTAAACGACTCAAAGCCATTACCACCAAACCAATACAATTTTTCTGTTTAAATTCTAATTTTATTTTTTTTATTTTCTAATCTGCTGTGCGTTTTTCTTTCCCTATTCCTTTTCTATTTTTGTTACATTTTACGGAAGAGACCGACGACCGACCGACCGTTGGTAGTTGTTCACCAGACTGGCTCGTCGAACCCCCAAAAAATGACTGCATTATTGCCATGGAAAATATAGTTAGCCGTAGTGGCTCACACAGTGAGAGGGGGGGGGGGTCACCAGTCATACTCTCATCAGTAGTGGCAGGCAAGGCACAAAAGCGTTTAACAGCGTAACACCCATTTCTCAAATGAGGCTGATGACGCGTTTGTTGTTGGTTGCTACTGGTGTTGCCGTTGGATTTCGGACATTTGCGACCGAATGAACTGAGCGAAATTTAAATGGAAATTGTTGGCTGAGTATAGATTTCGTTCCTTTACAACATTTCACAGTTCAGTTGGTTTGTCCGTTCAGTGAATTTTATGTACGGACGTGCATGTATTGTATTTTTCACAATGGCAACACACACACACACAACCATCATTAAACGATAACGACTTCGTCCAGCGACAAAAGCCCTACAATAACTGGAAGCAGTGATGCAAACTTTGCGCGTGCCAAAAGCGTCTAGTATTTCTTACGCTTTTTGCGATTTGTTTCAGACTTTCCAACTTATAAATTCATTCGGTATCGGGTGGTAGAGGGTTTTTTTTTTTTAAAAAAATTTGTTATATTGACAGTAAATATATATTTGTGTAACGAATATATATACACTAAGGAGAATGTATGTCTCAGTCCTCGAACACCGACTCGCCGTTGATCTAAATAACTCGATATTGCAGGCTCTTGCAATAAAGCCATATTCCAAGTCGTATTCTTCAATAGCAGGCCAAAAAAAAAAGTCGGTTATCATACGACCATAACGCTCCATCGTCGTTTTCGAAGAAGTAAGGTCCAATCACACTTTCGGACCAATGAGCGCACCAAACAGTGGCTTTATGTGGATGTAATGACCTCACTTCAATTACTTGAGGATTCTCAGAACCCCAAATACGACAATTTTGTTTAGTAACATACCCAGCAAGTGAGAAATGTGCTTCATCGCTGAAGAACATTTTGTTCGAAAAATCGACGTCCATTTTTGTACTAGGTTTAAATAATTTTTACGCGTTGTGTGATAGTTAAGCAATCGATTTTCGTCAGTGTCAGTCTTCTAACGAAAAAGAAAAAAATTGGTTTAACAACTTAGTGGAATTCCAGCCCTGTACTTTTGAAACCGAGAAATGGATAACCCTATATTATAGTCAAGTCTCTCCATTGCTGTGGACTTTCTACCCTACTGCATTTACAGCATGTATTTTCTTATTGGGTCGGCAAACCGTTTTGCCATTTTTGTTAAAAAGAAAAGTTTTAGTTGTCATCACTGAGTACGAATACGTAAATATACATGCGTGTGCTTCAAAGGATATGTTGTTATGTCAGTACACTATGCTACAGAGTGATTCATAATAAATGCTGCTTCTTCTGTGTTGTGTGTGTTTTTTTTTGTGTTTCCACAAACCGCACACAATACGTTTTGTTACACGTGCAAAAAATCGTTCTCAACAAGCACACATTCAAAAACAACAATAAGAGCAAATACACTCTCACATGCCCCCACTCATATGCAGCGTTGCCGTTGATGATACTAAAGTATCAAAATGATACTTTTTTTGGGTCTTGCCACTTTTTTGATACTTTTTGTTTTTGATACTAAATTTGATACTTTTTGTTTTTAGATCCCTCTATGATCACATCAAATGTTGATATAGATTATTTCGATTTAATATCTGAATTTAATTATAAAATTAAAGATGCAGATGTATTTGTGAGCGAATATCAATCTTTGGAGGCTTTAACAAAAGAAAAAACATTGGAGCGCCTTTTCCAAATTAGGGATGCTGAGGAGTTTTGGGGGAAAGTAGGAAAATTCCTACAACGAGCCCTTGTTCCCTACATTAAATAAATTTGTGTCATATATTTTTACACAGCAGTGCTTGCGCTGAGCGTATTTTTGCAAAACGTTCTCTTACGAAAAATAAGCTAACAAATAGACTCAAAGTTCAGACTATCAGCTCTTAATTTGGTAGATACTGATTTAGAAGATTGGAAGCCAAACCCGGAATTAATTGACAAATTCCGGAAAAAAAAAATAAGTACATAAGTACCAAATTTTCATTGACAGTTGTTTTTTTAGTTTTAATGTTTATTTAATGTTTTATTGTATTATTATTTTTGTTTTTTGTTAATTTAAATGAATTCGTATTTTTTACCTTGTTTATTGTTCTGCTTACTTTATACCTAATTTGAAGTAATATTTAAATAAAAAAATCGTTTTAAAACGTTTTAGGCCCATTATCTCAATGTACGATTAAAGTGCCGGTTAATTAACCGGCACATTAATTTATCGACGCGATATACTGCCGGTTAAACATTTTCATTTTCTCATGTATTCGTTATATTAACTGGCTGACAAATGGTAGTACGGCAACTCTACCATGTAGATGTTTATAAATGATAAAAATAAATGGCATTATTTTTATTAAATTTTTATTCAATTCAATTTTAAATATTCTTGTGAAAAAAAAACCAAAAAAATGACAGAAAAGGAGTGGAGTAATCACATCAGCTGTTCATGGTTTTCGTTATGATAAACGACTAAGGGGCAGACAAGTGCCGGTTATCATTTATCGATCCGATAAACGCTAAGTAGATATTGAGAAAAGTAATTTGTGCTAACCGGTAGTATATCGTTACGATACATTTTAATCGGACATTGAGATAATGGGCCTTATACTTTTTTTTTTAAAAATTATACCTTTTTTTGGTACTTTTTTTTAAAATGATACTTTTTGTGATACTTTTTGAAAAAAGTCAACGGCAACGCTGCTCATATGACACACACACACACAATCCCAGGCAGTTTCATACAAATTACTCGTACATACATTCAGGTCTTATTGTTCGACAGCACATGCGTATTCAGTGTAAAGAGTCATTCATGTTTTCCCTCTCGTGCTTCTTCTTTTTGTTCATCCTTTTCCGTTTGACATCATTCTCTGGCGGCGGGAAATTTCATTCAAAAACATTGGCCATGAGAGAGATGGAAGCAGAGAGGCAGGCCAAAACAATCAAATTATGATAATGTTTATTTGTTTTAGTCGCTAAACCAATCCACACACATCTACATACATATCGCCGTAGGTACGTATGTATGTTTGATTGCATGGTGTCATAGGTCATTCAACGTTAATTCGTACATACGTATTTCGGGTTTATTAATATTTCATGGCTACGACAGCAAATTAGAAGAATGAGCCACAGAGCTACAGAGACTAAGAACTGGTAGGGAAATCAAGAGGGTATTCATGTGAGATAATATTTTATTGCGTTGATGTTATTGTATATTTTATACTTGCTTGTATGTACGTATGTATCATGTATATTTTGTAACTGTTGAGTGAACTTTTCGTTGCGTTCAGATCTGACCTGTCCTGTCAATAAAACGTTTTGCCTTATTGCGTAACCTTTTATTAGTTTTCGTTTTCATCACGCCACCAACGGTTTTGTGGCAAGCCTTCTTAATTTAGACTACGCAAATGTTGTGTAACTATTTTATTTTCTTTGTGGATTTTTTTTTATACTTACGAAACGTTGAACGGGACCTGGTGTTTTAAAGAATTGTAGGTAGTGGGTCCATTCAAATAGTTTCCAAGCCGCAAAACATCTGTTTTTTTCGCTTTTAATTGACATACAGTATTTTCAACGAACATCTCACTTCTGCATCCAAAGAAATTGAACATCGTGAAATTGATTTATGTTTGTTCATTAAATTCCTCATAAGAAAAAATAGAAAAAAAACATCATTACTGCATTTAAACAAAATAAAAAAACGCTGACATAAAAATACCCTCCGAAATGACAAATGAATTGAAGACAATTTAAATTTCGTCAAACGAATCTAATTTAAATATCCGGTTTTCAGAAACCGGAAAAAGCCGCCACAACAATCACAACAAAACATCATTTACATTCGATTTGAAAAAAAAAAACAAAATAAATGAATGAAATCATAAAAAACAAAAACCACAAGACTCAAAAGAACAATTAAAACGAAATTAACACGCTAATGTTACAGAAAGTGTTTGAAATTTCAATTGAAAAATCGTGTTTTATAAAAAACCAAATGTCGCTTTGTTCTTTTGTGTTTTTATTTTATTTAGGGGGGGTGGGGAGGAATAGAGTGTCAGCGCATTGGTCACATCACTCATCAAACACACACAAACAAACACCGGGAGCAGCAGTCACATTCGACCTCACATTTAGTTTGAAATGCACATATCCACCACTAAATCCTTGAAGATGTGTTTCCCACTTTTTTTTTTAAATGAACAACAGCCATTAAATTTACTGTTGTTGAAATCGAATTTAGTAGTTATGGCTCTTAGATTTGTGTGTGTGTTGATGTGGTTTTTGAATCGTTCGCGATTTTTATGAAATTAATAAAGTCCTGCGTGGAAAATTGCCAGTTGATTATAAAGTGCAAAAAGTGATCATTCAATTTATTTTTGACATGTCCTGAGTGTGGATTTCCTTTTTTTTTCTCAATTTTTATTTGTCATGCCAATGGCCATAGAGAATTTCAAATGTCATCCACAGTAGAATAAAAGATGAAGGGTACAATTCAAAAGAAAATATTAATTTTGGATTGGTGTGAGTGCCGTTCTTAGCGGTCGACGGTTCGATTTGTTCATACCCTACAGTAGGCGCGGTTGTTATACGATGGTTTCAGTTATCGCTAATAGTTGTTCGTTATAACTTGAGTTCCCCTTAATGATAATAGAGGAAGGCTGAAAAAGGTACACTAAAAGACACTATACGAGTTGGAGATGTTATTTTCTTTTTAAATTGTGAACCGATACTAGAAGAAGTGAAGAAATATTCAATCGAATTCCCATCTTCTACCGTAAAAGGATCGACCAAAAACAAGTTTGTTTTTAACAATGGAACAATTCCAAATATCAAATTACATTGGTGCGGCTGCCTCTGCTGGCATCCCGTCAACCAAATTTTCTCTGTCAGGTCCTGAATCGTCTAAGCAAACCCAAAATGTCCGATTTATTTCCATCTAGTTTTCATACCATGAACCAATAGGTCCACAATTACTATGGGAATATTGATACTGGAAAGCAATTTTCCCCACGAATATTACTAAGCAATTCATTTTAAGTTTTGTATTGCCTGAGGAATCGGAAGCAGTATTTCGCCCTGAATGTCTTTCACACAATGTCACATAGCCTAAGCCGTTTTTAAATTTTTTCACAACGCTGTGTAGTGTGACCTGGAAAATAAAAGAGTTGTTTGTCACTATCTGGTCAAATGTCATAAAAGGGGATAATGACGAAGTACTTTTTCCTTCGATCGATAGATCATCAACCAATAAAAAAATATTGATTGATTGGCAACACAAAAATGTTGAATTTCAAAAATTTCTTTAATCGCGCCACTGAAAGATAGGAATTTTTAATTGCTTGGAGATTTGTGTGATTGAGACCGCCGTACATCGTTCAAAACATAACGCACATCTCATCGTCATATACAGACGACGACGACACACAAACACACACACTTCAGTTCAGATGTGGCAGACAATGATGACAGTGGCCTTGTCTCATCATCACACGCCTCGTGGCCGTCCAACAAGAGTCA
Organism: Hydrotaea cyrtoneurina; assembly: GCA_958296145.1. NCBI lineage: Eukaryota > Metazoa > Arthropoda > Insecta > Diptera > Muscidae > Hydrotaea > Hydrotaea cyrtoneurina. Next base: position 62,753,300 of record OY282516.1, on the reverse strand, counting down.
ATTGTGTTGCTGTTGTTGGTGTGTGCTCTTAACGCGCAATGCAATTTAACACCCCTGTGTGTGTGAAAAACGTCAATAACCTTGACGGCCACAAGGATACTAGTATACACCACAATGAACGACTAAAAGGATGTGTCTGTGTTTGGGAAATGAATGTCCTTACGATCCATTGAGGTGATAATGATAGTGGTGGTGGTTTCTAATATAATTGCAATTTGATTGTATTTTTAATTTCTACTCTGTCGTACGTACGTAGCCAAGGACAATAACACGCGCCACACACACGCACACACATATATATTGACACTTCGCACCACTTGAAGCCATTCTGTCCGTCCACCCGTCCGTTCAAATGGAAAATTAACATTTTATTAATAATTTTGATATCCGTTTCAAACATTTGCACTCATTTTAATGGCACTTGATATGTTCATCGAAGAAGGCTGCATACATTAAAATAATTTACAATGGCAAATATTATGCATCGTAAATTTCAATTTTGCCACAATATGCAATTCCATCACGAGCATCCAGCCTCATCAACCGCATCATCACATCGGGCGGGGAGTGATAATCGAATAATTTTCACATGTTTTGTGGTGCGTGCCCTTTTCAACGGTCACTTGGCCTGAAGTGATTATTATACGTGTCTCTGTTTGTTGTTAAGGTCGCAACGCATGACGATGAGGGTCATAAACAATTTAATTTTAATTTCTTTGACCTTTTGTTTGAGCTAATTTCACTTTTCAATTAGTGAATTGTTCTTCTGGTCATTTTAAGGATCTTTTGTTGGTAATCACGTTTGGACTATTAAAATTTCGTTTTGTTTTGTTGAAGAGTCAGTCAGTCAGTTTATCGCAGATGTTGAGCGATAATGTTGAATGTAATTTTTTTGTGAGACATTGGGCAGTTATGTGACTGGAGGTGTCATTAATATCTTACAACCGCCCCTTGTTTGTGAGATTCTTGTAAAATTGTCATCTGTTTAAATTAAATGGAGTTTTATACCGCTCCCTATAAAGTTTTGCAATTTCAATTTTAAAATCGGACTCAATTTACTTAAACTTATTCAAAATTCAGATCATTGCAATAAATTAACATAAAAAAAGTACTAGCTGGATTTGTTAAAACGTTATCTAGTGGTTTATGTTTGAGTCATATGCTATTTTGGCTCTGACAGTTCTTTCCAACTCGAATTCTAATCGTTTTACACGTTGAACAACGTTTGGAAATACATCATGCAAACTTATTTCCCAAAGCCAATGCTTTTTAGCCCTAAAATTGCATTTCTTTAAAATAACAATCTGTTCCACTCCATTTACAACTGATTTGCATCCCACGATAAGTCGAACTAAAACGTAAGCATTCCAGTACAAAATCGGATTACACTACATTTTGTTTCTGTCATCTGTGCGAACACAATTGTCAAAAGCATCCAATTTTATTTTGTTTTTTTGTTTGTAGAATCATTCATCCCTAATCCAGCTGAACGATGACTTTCCTGTTGCGAAGATACTTTCGTTCTACAGAAAAAACATTAGCCGTTCGAAGCTGGTACAGCTTACTGATTCGAGACAAGTTTCCCGCCAGTTACTTCATGTAAGTAATGAACTTCTAGTTATATTTATTTTGAAGAAATTCGATTGAAAAACTCCTGACATTCGGTGATTTTAAATGTAATTCATTTTCAGTTGTCATTCCCGAGTGCTGAACAAAAGTTGACGGCGTTTTGCAACCGATCATATCCTACGCCCAATGATTGGCGGTCAACATGAAATATTACAGCTCTCAAAGTCCCTTAGCATCCATCGGTGGCATACAACCATTTTTTTTTCAATTTCCATACAAAGCAGCTTGTGTTTTAGTCAGAGTACAAATAACAGATAACCTCCGAGATGACCTTTTCGGCGCAACCCCTCCGCCATTCAAAATCTATGAAACTAACCGACTGGACAATATTTTAAAATCAGTCTCGTAAAAAACGTCTAGCATTACACACATTCACCGATCGAACAGAGAAACAGAGAGAGTGTTGCCGGGGAAAATGTTTCAAGACGATCAAGTAAATCTGTACAAAAATGAAATCGATTTGAATCAAGTGATTGCTGAAAGAAATCTCCCAACCACTGATGAGGCTTTGTTTGTCTGTGATCTAACAAAGTTGAAGGAAAAGTATGAAATGTGGAATAAGTCAATGCCTCGTGTTAAACCGTATTATGGTGAATTGTTTTTTTTTTGTTTTTATTATTTTATTAAAAGAAGGGCAATTTATTAAATGATTATTTCTTTTTGTAGCGGTGAAATGTAATGATGACGGCTACATTGTCAAGACGCTGGCGGATTTGGGTACTAATTTCGATTGTGCTTCCAAGAATGAAATTAAACAAGTGTTGGAATTGGGTGTTGATCCGGAACGCATTATATTCGCTAATCCCTGTAAACCAGTATCACATCTGGAGTATGCCAAGGAAAATGGGGTCATGAGCAGTACCGTTGATACGGAATTTGAAATTTATAAAGTTCATAAAAATTATCCAGAATCAAAGTGAGTATATTTGAAAGATGGATGGGCGGTACTTTCGAAAAATAACACTGTGCGACAGCCACAATCGGTTTGGGATGAAACCACCGGGGAAAGTTATATAGGTAAAAAAAAAGTCATACGTGTTCCAGCGTTTCGCTGGGTCTCATCTAGGAATCGAGATATATCGATTTGAAGTTAGTAAGTATCGTATAGGGGAATTTGTCACGTTTTTGGCTCTTTTGTTTGACATAACTCGAGAACCACTCGTCCGATTTAGCTGAAACAAATTTAGAAAAATTAAGAATTACAATTCCTCTAATCTGTTCATATATTATTTTCCTTTACAAGTAATAGTTTCCAAGTTAAAAATAATTTATATCATATTCTGCCTCTCGATTCCATTCAAAATGGTTCCAATATACATTTCGCTTTAACTTGTTGTGAAAATGATCGTATCATACAACTCTAAGTGGGGTAATAATAGTTCTAAAGTCTTTAATTTGATAGACCACACTCGTTTCGATATCTTAATTCGTTGCTGAAAAATTGTACAAATAGTTTCACGGGTCTTTCGAATCTTTAATATTAAGAAACCCAAAATCTCTCAAACTGTTTGTTCAATCTAAAAAATGAAAACATCGTCTTGTTCAGATTAAGGTCTATGAATGAGTAAAATTTAAAAGAAATATATATTTTTTTAAAAAAATCCAAATCCTATTTCCAAATCTTTTACACTTGTATGTATTCTGTCTTCGAAATTATCTAATTATAACCACATATACAAGTTTACAGATTAATAGTCAATGTGAAAGAAATACTTAATGTTATAATCCGTAATTCACTAAAACATTTAAAAGTACCTGACATTCCATAACCCAAACTTAAACTGTATCTTAAACTTATGTAATTCTACAGTTTGGTGATACGATTCCGCTGCGAAGCTAAAGATGCCCAATGCCCACTGGGTGATAAATTCGGTTGTGATGCTGAACGTGATGCCACCGCCCTCATGTTATTGGCGAAGAGTTTAAATCTAAAGGTAAATCGAAAATATTTGAAAAATATTTTAATTTACAAAAATGCATACTAAAATATTATTATTTCTTACACATTCCAGGTCATTGGCACCAGCTTCCATGTTGGCTCCGGCTGCAATGACTTACCCGCCTATGATCGTGCCATAAGCACGGCAAAGAACCTTTTCAAATTCGGTTCATTGCTCGGTTACGACATGAATTTACTTGATATCGGTGGTGGATTTCCCGGTAGTGATGATAAGAAATTTGAAAAGGTCTGTACCATCAATCAAAAGATTTTCCTCTAGTACAACAATTAGTGGTGCGTGTTCTTCTTTCAGATCGCCGAGATTGTCAACAAATCATTGATGCGACATTTTTCAGACGATAGTGTGAATATTATCGCCGAACCGGGACGGTTTTTCGTTGCATCTGCTTACACGTTGATCTGTAAGATTCATGCTAAACGTGAGGCACGCTCGCCAAACGGTAAACTGCTGACGAAGATGTATTATTTGAATGATGGTGTCTATGGATCATTCAATTGTATTCTATATGATCATCAACATGTTGAAGTGGAACATTTTTTGGTGAGTAGTGTAATTGCAGTGGGTACGAAATTAAAAACAAAAAGTACGCTATAGATTTTGAAGTTCTGAATAGAAATAAGTTTTTGAAAATGATAATCGCAGACAATTGTTGAAGGTTCGCAAACACCACTCACGTTTACTTTTTGAGAAAATATTTCGTGTCCGTGACTTGCTTATTGTAAAATACTAAAGCGTTCGAATTGAGGAAAGAATATACAGGCTCCGCCAAAAAATTTTTTTTTTTTGAAAATTCTATAAAAAACTAATGGATATTTTCTCAATTTTTTTGTATTTGAAAGTACAATCCTTCCGATTAATAATGGAAAAAAAATTCATTCAAATGGCTGCCTCGGCTGGCCATGCAGTAGCCTAACGACATCAGCTCTGCGGCTGATAATGCGATCTTCAAAAACAGGGCGCAAAACATCGAGTGTAGCTTCGGCTGTGTGGCACGGTTCGCCGTCCTGTTGAAACCAAATGTTGCCAATATCATTCTCTTCAATTTTTGTAAACAAAAATTCGTTCAACATGGCCCGATAACGAAAATAACAAAAACGAAATAAGCACTAGTTGAAAAAAAACTTTAATGGAATGGGCGTGATTCATTGACTGTTACTCAACAAGTACATATGCAGCGTGTTCGGATACGTTACGATTTAACAGATTTTTCGGATGAAAGGCATATTTTAAGCGTAAGGCCCAAAAAAACTATACAATGTCGAACCCTTCATAAAAACCACTAATAACCAGAAATCGAAAATTTAGAAAATGATGCAAAATATGAGAAAAAAATCTCGGGCGTGGGCTCATGTGGTCCCCAGAACCTCATATATATTTAGCAAACCACATTCCCCCAACAAAACCGTGCAATTTTTTAAACAAAACAAACATTTTAAGTAAAGGATTAGATATTTTAACCCCTATGGGGTTATTCACATTTTTTTTATTTATTATTAATTACAATACAAAGTAAATTTATATTCTAATTTTTGGGTCCAAGGGTAAACCGGGTGACACAGACCATATGTTTAGATTTTTGCAGCGACAGACCAAAGCCTCTGGTGGGAATCGAACCCACAACCCCCACGCTGATACGCAAGCACGCTACCAACTCTCCTACCGGGGCGCTTATTATTCACATTTATTCTAAAATTCATTCTCCAGAGAGACCAACAGATTCGAATAGCCCTCGTACAAACATCCTAAATGCAAAAGGTAGTTTGAGTTAGACCAACTGAAGCCTTCCTGCGATTTCAATACGCTTTTAAATCGCAATTTTAAAAAAAAAAACAAACATTTTAAGTAAAAGATTGGATATTTTAACCCCTATGGGTGCCCACCAAACATTTATTCTAAAATTCATTCTCCAGAGAGACCAACAGATTCGAATAGCCCTCGTACAAACATCCTAAATGCAAAAAGCTTTTAATTCGCAATTTTTTAAACCAAACAAACATTTTAAGTAAAGGATTGGATATTTTAACCCCTATGGGTGCCCACCATACATTTATTCTAAAATTCATTCTCCAGAGAGACTAACAGATTCGAATTGCCCTCGTACAAACATCCTAAATGCAAAAGGTAGTTTTAGTTAGACCAACTGAAGCCTTCCTGCTATTCCAATAAATATCGTTTCGAATCGGTGATATGTAAACCAAATCGGTAAACCATATAGAAGAATGGGATAGTATAACAATAGGTGACGGAAGGAAGATACAAATATGAATGTGAAAATATTACATTTTATTTGTTCAGAGGCTGTAATTTTCTTAAGTTTGAGTACCAAACGACTTTTAAGTTTTGGGGCGCTTTGATCCTTAGGAAACCCCCGGGGCATTTTACCCCATCTCATATCGTTTTTCGAGATTTCAGAGTGTTTTCGACTTTTTAGAGGTTGCATTTTGATTCTTTTTTGTGGGGCTTACGACCGATTAAATTTTTACTAAAATCCATTAGACAATATTTGCGTTCGGATATGCATTTAGACCTGGTTTATCTGCAAAGACAATCTAGACGGAAGACGACCTAGAAGAAATAAGACTCTAGATATCGCTAAGTCTCTAATAGCAGATGTAGAAAAAGCTATATCCCTCATATATCACTTATGGTGAATTCGTTAACCAAGCAAAAAATGTTAGGTGTAATACAATCGAGAATTTAGTTTAGGTGTTGTGAAATAATAACACAGTAACGTAGAAAAACCACAGCTGCCATATATATATTTAATATCGACCTAAAACATTTTATTTTGCTTGAAAAATGTATAAAACTTTTCGAACTGATCGTTGGAATGATCTAGAAAAATATTCTGCTTTTTGTACTTTTCTTTTTGGCGTTTACAATTTGTCGAGCAAAACAAAATTGATTAGTCGATATTAAATATTTTGATCGAATGAACTTCAAATTCTAAAACTACACACATAACGCAAATGTTTCCTAATAACATCTTTAAATTTTCAGGATGAAAAAAATGAGGTGGTACCGAAATTCAATACCCTCATATGGGGTCCTACCTGCGATGCTTTGGATAAGGTAAGTGTACTTACTGGTGTAACATATTCACATTCATTCAAAGTTACATTATTACAAGTTACAATGTTCTGATAATATTGAACAAAAGGCTATGATTTTTTTCGAAATGTCCATGTTTATTCTTACCAATGATTAATGTTTGATCTTTTCATGGTCGTATTTCGTTTGATATCCATTGTACAAGTATTTTTTTATTTTCAACTTCCTTTGTGTAAAAATGTTATCGTAATACACTACATACATATTTCAAAACCAGATGCATTTACTTCTTAATAAAAATTAGTCATAGGTTAATCATCTTTGGTTACAATACACAATACAAAATGCTTTAAAAATCGTATCATGCATTTATAGCTGTGATGCTTACTTTACAAACTTTAACAAATTTAAATTGATTTTAGCAGGGCAGTGCTTAATTTACGAAAAACTAATTGTCGGTTTCTATAAAAATCTTAAAAATGTATTTAATGAAATTAAAAATATCTTTATCACTAACGGGAGTCTAATGGGCATGTCATACATATGTCTCTTTGTAACTTGTACCCAAAAACAGAACTTTAGTATTTTCGATAGCCGAGACTTTTGAAAAAATATTCAGGTTTATAAAATATCATTCAAAGGCTGATCGTTCATCTAGTCAGTTTGTTGAACATTTTTGTAGGCCTCTGAAAAGCACATCACCTCATTTCACAAGTATAGTTTTGCTTTATGTACGTATTTCCCTCAACATTCCATTAAGAAACAGACGGGCAACTTATCGAAAATCACTGTCTTTAAGACAGTGTAATTGAAGGGGCTTTAAAATAGTGTAATTACTAGATATGTATTGGTGTGACTGTGATGTGATAGGTGTCGCTCACACACACACACAAACTCAAGTTCATATCCTGTTAAAAACATCAACATATTTTCAATGTTTGTCTCGTTACGAGTTAAAGAATAAGATGTAGAAAAAACACTAGTCATTCGCAGCCAACTTTCATCCATAGTTCCCGGTCAGTGAGTATAAAAGTAATAGCGTGCCCGAATTTTTCCCACTGTTTCGTTATGGAATGTTTAAGGAAATTCTTACGTACATAAATATGTTTTTAAAATATTATTTCACATTCTCTTTCAGATTGCCGAAGATCTACAATTACCCGATTTGAAATGTGGCGATTTCTTGGCCTTTCCCAATATGGGAGCGTATACGGTGCCCATTGCCAGTCCCTTTAATGGCTTTATGTTGCCAAAAGTTGTATACTTTCGAAAAATACAAATTTGACAAATAATGTTTCAAAATAAACGATTTGGAAATTTTAATAATATGTTGGTTTTTTTTACCTAACTGTCTATATAAATAAAATGAGGATACTGTGCGTTGGTTATCGCATCATTTTGAAATGACTGTTTCTATGTGGCTTATTTTTTTCAAATGTTTCTTGTCCGAATGGTGTTTTGAGAGAAAAAATTCGCCAAAAAAACACCACAACGGCCTCGTAGTCCAACCTAGAGGGGTGAAATGTATGACTCAAACCGATTAGTTTTTCCCTGCCAGAAGATAGCTATCAGCTCACTCTCCAACCTAAGGCAGCTCCCATTCAACTTTCCCATTTCGACTTTTGACAAATTATGTCTCAAAAAATTTTAATTTTAAATGATAAAATTAAAATAACATTACTATACCTTGAAAGAAATTAGGCGACCATAGTACATCAGAATTGTATAGTGGTTATTAATTAACATTTTTGTTGTTTCATAGTGTAATCTGCGACAAAAGAAACCAAACCACTATAACTTCATTGAAATGCAATATTGCTTTGGATAATGTGAAACGCCCATAATTTCTTAAGAATGCGTCTAATCAATAAAACGACTGGAATGCGTATATGTTTTTTTAACTGTTATATTCTATTCAAATATATTGGAAATTATTTCTTCAAAAAAGTTTGCAATCATTTTTTTCTTCAGAATTTTAAAATATCAATTAAACAACAATTTATTTATTTATTAATATTCCAAAAGTAACCGAGCCTTTAGGCCTTAAACCAAAATGTTTCGTCACACTTGGGCTATTTCGAAACGTAGATTGTCCGATTGGCGGCATTTAAAGTACGCAAGTGAAGAAACAGTTGACACATGGGATATATTGCAATGATTTCCATACCTGTAATAATTAATTAAAGAATTGTAAATACAATAGATAACTAACTGAACACTAATAATCTCACCCAGCATTAAGACTCCATACAGATAATCATCGAAATAGAAATATTGCCTTGTCAGAGCTTTATAGAATATCATAAAGGAGAAATAGCACGATATCATGATAGCTGCTGTCAATAATGGGGCTACCAAATGACAGCGTTTCTAAACGAAGTGAAATACAATTTTAATTTGACACAAGACCTTTAAGTGAATTACATAGTACCTTTACAACACCGAAAGTCATTACTATTGAGAAGAGAGCAACTGTCAGGGCAACGATCATAATTATAATTTCCTCTGCAAGATCATGTTTGGAATGAACTGTAAACAATAAGCAAATGTAGATAAGAGCGTAGTTACAAAGAAATGTTAAACCAATAATGAGCTGCTGGACAGAAAGGATGGAGAAATTGTATTGCGATTGGAAAAACCTTATCATTCTCTACATTTGACAACAAAAAACCACTGATAATTTAGCTTGCATTCTAGTATAACACTCTGAATATAACGCAATAAGAAAAACACATGACCATAATGAAAACCAAACAATATAAAATATTGTTCACTGATTATATAAAGTATTTGTATTTCGAATCGTCAAAGACTTATAAGGTCTATGGCTGAACTCACTGAACAGTTACTATATGGATTTTTCAAACACTATGGTTTGGTTCCCCCTCTAACAAAGACTATCAATGGCATTTGGGAACGCACTCCATGGTGAAGTATAGATATGAATTGACCTAGCTAAACCTAATTAAAAGCCCTATTTTCTTACACTCGCTGTGTGACAAAATGTGGTGTACTTGTAATATTTTCGATATTGTTAACATCACACTGCATATAGTTGCGACAACTCCAATGATAAAGCCTTGCTTCCCAAGTATCTTTGAAGTCATTTTCACAGAATTGTTTTTTTTTTAAATCAAAAAAATCTCTTTAAATTCCACAACGTTTATAAATAAAGTCCATTAAGGCACTGATTAATTAGGTTGAGAAAAATATCATTTGCGAAGTTAAAAATTTAAAAAAAAATGTTTTCATTTACCGAAAAAAAAAAAAATATGATAACATTGTTCGACACAAATATTTGCATATACTCGAATTTATTAAATGTTGTTATAATTTTATTTTTTATTTATTAAGCTTTCAATCATTGCTTATCACTGTAAATGATTTCAGGTTATTCATATTAATGAATGCAATTGAAAATCCCGGGAATATTACTTTCCGAGCTGATGTTGTTGAATTTGAGAAGAAGAAAAAACGGCTGAGAAACGTAGAAACCAATTTTTTTTAAATTTCTGGCTAATTTCGCTAAACTAAACCTGGAATTTTGGATAGGGATTAGAATATTTAATACGGACATAAACAATTGTGTATGCTCGAAAAGTTTATAAAATGCTTCTTCATATTTTTTTGTATAGTTTAGGTGGGGTTGAACAATTTAAATAGGCCAACAAAAAAGTAGTTTTATCTTTCTGGTCTGGAACGGATTGAACGAAATTTCGGTTATATCTGAGGGAAAATTTCAATAAAGTAAAATATTAATTTGCATGTTTTTAAAAAAAATTTGACCCGCTAGGCGAGTTTGCAGCGTGGGGGTTTGTTGATTAATTTTAATCAACCCGGTTTACCATTGGACCCAAAATTCGAATATAAATTTACTTTGTATTGTAATAAATAATAAGTAAATAAATAAAAAAATAAATATTTAAAGACATTTTTTTAAAGAATCAAATTTGTTTTAAACTTTCAAATCTGTGATTCAACTACGATCTAATTCATTAGACCTAAGAGACAATAGAAAACGATAATACACAATCTAGTTTTATACAATTACTGTTTCGGATTGGTTAGAGTGATGACGGTTTATGATTTATTTTTAATCTGAGGCAACAGTTTTAAAATGAATAACATTTTTTCAGGATCGCCTTAATATGTTACAAGTTTTGTAAAAAGTTTTAGATCAATTTAAGAGCAATCAATTTTTTCCTAAATGTGAGTCAATTTATATTTTTAACATCACTGCCTGTTTCAACGAACGAACAAAATCGTTTTATGGAAACAGGCAGTCAGTGTTTTGATAACTTTCACTTATAGGCAGTCAGTGTTTTGATAACTTTCACTTATTGACATTCAAAAAATACAAATACTGTTTTGGATTTGTTAGATTGATGACGGGTTATGATTTTATTTTTAATCTGAGGCAACAGTAGACTTGTAATATTGAAGTTTTAAAATTTATAAAATTTTTTCAGCATCGCCTTATGTAACAAGTTTTGTAAAAGGTGGTAAATCCATTTCATGGCAGTCAACTTTTTCCAAAATGTCAGTCATTCTAGCCCAAAAAAAAAAAAATAATTCCAAAAACAAAATATTTGTCTAGACCTCCGATCAGTTAGAAACGATTTATAAACTTTTCGAGCAAAAGTCGGTATTTTGATATTTTGACCCTGTTGCAGTGTTATCGTCTACACCAAAAATGAATAGAAATAAGAAAACATTAAACGTAGTTTTGGTTTTATTTTATTCAATCAATGATTTCGTAGACCGAGAGAGAGTAACATTTGAAGAAATCAGTATGTGCTTTAAGTTAAAAGCTTATCTTTGATGATTCACATGTAGATAACCTATTTTTTTAATTCTTAAAACTTGAAGGTTGTGCGCAATTTATAAAATTGCATTTTTCCACCTCTGTATTTCCATGATAAAGTCTCATGTCCTTAGCTTCGTTTTTAGATGACACCACCTACTGGTACAAACGACTTGGCTGTGATCCGCATTGTTGTTTTCTATACACATTCGGTTTTTTGTAAAATCGTTTTCATGATTTAGGGAATATTTTATTTCATGATTTTAAAAAAAATATTAACAAGAAACATATTTTTTGGCATTTTGTGATCGACTGTGTGAAAAAGGAAAATTAAAATTTGTCCAACAATTGTTTTTTTTTTTTAATTCTCCGATTACAAAGTTTCTCCTTCCTTCGAATGTTTCGAATCGTTGACTGTCTGTTTGACAGCATTTAAATGGCGCAAATGAACGAACAGCTGACACATGGGATATATTATAAGGATTTGTGCACCTGTAATAATTAATTGAATAATTTTAGAGACAATTGAGAACTAAATTACAACTAATAATGTCACCCATCATTAAAACTCCGTGCAAACAGTCATCGAAATAGAAATGTTTTCTCCTCAATACATCTTTGAATATCATAAAGGTGATGTAACACGAGATCAGGATAGCTGCCACCAATAATGGGGCTACCAACCAACAACGTTTCTGAAGGATGTAAAGTACAACTTTTTATTTATACTTAAATATTTTTAATTGAATTATTACCTTGACAACGCCCAAAATCATCACTATGGAGAACAGTGTGACTGCTATGGCAACGCACATAGTTGTCACATGCTCGACCTGAGCATATTTGGGATAGTCTGTAATCAATGAACCAACATAAATAAAAAAAAGCGCATTTCACAATTAACAGTTAAACAAATAAGGAGTTTGTGGCACAGAAAGCATGGAGTGTATACTGAATTTTGGATTGCGATTGGAACATCGTGAAACATTGTCCAATTCAATCAGTTAAACGCCAATGAAAATCCCATTACTTACAATCGGAAGACAACATTTCGTGCAATCTTAATATTTTCGATATTGCAATCATCACACTGCATATAGTTGCGATAGCTCCAATGATATAGCCTTGCTTCAAAAGTTGTTTTGAAGTCATTTTCACAGAATTTTTTCAAATTATACAGAAAAAAAAAACTTTTTAAATTTGACAACTTTTTTAGTTTAAATTAATTTAAGCACTGATTAATAAGTTTGCAAACAAAATCATTTGTGAGGTTCAAAATTGTAGAAAGCAATGGACCAATAGAAACCAAAGACGTGTCCGGTGATACTTTATCATTTTCGAAAAAACTGACTGATAACATTGTTCGAAGAAATATTTGCATACATTTATTAAGAGTTTGAGTGCATTTTTTTTTATTTTTATATTAACCTTATTACCGTCATCACTATAAATAATATCCGCTTATCACATTAAATGAATTCAATGGAAACTTTTGGTTATGATACTTTCAGAAATGAAATTAAATTTAAAACAGGTGCAAGGAATGATTCTAATTAAATGATTTTAGATTTAACAGCACCAAACGACGAAAATTGCGCCATGGTGCCCACAAGGCTCCAAAAAAGGCTCCCTTTACACTACGCCACAATAATTTTTTGTATACAAACTTTTTTGTTCAAAAATTACTGAATTTTTTTTTAATGATCCCAAACATACCTCAAAATATGCCCAAGATTGGTTCGTAAAGGAAAGACTTAATGTAATGAAGTGGCCAGCACAGTCGCCAGACATAAAACCCATAGAAAATCTTTGGGAAATAGTGACCAAAAATAAAAAAAAAATTTTCTGGCAATTGAAGCGGCTTGGTCTGCTGTCGATGCAAAGACAATAAACAATCTTGTTGATTCCATGCAAAGAAGATGCTCAGCAGTGCTTAACAACGGAAACAACGAAAATATTGATAGAAATACCAAGTCAAATTTGTTTTGTCGTATGAATTTTTGACTATTTTGGTTTTATCGTTTTAATATATTTTGAATTTTAAAAGCAATCAGGAAACAAGCTTATTTTTCCATAACCAAGGTTCAAAAAAGGCTCACTTATTACACTACGCCACAATAATTTTTTTTATACAAACTTTTTTGTTCAAAAATTACTGAATTTTTTTTATACAAACTTTTTTGTTCAAAAATTACTGAATTTTTTTTTAATGATCCCAAACATACCTCAAAATATGCCCAAGATTGGTTCGTAAAGGAAAGACTTAATGTAATGAAGTGGCCAGCACAGTCGCCAGACATAAACCCCATAGAAAATCTTTGGGAAATAGTGACCAAAAATAAAAAAAAAATTTCTGGCAATTGAAGCGGCTTGGTCTGCTGTCGATGCAAAGACAATAAACAATCTTGTTGATTCCATGCAAAGAAGATGCTCAGCAGTGCTTAACAACGGAAACAACGAAAATATTGATAGAAATACCAAGTCAAATTTGTTTTGTCGTATGAATTTTTGACTATTTTGGTTTTATCGTTTTAATATATTTTGAATTTTAAAAGCAATCAGGAAACAAGCTTATTTTTCCATAACCAAGGTTCAAAAAAGGCTCACTTATTACACTACGCCACAATAATTTTTTTTATACAAACTTTTTTGTTCAAAAATTACTGAATTTTTTTTTTTGAAAATTAAATTTTTGCCATAACTCCAAAAAGACTTATCCGGTTTTATTAAAATAATTTTTTTTCTATGCCTTTCTTATTTTTTTTTAGATAATTAAATTTTTGCCATAACTCTAAAAAGACTTAACCGGTTTTATTAAAATAAATTTTTTTCTATGCCTTTTTTAATTTTTTTTTAGACAATTAAATTGTTGCCATAACTCCAAAAAGAGTTATCCGGTTTTATTAAAAGAATTTTTTTTCTATGCCTTTTTTTAATTTTTTTTAGAAAATTTTGTTCAAAAATTACTGAATAAAAATAAAATAATTTTTTTTCTATGCCTTTTTTATTTTTGGAAATTAAATTTTTGCCATAACTCTAAAAAGACTTATCCGGTTTTATTCAAATAATTTTTTTTCTATGCCTTTTTTATGTTTTTTTTTGAAAATTAAATTTTTGCCATAATTCCAAACAGACTTACCCGGTTTTATTAAAATACATTTTTTTCAATGCCTTTCTTATTTTTTTTTAGACAATTAAATTTTTGCCATAACTCCAAAAAGACTTATCCGGTTTTATTAAAATAAATTTTTAAAAAAATTGATCATTAGAAATCTCTAAATTAAAATTTGCCTTTAGTGCCTTTCGATCTGAATGACCGTTTCGGAGTCATCAATAAAATTTTAAAAAGAATCACAAAAATTCGATTATGACAATGGTTTGTCCTAAAACCACATATCTTTCAATTAAAATGAGGTACAGATCATGAAAATCGATGGAAGATTTTCGCTTTTATTCACAATTTAGTGAATGCTCCTTTTACAATTTTGAACCTTGTTGGAACCAAACCGATTCATTTTTAGAAACAAAAAACAACTTGTCTCGATAGCTTAAATGCAGCTCCTTCCTCATTTTGAAAGAAATAAGGACCGATGGTGCTGCCAGTGTGTAACCACAGCAAACAGTCAATTTGGGGCCTACTGTAATAAGGTTTGTGCCATTAATGTATCATAAAAAGCACGCATGTTTCCTTTAAATTTACATAATATATACATATGTACATTTATTACATTTATTTTGTATTTACAAACATTAAAATGTCTTCGGACAAACTTCACCCAAGTATTGTTGATCATTTAGCCTACAATATGATTGATCAGCATTTGCTATACGAAGGCCAGCATATAATATGATAATTGGATTTAGGATTATAATTTCAAAACCTAAAATTAAAAAAAAAAAAATAAAGAACGATTTAAATACAAGTATACATTTTAGATATTGTATAATCTCACCCATTATAATAAGACAGAATAAGATGTCATCGAATTCACGACTTCGTGAAAGTATATCCAACCAGATCGTAACAGTGAACAAAGTAGATGACAGGAAATACATAACGATCCAGGGTAAAATTAGTGTATGACTTTTCTGTAAGGGAGGCAGGCATGGCGATTGACGTAAATATGTGTTTTACAAGTTACACTATGCTACAGAAATTTTGCGCAATTCTTTAAAATTGTCCTTTTTCGTCGCAAGCAACTTCTAATTTTGGATGGCTCAAGCTCACGAAAATATCTTTTTAGTTTCCAGATAAATTTGTTATTTTTATTTTTTGTTACATAGTGTAATTTCCTTATACAGGGTTCTCCAAGAAGAAAAGCTTCAAAAGTGATTCAGAACCATGTACTTACCTTGACAATGCCCCAAATAATGAGCACCGATGACACGGCCGCCAACACAGCCAAAATAAATGTGCCCACATGTTTCAATAAGAACATAATACCAACATCTGAAATAGAGTTTGTAAAAGCTTTTAAAACTAAAGAAATACGTTCTCAGAATTTATTTCATAGTACGATACGTATATATAGAAGGAAGAAACAACGAAGCAACATGCAACGGCAGATCAGTACTACTACAGCACAAAGGTATTGAGAAGTCGCTTAACCAACGACGAAACGCGTCTAACTATCGTTGTGCATAGTGTACTTTTGCTGACCCATCATTTCTTTGCATTTCACAAAAAATAAAAAAAAAAAAAAACACTGAACATGCAGCTTGCATTCCAGTATAATAGTCTTAATATAACGTTGAAGATTGTCGAAAGAATACACAAAGTACAAATGCGTATTTAAGTTTTTTAGAGATAGCGACTTTAAATTCTCAATATCTCTAAGATCAAATAACATGAGAAAAAAATTTTGAAACTGAAATCAGATTGTTCAGATTCCTGCTAATCTGGGGTTTTTTATCCCTAAAACAAAGACATTCCAAATATATTTTTAGTTTTAGCATTTAATTCTTACCAAACACCTTGTCGGCAGTAACAAGATATATCACCACCGACATTTCCGTTAGTATAACCATTAAACTCGATAGGACTGTAACCACAGCAACCAGTATTCCATGTTTGTATGAACTTTTTAAAGACATTTCATATGAATTTTTATACACCATTGTTAGTTAATTCCCGGTCTGTGGTGCACTGATTTCGTACTTACTTGCATCAGAAATATATTTATTTTTAATATTTAATCAGTAACATATAATGTAAAAGTAACAACCCAGTAAAAAATAGGATCATCCAAAGAGTAATCTTGGAGCGCTCCTTTGTGAGCAATGGATTACTCCATAAAACTCCGAGTCTCATGCATTTTGTACTCCTTTTTTACACAGCATGTCCGCAGAGGCGAGCAATCCTTTTGAGCTCCTTATGGAGTATAAAAAGAGTACTCCCTTTGGTCTTGAAAAGGAGGACAAGGGGAGTAATCTTTTTTATTTCCTGAAAGAGCATAAAAGGAGTAATCGTTTTTGTCTCCTAAAAGAGCATAAAGGGAGTAATCGTTTTTGTCTCCTAAAAGAGCATAAAGGGAGTAATCGTTTTTGTCTCCTAAAAGAGCATAAAGGGAGTAATCGTCTTTGTCTCCTAAAAGATCATAAAAGGAGTTAACAGTTTTTCCTTATTCAGGTATAATTTTTTTTTTTATTTTTTTTTAAAAGCAAGGAACAATTCATTTATACGTGTCTTTAAGTGTTTCTGCAAAAAATTAAAAGAAAAGGTAATATATTATTTAAGACATGATATTAAAAATTCAGTGATTACCGAAATAATAAAAGTTAAACAATTTGTATTTGTTTAAGGCTATCATATTTTTTGATCCATCCCAATTTAATTTTAGCAACACATTTTCGCCGATCATTTTGCGTAGTGCTTTTCCAATTTTAATTTTGTCAAACTTGAATTTAATATACGAAATCTGAAATTAATTAAAATAAAAAAACAACGAATTTTGAATATCTGTTTAACTGATTAAATAAAAAAACTGAGTATTACCACGTCTGAATCAGGCTCGGTTTCAATCAGATGTTCAGCCAAATTTAATTCCTCCAAAGAATTAATTGGGAAAATTTTAAGATCCCTACAAGTTGGGCGTAAATGTTTAGCAACCTTTAGCTTTCAGCAATGTTTCTCTGCATAGTGGAACGTCTACACCTTCACTTTTTAAAATGTTGAGTAGTGAATTACAGCATTCGTTCGATTCAAAATTTTCTTCTGATCAAAATTTTGGGTTTTTTCACTGATATTGTTTGAATTGGTATCATAATGAACATCAAAGTTTTCCGTTTGGCTATCTTCCTTTGATAATTCATCGACTTTGTTAGGGGCCGATGCCTCTTGTTCACTTAAAGTCTCCCGATTACAATTTGAGAATTTTTCAATTTCTTTTTTAACTAGTCGTCTTAAATGACGCTTAGAAACTAAATTTTCACACATTTTCAACAATTTGTTAATATACCCGTACCTTTTCGCTTTTTTTTTTTAAGAACACTTCTTTTTTCTTTTTAAGACTACGAGTAAACTGACTAAATAGACAAATAAAACGAAAACATCAAAAATTAACAGTTATGTCAAAAACATCAACAAAGCACTGATACATCCCTCATTGATCCATTTGGAGTATCAAGCGAGGCATCAACAACAAAACCTAAAAAAAAACGTTTCGACAGCTCGCTTATTACTCCAAATGGATGGACACATCATTACTCCTTTATTGCTCGATTATGGATTAATCCATATATTTTTTACTGGGAACGTTCAGCAAATACAAAAATACACACACACACATTTTCATTTCCTTATCATTTATACTGGCAGTTCTGTAAAACAATTGAAATACCGAATGAACGAACAGTTTGTAATTTGAGTTTTTATAAAGCGAATAAAAGCCTTCATTGTATGATTTGAAAAACTGAAAACTTTTTTACTTTAAACTAAAATATTGTCATCATATTTTTTTATTGATTTTTTGTTCGTTATTGTTATATAAAAACAGAAGAAAAAAGTTGAAATGTTTGCATCAATTGCTCTCTTTATCTGGAAGTACTATAGATGGATATCGGTGGATGTCGTTGGCTCTTTTTTGTAATGGGAATTTGTAGGAGTAACAACTGCCACTGTGCGACGGCTTCTCGGCGGAATTATCTCTATAAACAGAGGGTTTTCTGCTTACCACAGGGAGCTGCTGCTGATGTTTCCAAATGACATACTCTATCAATGTTCATCTCTAAGTCTGTCAAATTAATAATTCGGCTCCGTTAAGACCTCTATTATTTCGAGCAATCTTTGCTTTGGTTCTGCTGTAATAAAAGTGTTGCTTAGAACAAACATAATGCATTATATATGTTATTTCCATTCATTTCTATCTGAAGGTCCAATCGAGTTTATGCTCTGTGCCACTAAATCCCATGTAGCTTCAACATCAGCCTTGGTCCTACCGAATGCACGGCTTGATGTTGCTAATTCGGGATATTCTTCGATCAGGGAAACCAATCTTTCGAACTGGCCAAAAGTTGTATTCTTTTTGCTGCAATTTTAAAATATTTATTTAAATTTAATGAATTTAAATGACGATTTTACGCTTCTACAAAGGTATGTGAAAAATAATTGCCTTTCTTTGGTTGTAGTATCTCTCTAATATCAGCAATTTACAGAACAATTACATTTTATTCAACAATATTTTGTTATTTATTTGCAAACGAATGTTTTTTTTTCCAATCGAATGTGTTTCATGTATGGTATCGTTTGATATACAGCCCGAACTTAACACTGCATTTCTATAAAAGATTTAGTCACAGCTGGTTTAAGTTTGTAGTTACAGACGACCTAACACTGTCTATGTCACGGACTTGTCCAACTTTTTCGACGAATGATTCATTCATTTTATATGAAAAATGTAGTGACATTAGGTAGTCTGCCTTATCGATTGCCTTTGAATATACATACGACACAATTATACAATTATCGGTTAATGCAGTTGTGTTGTGTTGGAAATTTTCCAAACATATTGAGTTCGTTGAGATTATGCAGCCCTGGATTTAAATAAGCATTTTATTTTGTTTATATTATGGAACAGAAACTAATCTTTGAACAATATTCCTATCGCTGTACAGTGGGGAAATTCGATATTTTTAAAAATAAATCGGCATTTTGCAATTACCTTGGTCGATTTGATTGACATTTCACACCGACCTAGATGAGTTTTCTTCTAGAAGTTGGAGCCAGTCGGTCTAACCAGACATGAGCTTTAAGGGTCCACATAAACCTTGGTTCTTAGACAACTTTTAAATCAAGCCAATTGAAATGACAGACTTATTTCCAAAAAAAATCCCAGTTTTGGCTTTGGGTATAAGTTTGCATTATTTCAAGCGTAGAGATTCATTTCGTTCCACGGAGATACGGACATGACTTTCAGGCGGGAAAGAGCTGTAATTAACAAAGTATCCTATGATTCAAAAAGAAACCTGGTAATTATCTGCTAGGGACATTCTGTTTACAGCCGACTCCAAGTAGCTGATGATTTGTAAAGTATTTAAGAGTTAAAAAAATATCGTAAAAGGATTTTGTATTTAATTACTGGTCGTCCATACTAGAACGCATGCCACGGACAGACACATTCAGAATAAATTACGGAATTCATAGATCGGGACGAATAGATTGAGCCTATACAAAGGATGCAAGTCAATTTATATAACTTGTCAGTACGCCTTTATTGTTGTTGTTGTTATTGGATTTGTGGTGATTCGTGTTTTACTTTTACATTAATAGAAAATTACATTTAAATGAGTAAAAACTACATTAGTTTACATTACCCAATCATTTATAAGGCAAAACAAATGTTGAACTTCACAACCACTTGTTTTTAAACATCTCCCTTGGAAACCGTGTCTACGAAACAAAACTGTTCATTTTTTAGGTAATTATTGCTGGAGTCTTGAAGCAACTGTTTCTTTCCTTTCGACTTTTCATGCCATATTTCGCAAAATAAAGAACACAGCGGATACAGAATCATAGTTTCCAAACCTATTCGAAGAGAAACATTGAATACATATGTAAATATTTTAGAATTCTATAAAATGTACCAGTAACGATCAGGGAGAATGAAAGAAAGTCCAGATGACCAAATGGCAGAGTCATTATGTTGAACACCACAAAATATATGGAAAACGCCACTCCTGTGAAGGCAGCTATCAGCCAAGGAGCCATAAGAGGCAAGTGTCTCTGTAGGGGGAAAAAAGCGATATAATATTTTTTCTTGGTACAGTAGTTTGTAAATCAACACCTACCTTAATAACTCCACTAACCAGCATAATGGACATAAGTGCTGCTGAAGCATATATTCCCAGATTAATGGCATTTTTCTTGATATATTTAGGACGACCATCTTCCACTAAAATATTGAAGAAAAAAAACGTTCAGCAATCACCTTTTTTTTCTTGGCATAAAAATGTGGGTATTGCTTTGGATCTCAGTTTGAAATTCAAAGATCATATTCCATATGTGGTAGACAAAATCAATAAGGTTAGTAGAATGATGTACCCTATTATAAATAGAAACTCCGGCTTGAATATTCAGAACAAAATGCTGGTTTTTATATCAATATTCCAAACATTATTATTTTATGGTGCACCCGTCAATGGCAGCGTGTCATACTAAAAAAAAACTGCAAATAGCTCAAAATAATCTTTTAAAAATTATATTGAAGCTACCATGACACTACTCTACTAGAGGTTTACACAACCTAGCTGGCGCTGAACTTGTAAATGTTAAAATATCTAGAATTACAAGAAACTTTACACTGAGATGTCAACAGTCGCAGTACACACATGTCAATGAAATAGTTTTAATATAATTTTACTTTTAAGTTTTACCTTAGTTTTTAGTTTTTTAATAAAATTGTTTTAAATAGGTTTAGTTTTTCCTTCCATTAAATAAATATTAAGCATCCTTAAAACTACCAAGTAGAAAAGGAATAAAATTCCTAAACTCTATAGTTATTGAAGACAAATGTACACATTAAATATAAGAAATAAAATAAAAAAGGTAAATTTGTTTACAACATTAAAACTTATTGAATGAATATCCATCTTTATGCCAATTTCGTTCATTGGAGATCAAGTTATTTAATTTCAGTTCGGATATAGAAATTTGTTCGTTTGATAAGTGCCAGAACGGCGCGGTTAGGATTCCTAGATTCTGCAGTCCAATTTACCTAACAAATTAAACTACTTAGTACCATAAGAAGCAGATGTACAAAGACCAATCTGTCCCTTTTTTAATATGAGTTATTGAAGTCTGATGACATTCTACGCTTGAAGCCGATTAGTGTAAAAACGCATTGGCGTTTAGATAAACCTCTTTAACCCTTTCTGTGGCAAAAAAGTTTGTTTGAAGTGCTAAAAATCATATGAGTTATCGTATATAGTCGACAAATCCATGGAAAGGGTTAATGCCTCACACTAGCGGAGTTAATAGGGTTCTTGGAGAACTTAACGTCGATCTGTTTAGCGGCTTGGGGAAAGATGTGTCGTGGTTTTGGATATTTCCAAGGCGTTTAATAGTCTGGTACGGTGTCCTAATATCAACAGTTTTTGCATTTGGTGTTGGTAACAACTTTTCTAGATTCATATTCTTTTTCCTCATAGATCGCTCTATACGAGTTGTTATAGATGGGGTATCGTTAGGATGGCCGCAAGGTTCTGACCTCGCTCCGTCTCCACTTTTTATTTTCATTGACGACCTGTTGGATCAGACATTGTACTCTTTTACCCTATTTTTTTTGCATTTCACTAAATGCCCAGTAAACTAGCCAAATTGAAAAAATAAAATTAAATGTTTGTTTACAAAACTCACAATAATCCGCGTACAGGCTAACCCATAACTCCAAAGTTTCACTAACAATCGATACACAACTCAGGGCAATGGCAAAGGAACCAATAATAATACACTGCTTGGAGAGTTTATCTGTTTTCATTTTTTTTTTAAATTGTTCCTTTGTTCACACACTAATTTCCAGACAAAACCAGCTATAACGTTCTGCATGCGATAATAAGCCGATACTGAGCTCAATACTTTTGTGAAATTTCTTTTAAGATCAAAACAGGCACACACGCCTGCGTACATCTCGTATCTTGTTTACCAAGAATTCAACAAAATTCGTATTAAAATCCAATACATATTTCAATAAGTTTACTTTAATTTATACATATAAGAAAATAATATTACAGTGAGTACGATGAGATCGAATATTGAATGTCCTCCCCAATGTTCCAATCGTCATGAACACATATTATCACCCTGGTTCTGAATAATAATTCCGTAGGAATTTGTTCCTTATTCCTGGTTCCACTATTCTAAATAAAATATCCTCCTCGTTTCCCTTATTCTAAATGAACTTTGAAAATGGGAAACTTTTTTCAGGGAAAAAAGTAGGTACACCTATCCCCCGATTTACACGGTAGATAGGTTCCTGAAAAATCCGTGTAAAGCGAAAATGAAAATTTTGTATGAAAAACCGTGTTAAACGAAAAAAGGCATAAATTTGTAGATTTAAAGTAGTAATTTATTAAATAAATAATAAAAATAGCAGTTCAATTACAAGAAACATAAAAAATCAATTCATTCAAAACAGTAAACGTTTAGTAAACGTTAATAATAACATTGGATGTATGTAGTATGACTTATACATTCAGATTGTTTCATTACTGTCACTGTCAGCTGTAACCATACGTCTTCTTTTACTGACTGGTGAAAAATCACTTTCACCACTGGATATTACTAACTCATTACACTCAGTATCTTTATTTGATGAATTAACATTGATATGTTGAGTCTTTGCAGTAAAATCTGTTATGAGCAATTGTAGTTTGCTTACTAACGGGGGACTTTCCCTTTTTTAGAACTGATACAGGTTGTTGTACACATAGTTTTGACAAGCACACATGCATACATACATATGAACCTATACGTATTAAAATATAACGGCCAGTATGCGGGGTTGTTTTGAAATCAGATGCCTGTTTTGGTACTCTTCTTCAGAGGGTTGCAATTTTTTGTACATAAATACTACTACTTTTATAGTGTTGCATCAATTTGTATAACAGAATAACGTGGCGGTTAACAAACAACCTTCCACAACAGTTTCAAATATTCATTAAATTCGTTAATCTAAAAAATTTTTTTTTTTAAACTTTAAAATTAAAAACCATGTAAGATCGAAAACGTGCTAAACGAGTACCGTGTAAAACGGGGGATAGGTGTATTATGAATGTCAATAAAAAGGAAGAATGCGATGCATTTTTATCAGAAATAATTTCGCTAATAAATTGAAAGGACGTTCTGTTATTACACTTTTTTTTTTTTTTTTTTTTTTTTTTTGAATATTTAGTATTTTTAATGAAATGTGCAAATACGAAAGTTATTACGGATTGTTTTCAATATTATTCCTAATACTCTGGGTCTGTGGTATACAAAGCTATTTAAAACTAAATCATTTCCATCAGTCTTTAAATTTAAATGCAGATGTTATACAACGCCCAACAAATGTTTGTGCCTTTTTTGAAGCGTAGAGCAGCTCAAGAAGAAAATTTATGAATATTTTTGTCATTCAAATCTTAAAATTTAAATTTAAGCGCCGATTTTTTCATCCTGTCACATTTTCTAAACCTCTAAAAAGTAAAATTCCCATTAATAGATGCACACATATTGTTCCTTCATATACTTACAAAGTTTTCGGCAATTCAAGTGGGTGCTGGTACCACGAATCGTTCTCATTGCTATCCTTTGCTCCATTTTGTCCTGCTCCTGAGATCTTTTAGTGTTTAGCTCCAGCAACTATCCGAAACGCCACACTCTGTTTGGACATTTTTATATTTTTATAACAATTATTTGCAAACTTTAAAAAACAGCTGATTTCGAAAATTCTATATTCACTCTCACTTATTATTGTTCTAACTATCTGTTCAGAATAGAAGGATTTTATTCTCGGGAAAAATTAATTTCTTGGGAAGTCCCTAGGAGTATTCAGAGCCAATACATCCTTTATATTCTGGCGTGCATTAATGTTTTTTTACAAATGAACCTTCTCGGTACAGCAAAGTTGTTCGTCTAGTATCATTTATAGCGTTTTTTGAATTCACAAACATATTTTTCTAGTATTACACACTACATGACAAACTAAATACAACCAACATCGCGGCGATACATATTATCAATAAGAAGAGATGGAATGCGAGATTCAAATGGCTTATCTGCCCGAAAGCCAATTCATAATTACAAACAGAAATCTTTTTCTGAATATTAGGATTAGCGATGCCGTTCCCAGAGATGTTTGGGTTTTTTGTTAAGTAAAAGAATAGAGTAATTAGATTAGAAGAAAATATACATACGCGTTATTGTATGTGTGATGTAGATTTCTTAAGTCTCATCAACACTTTAATCATATTGTTCCATCTTCTGGAAATCAGTGCACGTTTAATTTCTGTACTGATAAGTGTTTGTTTCGCCGGACCAAAATGACGGAATTAAAAAATCTTTCAAAAATTGGCCTTGCCATTGGATGTTATAGTACAATTTCTGGAATAGCACACAACTGTTTTACTGCATTTCGACTCATCGCAGTTATTGAGCGTTATAAAGTTGTTCGTACGACACGTTTGTGAAAAATTCGAGAAAAAAAATCATCTTTTTCCTGGTTCTTGGGCCTGAATATGCAATGTTGCGGTATTAACTTCAGCTATTGAAGAAAAGTAAAAATGATCAGCTTACTTAGTTACTTATTTCCCTTAACATTCCATGAAGGAAAAGACGGGGAAACTCTCTCGATTCAGTGAGCTGTGCACGATATAATTTGTATACTCACTGACCTGGATCTACTGTTCTACAGGCTCTGAATGCATTTGCGGAGAAGTTTTACATGTCTTCGAGATTACTCTATTTGTTTCGAACCTGGGTTCAGCTGTGTGATAGTCGCACACACTACATACCATACCACGGCCGTCACACTCACACAATAGGGAAACATGTAATTAAATAGAGATCATTTTTGAATTAGAAGCGAAAATGAGTTACCTTATAATCTTGTTGCGCTGTCCAAACATTTCCAAAATTAGCAACTGGCTGATGTTTGCCACTCTGATTTAAATTTGTTTTTTTAATTTTTCGCATATATGCAAGTGATTTGGGAAAGTTCAACTTTTTTCTTTAATGGGAAATTGAGGAATATAAGTAATTGTAGTAAAGGGTCCGCCATCTAACGTTTTTTTTTTCAACTGGTGCTTATTTCGTTTTCGTTATCTGACCATGTTGAACGAATTTTTGTGTACAAAAATTGAAGAGGTGGATATTGGCAACATTTGGTTTCTACAGGACGGCGCCACACAGCCGAAGCTACACTCGATGTTTTGCGCCCTGTTTTTGAAGATCGCATTATCAGCCGCAGAGCTGATGTCGTTAGGCTACTGCATGGCATTTGAATGAAATTATTTTAAAAAAAAGAAATTTGAGAAAATATCCATTAGTTTTTGTTATAGAATTTTCAAAAAAAAAGTTATTTGACTAAATATTGATATTTAAAACTAAGTCATATTCCGGTTCCAGACCCTTTTTGTCGTGTAATCTAATCTCTGAAAGCTTCTCATAGTTTTGTATTTCAAATAGACTTGGACATGGGGACTGTTGTCACTTTTAGCCACACTATGATTATGATAATTTTATCCATTATGATGGTATACGATATCGTGAAGGTAAGAAGGTTATTTATCCACGTTAGCTGACAATTATTTCATTTTGTTATAAGTGTTTTTTCAGCAAGAACTTCTTAATCGGTTACAAAAATAGTATCGTAAACACGGCTTCGAATATTTTCTCTCGGAGGCCTATATAATATAATACATTTTAAGACGTAAGTTTTGTAAGTTTACGGTGATGTTTGTCTAGGGCATGCATGTCAAACTCAAAGCCTAACGAGGGCGAAATAAAAAATGTAAAATATTATTTGGGCCACAAAAAAATAAAATACTTTAAATTTTATAGTAAATTATATATACATAGATTTATTTTAAATTTAAATTTTCGTTTATTTTTTGTTCTATTATACCGAGTGGGCCGCAAAGTCATACAATGCGGGCCGCGAGTTTGACACCCTTGGTCTAGGGGATCGTTTGATTAAATATATTCAGCCCTATTGCGGTTGTGTTAGGCATTTTCATTGTGTAACAAAATGACGTTAACATTGTCTGAGGCGATTGTCTGTTTTTGTCCACGGAGTTTTTGGTAATGACATTTAAATTTTTAAAACCAATTTGAGAACCTTATGGAAGAGTTGAATAAAAATTCTTCGCTTGCAAGAGGATTTCGAATGAGCACTGTTCCAAGTAATTTTAATAAACAATGGGACAAAATTGTTAAATGGTTTTGGCCTGCCAGAAGTGTGGCTGGCGGTAAGAAGAATCGTAATGGAGCTATATAAAAACAAAACATTTATTTAAAGGTTTGACGAGACGTAATGTAATGCCACCAGTGGTGCAGGATTCAAGCAATTTGCTCTAAGAAACAAATTGTCGTTTTTATGGCATCCAGAGACTCAGGCAGTACCTGGAAAAATACAGTAAAATTTAAGGCGCCATTAAACGGATATTTCTTCCAATTTTGACAACTTGTAACGTATGTCATATTCACTGCCTGTTTTCATAAAACGTATTTCTCAGAATTAGTCTTATCCAGACTTGATCCTGAATTATATTGTATGATGGACACACACACACACACAAACTATCTATATAGAATACAATTATTTACTCTCTCTATTTTCCTTTACAGAGACGACATATGCTTCTGGTGGTATGGATAATTGCCTACGGAATTAAAATGCTCATCATTGCCGTTACTACAATTTATGAGTTCTCTGTCTATACATTTGAAATATATAAATTCGTTGACTTTATTTTAAAAACTAGTAAGTTTTTCTCAATGACATTGTATTTTTTAAAAAGTAATGCAAAAATATTTTCTTTCAGGCGAAGCAATTTTATTAATGTACTGCATTTTCATTTTGTACAGGCAAATGCGTTTGGAAAATAGCAAACATCAGCCAGACCAGCAAGCAGAAAGTGATGATCAGAATTCAGTTGAATTGAATGAATGCAATTCAACTTAAGTGTTATTTCTATTGGCTGCCATAAAAACAAACAAATAAAAAAGGATTTTCACGCATATCTGATTTTGTCTCGATACGAATAGGATATTTTTCCGAATATCTTTGTTTAACAACTCGGCTACCTAATTTTGCATTCTTGATTATTGTAGATCATACTACAAATTATTGAGAAATAGATAATTGCTCTGGTCACGTAGGTTATACAATTACCATGTTTCCCAAAAACTAGAAAGAAAAGCCGCGACATTTTCTTTCCCAGTTTTTACCCGAAGTATTTGGCCATGTTTTTTTTTATAGACTAACACTCAGGGCATGCCCCCTATGAATGCAATGCACTGTGTTAGCGATAGGAAGTAAAGGTATTGGAGGGAGGAAAGATGGAGTAGTGTTTGTTGACGTTTGACTTGAATTTGAGAATATCATAAGGCAAGAAGCTTATTCCACATACGAACAGTTCGGCTGAAGGACGAATTTCTCTAGTGTAAAATTATCGTGAATATAGACAATTTTACAATTGTAAAACGAGTGTTCAAGCATTTGTAAAAATCCAACCAAGAAAATACTGGATCAACACTCTGATTATTCCTTTGTGATTGTACTAGCATAGGTGACTCCGAGCCATCAATTCAATAAAACGATGTCGCCATCGTCCATAAAAACGAAGGAGATCGAGAACAAAACATTTGGGCATGAGTCTGTCCGTCAAGTAAAGGAAACGAGATGGCGGAATAGAGAACAAAACAAAGGTTTGGTTGAAAAAGTTAAGCCATTCTTAATTAGTGAAAGCTTCTTCCATGAATGGTGGGACCGCCAATCGTCAGTGACATTTAAACATGGACTTTATGAATGGCTAGACCGGTGTATTGGCCATATTTAATAAACCCGGCAATATTATATCACGATAGTGTAGTGTGTGTAGCAATGTTCGCATACAAAAAAAAATTGTACAGCGGCCGTGCACAACTTTTCTTGGAAAACCATCAGCCGATCGAAGTCGGCTTTAAGCAATAGGTGCCGGTCAGTATACAAAATGATAACGTACATAGCTTAGTGATTTGAGTAAAGTTCCCCGCCATTCTCTTCATGGAATGTTAAGGGACTTATCTATGTGGATTTTATAACGGTTTGACTTAAAATCGTGACGGATGGATCCTTTCCCTGTCGGCTATCCCGGAACATCCGAATTGTCCAAGATTGCTGGTGTTATGATACACAGTGCACTCTCTCAGAAGTGGACACATAAGGGACTGAGAATTTTTTGTCCGCCTATGAGAGAAGTACACAAGAGGACTAAAGCGGATTGGTACTGAAAAGTGTGTCCATTTATGAGAGGTGTTGGCAAGGAGATAGTACACTATACATTACTATTTACGCTACGTTACGGATCGTTATTAGGCTGATCTAAGGCAGTGTGTCCATCAAGAGCGGTCCCTATTTCTTACCAGCATTTTGATTCCAGCCAACACCAACTACAGGTTGTAGAACCAATTTAATTAAGTTTAGGTTCCATCAATAAATGGATGTACGATGAACGGTCATGACGAAATGGTTCCGATTCTCAGTATAATACCCTGTATCAAACTTTGGATTCGATGGACTATTTGCTTTCCTTTGAGTTTCTTTGTATACGTCTTATTTTTTGTGCAGCTAGTTTGCAAGCAGCCAGCTTTCAAGACAATGGAATCTGCATACAATTTTCAGTGAATTAGCAAGATGTGATATTGAAAAAAAAAACCTGAATGTATGATACAGTGATACAGTTCACGACATTCTTTTGATTGTTAAATATTATATTACGTTTTCTGATGCCTCAATGAACGAATTTGATCAAAAAAAAAAAAAATAACTGCACTTTTTAGAACAACTGTCGTTGTTACATTTCAGAAAGTGTTGTACATAGTTGTATTTTTGTGATCGTCCAAGGAGTCGACTCAAACGAAAGTGAATATTACAATGCCGAAATTCATGAAAACTTTAGAAAAATGTTGCTTTACTAATTTAATTCAATTCTTTAAGTTAATCACGCGACATTTAATTGGTTAAATTTGTGCGCCATTGTGTAAAGGTAACAATTGTCGTTGTCGCCGTCGCTTTCGTTTAAGTATACACGTTGGGCATTCACAAAAATACAACTCTGTGCAACATATTCTAAAATGTAACAACGACAGCATTGTTCTAAAAAGTGCAGTTATTTTTTTTTCTTTTATTATTTGTTGGTCGAATTAATTCATTTAAGCATCAGAAAACGTAGTATTATATTTAACAATGAAAAGAATGTCGTGAACTGTATCAGACATACATGTTTATTTTCAATATCACGTCTTGCTGATTCACGGAAAATTGTCTGCAGGATCCATTGTCTTGAAAGCTGGAAGATTGCACCAACAAGAAGATGCCTTAGAAAGGGGTAAGTGGAATACGAATCAAGGATGTATCGTCCAAAACTTATGTGCATCACATATGATGCACAGACGTTATGATTGATATGCTTGTGCATCATATGTGATACACATGCGATGCACATCATTATTACCAAATTATTACTGTGGACGTATGGTATGAAAACAATTTTTTGTGTTAGGTTATATAAAAAAAAAAAATAATATTTTCCCTTCCATAAGCCACAATTAGCTGATCTTGTTTTCTTCGGAGATATTGGACAATGCTGCATCTATATCACATTACTCTTATGACAGTCCATTTATTGATGGACCTAAAATGCTTGTTGTTAAAAAAACGCGTAGCGCTCTTGACGGATTAATAGACCTCTACACATTGCCTTAGATCAGCCTAATGACGAACCGTATTGAAATCGGTCGAAATCATATGGCATATCAAGGTGGCGCAAAAGTAATCCTATCAGAAAATGCTCTAATGCAGAAAAACCCAGCAATCCACTATAATGTTTGCCAATGAATGACAACGCAGACATGTTAAACTAAAACTATCGCCATGAACGACAGAGAAACCTTCTCCATCGTGATCCAGACCCCAGTTCCTCGAACTTAACGTCGTTTGTACTAGTTGGTCATTCATTTTTTCAGTGTTGCACACCATTTCTATTCAAAAAAAAATAATTCAATTTCAATTTGTTAACATCAAGCTTTAACCAAGCCTATAATGCCTATACGGTTAACAATTCCAACAATTTATCCAATACAACAATTGGTATAATTCAAATAATTAAAATTGCAATCTGAACAATTAAAATAAAAACATATTTTTCAAATATGAGAGGCTAATCATATTCGAATTATGTGTTTTAAATCAGCTTTTGAAACTATTGAAATTTGGATTTTTTTAACAACTAAATTAATTCTAAAAAAAAATTTAAATTCAATTTGTCAGAATTTAGAATATCGAATGCTTTAACCTACTCGAACAATAATTCGTTGCATACGGCTGCATTTTTCTTTATTGTCGTTGAATAGTTCATGCATACATTACTTTTTGGAAAATTATTGTACAACAAGGGTTTTTAGCAATTTGCTACCAATTACTAATTATAAGACTGAATTAATTATTTAAAATTTTTTTTTTTATTTATTTTAAATTTAAAATATTTATTTTAAATTTAAAATATTTATTTATTTTTTGTATACTGAGATTCTCGGTATAATTTTTACTCGATCTCAGTTCACACAGCAAATCAAATCGTATTAATTTGTTGCATGAGGAAAAGGTCCATTTGGTCCCAACACACACACAGTCAAATAATCAATTTAATTTAGTATTTCAAAATAAATGTTGACAAAGATGTTTACAGAATTCTTTTACGCTTTTCAGACTGTTCCTGACATATTTCACGGAACACAGCAACAAATGGATTAAACAGCATATAGCTCACGGCTGTAAATAGAAGTTTTTGTGAAAATGTTGGTTATATTTAAGTCAGCCATTAGAGATTACCCGCAATTCCAACTGAAAATAATGTGGTTAAATAAATGTTATCCAAGTGCCAACTCATCACAATGTAATACGCTGCAAACGTTAGTGCAGCGATGGATATGACGTAGAAAGGCGTCAACAGAATTACACGTCTCTGGTACAGGTGAGAAAGTAGAATTTTTTTTTTTGAATATTTTGGATGAAAATGTAGCGCATACATACTTTTAGGATGCCAATAATCATTAGAATGGTTACAATTGTTCCTGCCGCAATGATAGACAATACCAAGTAAGGCCATCTTAAGTAATCCATGAAATCTATTGAAATGGATAAGCATTAAAATAAATGTTTAATATTATAATTACATTTTAATGAGTAACTATTGGAGTGCCTCTTCTAAGTGTGTTCCCCATTTAGGCTTCCTAACACAAACGAATGAATCGTCTTTGGTATGAGGCGACCTGGGAATGAAGTATGTAGCCAATCTACCTACGCTGAAAGGTCCAAAAGAAAATGTACATGAACAAACTGTGCTGATAACGTCAAATATATAACAGCTTGGAGGCTACCCCTTTAATATGCGAACACCAAAACCAAGGGTTATATCCGGTTCAAACTATCCGGCTTGTAAACCATGGCCCTTCAACCAATTTATTGTAAAATTAACCAGTAAGAAAACAAACAAACAAGTGCTCTCAGAATTTGATTGGAATGTCCTCGTAAGATTTGCAATGTTTGTGTACTTAAACTGATAAATGTTGATATATCCCTAAGAAGAAAGGTATGTGAAATGTCTAAAAAATAATTTTGGATTTAACGAAATAAATATAATTTTCTAATATTTTTCAAAATATGATGAAGCCAAAAATATGTATATAAAAATATGCACAGCCAGAATGGAATTTTTTCCGGTCTTTAAACTGCCGAGCCCAGCGACTTTCATTGAAGACAACAAAAAACTCAAACAACGATGGCAGAGCTTCCAAACGGTCTGATTTGGGAAACATATAAGTTCTATGATTGTGCGACCCAGGTATGTATTGTTTCTCCCGTTGTCTTTAATATAGTTAGAGTATACATTGAGTTGAAGGTGGTGTCATTTAAATTATCGATAGACATGCCTTAGTGATTGCTAAGTATTTTTTGAGTTTGGTCGTCGACTTGGAAAAAAATGGCTGGATTAAAAAAAATGTTTTTCTAAAGACCATTAACAATAAGGAAAAACGTATTCTTTTGCCAGTTCGTGTGGGTTTTTATGACTACAAACGACTGTTAGTAATGTTTAGGATTATGTTATTTTTCTGATTAATTACATCCGAAACTACGATTTGTCGCGTTCTTGACAACGCATATAATTTGTTTGCACCCCTATTCTAATTAATTTGTATCCTTACCGTATTCTTCATCTGATTTGTTCAACGAGAAATTCTCAACATTGCCAGCTTTCTCTGCTTTATGCATTGCCTTAATTTCCAATACGATACCGATGACGCATGTTAATGCTAAAAAGCAGCCCATAGTTACGCAATGCGACGAAAGAGCGGTCAGTGCCATTTTTTTTTTTTTTAGAAAATTTAGATTGGAAATTGGAAATTTTGTAATTTCACTTTAACGCTTGAAACTAAACTGAGACTTAAAACGTATACAATTTGGTACTTTTAAGAATTCAAGCACGATTACTTTTTTAAAAAGTTCTAAATTAAAAATATCGTATAAAGATAATCTTTTGATCCCTTAATATAATTGTGAATTTGGCAATAGTTCTGTTTTGTTGGTTCTATTTTTTTTGTTCACTGCACTAGAGCACTAGTATACTAAATATGTTATTCCGTTTGCTCAACCTTAATAAAGTATGCAGTAAAAATACTTTTTCTTAGTAATTAAGAAAAAGAAAGTTAATATGTTAGCGATTGCTGCCAGGGCCTTTGCAAAACAGGTTATGTTGTCGACCTAAGTAATGTAACGATAGTTATAGTCTATGTTAGGCCGTGGTTTAACCAACTTTGAACGATTACATCTTTTCAGTTATTCCTATATTTGCCGATGGTAATGAAAGAAATGCGTTCTAGAACTAATATTGCCCGTGTCATTGCTCTATAAAAATGTAAAACAAAATAGTTATAGACTCTAATATATACATATACATACCCAACAGCAATCGTCGAACCTGTTCCCAATTTCTGACTGAAATATATGGTGAATATTATTTCTAAGAACTGTTGCACAATTCTACAAAAAGCATCAATGCACTATTTACGAAATTTTTCAATCAATCTTTACACTTCGAAAGGGAAATCGAATTTGTTTGTTGGATCCAGTGAAAGGTCCATTTCATCAAACACACATAGTCAAGTAATCAAATATATTCCGATAACATTCCAATTTCTTTTCATTTATTAATTCTTGACTTGTAATTTAAAGCCTGCGGTTCAAGCCTTAAAATATTCAACAAAGGTCAAAATATATTTTATAGAATTATTTTAAACTCTGCTAGTTTGCGCCTTTCTGACTGTTCCTGAAGTATTTCACGAAATACAGCAACAAATGGATTTAACAACATATAGCATACGGCTGTAAGTAAATAAAAGAGGTTTTTGTGAAAATGTTGTCTACATTTAAATCAGCAGTTAATTACCCGCCATTCCAAATGAAAATAATATTGTAGAATATTTGGTTTCCATTATATTGTACAATAACGTAACCGTAGGTACAACGATGATTATAAAGTAGAAAGGCATCAATAGAATTACACGTCGCTGGTGAAAGGTAAACAATTTTTTTTTTTGGATTTTTCGTGAATATGTTGGACAAAAATGTTACGCATACATACCTTAAGAACGCCAATAATCATTAGAATGGTTATGATTGTACCTGGCGCAATGATACACAATTTCCAATAAGGCCATCTTAAGTAATCCATGAAATCTATTGAAATGGAAAAAAATCAATAATATTAAATGTTTAATATTGCAATTGTTTAGATATCTTAGTGATGGACATATTTTAATATGTAACTGTTTGTACTTGTTTCAGATTCATTATCAATGCAGCTGATACATATGTCTCTTCCAAGTATGTTCTATATTTTGACTTCCCAACGAATAAAGCTTTAGATTGGCCAACAATTTAAACTAACGCCGGTGAAAGGACCCGAACGATATAGACATGACATGAGTTGCTGCTGCAGGCTGTAAGAGGACTTTTCTTAAATATATCAATACCAAAACCAATCAGTAGATGCAGTTGAAATAAGTAAACGTTGTCTTACAAAGATTACTTTTAATGGAACCAATTGAACCTATAAACCAGTAAGAAATCACTTGTTATCCAGATGCATCCGGATACTAACGCTTTAAGTGTTATCAGCATGTAATTGGAATTTCTACGTCGGAAATGTATGTGTAAATATTGACAAAATATAATTTTGGTTTTAACAGAAACATAAATTTCCTGTTTTTTTTTCAAAAATTAGTTAAAGATCAAAAATATCTTTACGGAAATATCAACTGCCAGGAAATGCCAACAAATTTGAATATACCATGATTTTGACCCTGAAAAGCCTTGCATCCAAGGAAAAAGGCCAAGAGTGGCAAGGTTGGAACTCAGGTATGTATTCTTTCCCTTTTTCTCATTAATACAGTTGGGGTGTTCGTGAATTGATGTATACATTAGTTGCCGTAATCTTTTTTTTTTTAAGAACAACAGCAATATTAAGAGTATTCAGTTGTAACATTAATGACCACTATAATGAGGATATTTGCCATACTTTGCATGGGTCATATTTCAATAGAAATTTTTTTTTTTTACAATCCAAAATGTTTTTTTAGACTAAACCAAGTAACATGTTGTTTATTAGAACTACTATACAAATTTCAGTCGTTGAACGGACTTATTTTATACAGCTCGATTTTGAATACTTCTGGGGAGATAATTCCCGGGGAATTTACATTTTTCTGTGAATAAAATCCTGCTATTGTAAACATTCCGGGAAACAAACAAATCATCAGACTCCGTATAATCGAAATTGTATATCCCTTGTTATTATTCGCTCGGTTTGTTCAGAATAGGAGGATTTTATTCTCAGAAAAATGTAAATTCCCCGGGAATATTCAGAATCGGGCTGATAATGATTGTCCGGAACTCGAACAAATTACAAAGAATCGAAATGGGAATTACCACAAGAACTTGTCTAATGCTTAAATTTACCATGCTAGTATTCCCAATTAAAATTAGTTTTATGGCAAAACTATTTCAAAATCAGATATATATATATTGAGAAGCAATCTATTCAGTATCGTTTCAAAAAAGTTAAATCACATACAAAATGCCTTCAATTTTTTTTTCACAAACAAAGACATTGAATTGTGAGCTTACATATTTGATGGGAACAATCAGCACTTGTGGAATCTGCCCCAAACTCGAATGCAAACATATCCCCGCAGGAAAGCACGATATCATGAATTTGTTTTTCACAAGATTGTCAATCTTATCATAACTCACTAAGCATCATGAAATGACAGACCGTCCGTGATACTCAATCTCCTCGTCTTTAACGGTTTAAAGACTGTATACTTTGTAAATGCGACAGGGAAAACAAATAACAACTTTTTCGAAGTTTTTTCTTCTAAACGTAGTAATTTTATAATGAAGAAAATCGTTTAAAATATAATCGCAAATGGGCAAAAACTTTAAGATAACCCATTGTTGGCAGGAAAAATACACTTTTTGAGCGTTGCAACCTTATTTTAATATTTTTATAACAACCGAATTTTATAGAATCCATTTTTATTCTTACCATGTTCATTGGTTTCTTCCGATTCTTCATCCGAGTAGTCTAAATTCTCGGCTTCATATGCTGTCTTCATTTCCATTACGATACTAAAGAGGCCTATTAATGTAAATAAGCTGCCTATAATTACGCAATGCTTAGAAAAAGCCGTCAGTGCCATTTAGCTGTTTTTATTTAGTTCCCTGTCACGCTTGAAAGTAAACTGAGAATTGAAATGTATAAAATTTAGCATTTTAAAGACCAAAAATATCGTTCACTGCACAATTTCAAGCACTGATAAGTTTTTAAATGTTCTCTATTAAAAAATATCATATAGATAACCTTTAGATTCGTTTAGAGAATTGGCGAATTTGACATTTTCTGTTTCTGTATACTGTATACTAAATTTTTCATTCCATCTGCACAACCCTCAAATAATGATCAGAGGTCATAGACAGTGTATATATGTACATATATATTTTTGATCGAAGAATAATTCATAGTACGAAAAAAATGTCCGTCGAAACTCTCAAGATTCTCCACATCCGGCTTAAATGTTTACAGATGGAAGGTGAATGGAGCAGTGTTGATTTTGAATTCAGGGAGTTGGAAAACTGTACTGTTACTTGATAATTCGTGGTCATTTAAATGGTCACTGTAAAGTGTTTCCCATGTGCTCACCAGCTGGATTTGTTGTGCGATGTCAAACAATACTTACCTTACTAGTGGTAGTTTTTGGTACCTATGTAGTTTATAGTATTACGAATATGCCTGTCCGGAACTGGTGGTAAATGCCGTAGATTTGACGATTAAAAAACCAATTAAGGCCGTGCAAAACTTTTATACAAAAAGCATTAGTCATTTGAAGTCTTTTTTTAAAGTAGCTCTCGGTTAGGGAGTATATAAGTTATACCACTAAGTTCGGACAAGTGTCCTTGAAAGAATGTCGATAGTAAAGGGTACGTACAAAAAACAATGATCACTGGTGTTGCCACATTGCGGTAGCATTCGTGAGAACCATTCCCAATTTGTGACTGGAAACTGTGAAGAAAGTGACAATTCTTGAATAAATAGAGACATTAGTTTACTTTTTATTTATTAAGAGCAATATTTTGCTATGTTCCAAATCAAAATATGTATTTAAAGACTATGTGTGGAATTAGAAGTTGTCTACAACATCAAAGGTATCACTTTAGGTATACAGGTATTATTTTGGCACTAGTAGAGGTCCATTTCATCACACACATAGTCAAATAAGCAATTGATGATTGCAAATGCATTAGTAAAAATCAGGCCACATAATGAGTGTTGACAAATATATTTTACAGAATTATTTTAAACTCTGTCTGCTTGTTTGCGCTTTGCAAACTGCTCTTGACGTATTTCACGCACAACCGCAACAAATGGATTAAACATCATATATATCACAACTGTAAGGAAATAACAAAAAATTAACTTTGTAAAAAATGTTTACTAGATTGATATCAACAATTGGATTACCCGTTGTTCCAAGGGAATATAATGTTATTATATAAGAATCACCCATGCAGAAACTCATCATAAGTACAGTGCAGTAGTACACGGTACACAGTACTACTGTGATGATGAATAAATAGAAAGGCATCAATAGAATTACACGTCTCTGGTAAAGGTGATAAGAGAGATAAGGTTTTTTTTTCAGAATATGTTCGAAAATGACACAAAGAAGAAATGTTATGCATACATACCTTAAGGATGCCAGTAATCATTATTATGGTTGCGATTGTTCCTGCCGCCATGACACTCAATTCCAAATAAGGCCATTTTAGGAAATCTATAAAGTCTATCAAAATCGGAAATCATTACAATAAGTGTTGAATATTACAATTGTGTTACTAGTGATAGACTTATTAACTTTTCATTAAATCGCACCCTAAATATAAAAGGGGCACAACTCAAAATTCTCAATTATTCAGTAGAGGCAAAAAACCGTTTATGTAAAAATGGTTGCAATATTTAAAGAAAATATGGTTCCATTATGAAAAAATACAATATTGAAGAAGGTTCTGCTATTTTTTTTTTTTCAATTTTGTATTATGTTTGCGGAAATAAAACAAAATTTTGATTTATGACTCTTTACCTAAAATTTTTTCGATTAACTAGTGATATAATTTAATCAAAGAAGGCACATAAATAAATAATACTGTTAATTTAACTCACTTTTTACAACTAAAGAGGCACAATGCAAAATAATATACCACGAAATTTATCACTTTTTACAGTGATAGAGGCAGAACTCGATAAAAAAACTCTTTATGTGTAATAAAAGTAATCAGTCGTTCTTGAGCACGTAGACGCAACTAAAAATAATTCTCTTTAGTTGATCGTGCAGCAGCAACAGACTTGACATAAAAATAGACATAACGGCATTTTTCTAGTTAAAGAAGATAGTGATGAGACGGAAATTTTTATAGTACTTAGAGATGTATATTGTGAATCAGTTTATGGGAAAAAGTAGATTTTGAAAATTTTTGAGTTGTGCCGCTTTTGTATTTAGGGTGCGAAATATTTTTTTTTACTTTTTTTATATACATTACAACAACATTTGATGTTCTATGGGTTCTATGTTCTGAGTACAAAAATTGTAGGATTTTTCTTGTGCTTTTTTCACAATTTAGTGAAGACCCCTTCTGGAACCTCCCATATATGTATATGTATGATTTATAAAAAACGGAATGGTACATTTTCATGGGAGGTAGGCATTACAACAAGTACAAATTCTGTAACAATATTACTATGCCCAACACAATCGTACTCAAATTCTGTATTTAGCAATGCTGTAACTAGATAACGTTTTCGAGAATACATTTAAACTCTAGCCACGCCGCTTCTGGTGCATCCCATACAAGTGTATTATACCCACTCAATATGTAAATCCTGCAACTACAGTATTTATATTAAAGTCGGAACATACATACAAACAAGTTTGAGTTGGGTAAAACGGATTACATATATATAATGTTTTTATAACGATTGTTCGGGATGTACGTCGACCAAATTGTGGGTGTCATTTGTGTTACCACAAGAACTTATGACCTAATGATTAACTGCCTGTTTCAATAAAACGAAGTGTTTCGGTTTTTACAAATTGAAAAATTTAAGGCATAATAAAATGGATTTTTATCAGTGGTGAAAGCTTATGATCGGAAAGGGGCCGTAACTAGGGGTTTTCACTTAATGCAAGTTTTATTTAAAATTTTTGCGCCAACCACCGCATTCAATTGCATTAAATTTTATTCTTACCAGGTTGTTTTGGTACCGCTAAGAAAAAATCTTCTTCATTCGAGTACTCTAAATCTGGTGATGTCTCAGGTTTCTCATGTTTCTCAGCTTTATACACAATCGCCAGTTCCATTACGATATCAATGAGGCCCATTAATACCACAAAGCAGCCAGTAATTACGCAATGACGCGAAAGTGCAGTCAGTGCCATGGTGCTTTCAATTTTTGTTTCGTTTTCTTAAAAAAATGGTCGATTAAAGGCTTTGTTATTTCCCTATCCAGGCTTCAAAGTAAACTGAGTCTTGAAACATCTACAATTGAATATATTAAGAAATACAAGCACTGATTATTTTTTAAAAAAATTCTAAATTAAAAATGTCAAATAGATAATCTTTGATCTTTGAAATTGCCAACAAGAAGACATGTTTTCTTTCTGCATTGTTTTGTACACTCCATCATAGGAGTGAGTGTATACTAAATTTGTCATTCGATTTGCACAACTGTTAAATTATAATCCGAGGTCGTATAGAGTATATACATATTCTCGATCGGAGTAACATTCCAAGACCATGTAGGCATGGAAAACACGATAGCGTTTGAATTAATTGCGCTAAGATCATAAAGATCTGCATAATGATGGCATACATACGACCAATGTTGTTGGGTGACTTCGGTCCAGATGTGAATAGTTTCCCTTTTAAGTGAATCTTAGGAGGAGAAATTTTCAAAAAGAATGAATATGTTTTTCATATTGATACGGGGGTACACATGCGGAAAAAAAGACATACATTTTAGAAAAAAATGAGCGGAACCAGGCCCTTTGCAAAACAGGTTATATCGACCTAACATTTTAACATTGTGGAATTATGACAATTGATGCTGTCATGATAATCTTGATTTAACTCACAACTTTCAACGTCCAAATTGTATGTGCTACGCTTCTTTACTTACTTATTAATCAGTCAACGGTTCGCATCTTAGTATCGAGTTCTGTTTCAACCGTGATGATATATGGAATGCTAGACTTTTCCTTAAAAGTTCGACCGAAATAATATCCCCTTGAAATATTGACAGACTATAACCTTACTTACTTATTTCCCTTAACACTCCATGTACAAACGAGTTTTTGAACTCGGGTCTTCTGTGTGATAGTCGCACACCGTACCTACCACACCACGGCCTTCCACAATAAAAATGTTAGCATTGCGAAATAATCGAAATTAGCTTAAATGTTATTCCCCATTTATTTATTTTCCTGCGACAAATTTTTGTAAAACGATTTAAAGAAAAACATGCGGTTTCTGTACTTAGTAAAGAGTGATTTGTTAAGAGCTTGATAACTTTTTTTTAAAAAAAAACGCATAAAATTTGCAAAATCTCATCGGTTCTTTATTTGAAACGTTAGATTGGTCCATGACATTTACTTTTTGAAGATAATTTCATTTAAATGTTGACCGCGGCTGCGGCTTAGGTGGTCCATTCGGAAAGTCCAATTTTGGGCAACTTTTTCGAGCATTTCGGCCGGAATAGCCCGAATTTCTTCGGAAATGTTGTCTTCCAAAGCTGGAATAGTTGCTGGCTTATTTCTGTAGACTTTAGACTTGACGTAGCCCCACAAAAAATAGTCTAAAGGCGTCAAATCGCATGATCTTGGTGGCCAACTTACCGGTCCATTTCTTGAGATGAATTGTTCTCCGAAGTTTTCCCTCAAAATGGCCATAGAATCGCGAGCTGTGTGGCATGTAGCGCCATCTTGTTGAAACCACATGTCAACCAAGTTCAGTTCTTCCATTTTTGGCAACAAAAAGTTTGTTAGCATCGAACGATAGCGATCGCCATTCACCGTAACGTAGCGTCCAACAGCATCTTTGAAAAAATACGGTCCAATGATTCCACCAGCGTACAAACCACACCAAACAGTGCATTTTTCGGGATGCATGGGCAGTTCTTGAACGGCTTCTGATTGCTCTTCACTCCAAATGCGGCAATTTTGCTTATTTACGTAGCCATTCAATCAGAAATGAGCCTCATCGCTGAACAAAATTTGTCGATAAAAAAGCGGATTTTCTGCCAACTTTTCTAGGGCCCATTCACTGAAAATTCGACGTTGTGGCAGATCGTTCGGCTTCAGTTCTTGCACGAGCTGTATTTTATACCGTTTTTCACCAAGATCTTTGCGTAAAATCTTCCATGTGGTCGAATAACACAAACCTAATTGCTGCGAACGGCGACGAATCGACATTTCACGGTCTTCAGCAACACTCTCAGAAACAGACGCAATATTCTCTTCTGTACGCACTGTACGCATTCGTGTGGTTGGTTTAATGTCCAATAAAGTAAACTGAGTGCGAAACTTGGTCACAATCGCATTAATTGTTTGCTCACTTGGTCGATTATGTAGACCATAAATCGGACGTAAAGCGCGAAACACATTTCGAACCGAACACTGATTTTGGTAATAAAATTCAATGATTTGCAAGCGTTGCTCGTTAGTAAGTCTATTCAT
Organism: Hydrotaea cyrtoneurina; assembly: GCA_958296145.1. NCBI lineage: Eukaryota > Metazoa > Arthropoda > Insecta > Diptera > Muscidae > Hydrotaea > Hydrotaea cyrtoneurina. The sequence goes on along the minus strand of OY282516.1, from coordinate 62,711,278 downwards.
GATGAAATGTCAAAGCATACTGAGCATCTTTCTCTTTGACACCATGTCTGAAATCCCACGTGATCTGTCAAATACTAATGCATGAAAATCCTAACCTCAAAAAAATCACCCTTTATTACTTGTTGAAACAAATGTAAACCCTAGCCAGGCCTCTTAGGGTCCCTCTCATACAAATATATCATTTCACCACTTTGAAAGTCCTATATAAATATTACTTTGCCCAACACAATCGTACCCAAATTGTGTATTTAGCAATGCTGTAACTAGATAACGTTTTCGAGAATAAATTTAAACTCTAGCCACGCCGCTTCTGGTGCATCCAATACAAATCCTGTACAGTATTTATTTACTAGTAAGTTGTAATGCGCCTATGGCGCCCGTTGAAATATGGAAAAAAAATTTTGTTGAAAAAAAAAAAATTTTGTGGAAAAAAAAATTTTGTTGAAAAAAAAAAATTTCGTTGAAAAAAGAAAAATTTCTTAAAAAAAAAAATTTTGTTGAAAAAAAAAAATTTTCTTAAAAAAAAATTTTTTGTTGAAAAAAAAATTTCTTTAAAAAAAATTTTTGTGGAAAAAAAAAATTTTGTTGAAAAAAAAAATATTGTGGAAAAAAAAAATGTTGTTGAAAAAAAAAAATTGGAAAAAAAAATTTTGTAAAAAAAAAAATTTGTAAAAAAAAAAAATTTGAAAAAAAAAATTTTGGAAAAAAAAAATTTTGGAAAAAAAAAAATTGGTAAAAAAAAATATGGGGAAAACAGAATTTCTGTACAAAAAAAAAATATTATTTTTTTTATTATTTATTATAGAATTATAGAATGCCTATTTAAATTCCTACGTACTGCGTGACAGAGTCAGTGAATCAGGGAATCAGTGAATCAGGGAATCAGTGAATCAGTGTCGAGGGTAAATATATATTAAGATTTTATAGTCGGAACATACATACAAACACCTCAAAATTAGATCATGTTTTCCCGGCAAAAACTTCTTAGAATTTTCTGTATTTTTGCTATACGACATATTCGAGAAAAAAAATGGATACCGATGCGCCGGGCCGAGGTGTGCAAATGCCATCGACCTAACTATTAAACGGTAGCAATATCAATCCTGAGAACCGTTCCCAGTTTCTGACTGGACAACATGATAGAGAAATAATACTTACTTACGAATACAAAATAAAAACATTTGATGTATTGATTTTTTTTATTTTTAAAATATGTGTTCCACTGCTGGCTATGCATGAAATTCAAATTATTAAGCAGCATAAAAATGATCATTTTGGATTAGCTGATATTAATCGATCGCTGCTAATCCACACAAACGCTCCAATTAATACGCTCAGGTTACAGAAAGACTGTTTAAATATATATGTATTTTAATCTCTGTCTAATTGTTCACGCTTTTCAGACTGCTCCTGGCGTATTTCACGAAAAACCGCAACAAATGGATTAAAAAACATGTAGCTTATGACTGAAAGGAATAGAAAGAGGCTTTTGTAAAAATTTTGGCTAGATTCAAATCAATGGTTTTATTACCCGGAAATCCCACTGTATATAATATTGTGAAATGAATGAGACCACCACCCGACTTCCACATCTCTACAATTACAATCGCAGTAATCATTATTAAGACGATGTTTATGAGGTAGAACGGCACCAATAGAATAACACGTCTCTGGTGAAGATGACAAAAGTTGAATATTTTGTTGTGACGAAAATGTTACGCATAATTACCTTAACGATGCCAATAATCATTAGAATGGTTATGATTGTCTCTGCCGCAATAATAGAAGGCCCTTCTAAGTAATCCATAACATCTATTGAAATGGAAAAACATTAAAAACAATATATTACAATTGTTTACCAGTGATCGTAATTTAAACATTTCAATAATCAACTATTGAACTATTGAGTGCGATTTGTATACAGTGCTTCTCGACGTGATCATATATCGGGGTATGTAAGACAATTTTTGGGCTGTTCGTTTAAAGAATTTGTAAACTTCCGTTTGCTCTACCTGTTTCATAAAATTATCAAAAGTGGAACACCTCAATCCTTGTGTAGGAACTTTATGTTTATTAGATCTACTAGAAATCCTCAAGTGTTTATCCCGAGAATAAGGAACTCCATGTATATGAGATCATTTTTGGTAAGAGTTGCTCGTTGCTGGAATATATTGCCTTTCTCTTTGCGTGTTTTCTCATATGCTAACAACGTTTTTCGTCGGAAAATACTGGAACACTTCAATAACTAGATTGAAGCGTTTGCTTTTACTTTAACTTGTTTCTTATACCATTCATATATCTATTTGTTGCTAATTATTTTGGACTTAATGTTCTTATTCTGAATACTCGTTATGACTGGGGAGCCAATTCGTTAGCCAGTTTGTTATATGAATTTAAACTTTAAGTATTTACTTTGTAAATTTGGATATGATTGAAGCTTAGGATTTATATTTTTACTATGTAATACATTATTTTGGCCGTTTGGCTTTTGTATTATGGTGAATTTAAATAAATAAAATATGTTCTCTATTTAGGCTTTCTAATACAAACGTAGCGCCTTGGGAATGAAGACTGAAAAATTCCACAATTTACAGGAACAATCCATAAAACTCGAATGTAATCGTATTTACATACATTTTTTTTAATTATCATTAACTAGTAAGTTGTAATGCGCCTATGGCGCCCGTTGAAATATGGAAAAAAAATTTTGTTGAAAAAAAAAATTTCTGTGGAAAAAAAAAATTTTGTTGAAAAAAAAAATTTTGTTGAAAAAAAAAATTTCGTAGAAAAAAAAAATTTTGTTAAAAAAAAAATTTTTGTCGAAAAAAAAATTTTGTTGAAAAAAAAAAAAAATTTAGAAAAAAAAAATTTTGTAAAAAAAAAAAAATTTTGTAAGAAAAAAAATTGTGAAAAAAAAAATTTTGGTAAAAAAAAATTTGGGGAAAACACAATTTCTGTACAAAAAAAAATATTATTTTTATACACTCCATCATAGGATGGAGTATATACTAAGTTTGTCATTCCGTTTGCAACACCTCGAAAGAGTGATCTGCGACCCTATATAGTATATATATTATTGATCAGTGTAACATTCTAAGACATTCTAGCGATGTCCGTCTGTCCGTCCGTCCGTCCGTCCGTCCGTCTGTTGTCTGTTGAAATCACGATAGAGTGCGAACGACCAACGCTAAAAAGCTGAAATTTTGTAGGAAGATGTTTTTTGCCCATAAGCAGGTTAAGTTCGAGAATGGGCCATATCGGACCAAAGGGGAAAAAGTTCCCGTTTACGGGACTAAATATATTCCGGCCATAATCAAATTTTTCAAATATTTTTTTTCACTACATCTAAGTTCTAAGTTTATATAATTTATAGATGGGAAAAAAATCCCAAAAATGGGCGTGCTCATGGGTTCCGTGGACCCTTGGGGTCCAAAAAAGGGCCCATGATAAACATGCGCATATGGGTATCGAAGTGCAACGAAATTTACTCACGAACCCAAATATGCCTTTATTTTCATGATTTGCCTAAATTTTTTGATCCGGTTTCTGGGACTATCGGGTCACCAGCGGCCCAAAAACCGTCCCTTGACAAACATGGACATATGGGTATCGAAATGCAACGAAATTTTCTCGCGAACCCAAATATGCATTTATTTTCATGATTTGGATAAAATTTGTGATCGGGTTCCTGGGACTATCGGGTCACGAGCGGCCCAAAAACTCAGTTAGTTTTCTTATTTATTGACTTTTTAAGGATCCATGATGGAGGGTATATAAGATTCGGCCCGGCCGAACTTACTATTTGTCCACTTGTTTTTATTATTATTATTTTTAGAAATTTAGAGAATACCTATTTAAATTTCTACGTACTGCGTGACAGAGTCAGTGAATCAGTGAATCAGTGTCGAGGGTAAATATATATTTCATTAATATATTAAGCCTACAGTTTCGTCTAAAGCGGCAATGGGGTCTTGAAAATACGAATGTGAAGTGAAACGCGTTTTGCCCTATTTTATTTAAACCGGATAAAATTACCTTTTTTTTTAAAGATTTTTACTTCTAGCTATCATTTTTGAGGGCAATCAAAAACCTATTCGTAAAACAATGGCAAGGAAAAGATCCGCAAACATTTTGCAACCCTATTCTAATTCATTTCTAATTTAATTTCTTACCACTTGCTGCACAAGGTATATTATCAGGGCAAGCATTGTCTGCTTTGAACACTGTTTTTAGTTCCATTACCATACTGATGAGGAATGCTAATATTAAAAAGCAGCCCATAATTATGCAATGCCACGAAAGAGCGGTCAGTGCCATCTTTTCCAGTTTTTTTCAACAAAATTTTGATTAGTAATATGTTTTGTAATTTCGCCTCTAACGCTTAAAAGTAAACTGAGACGAAACGTATACAAGCACCAATTATTTTTTAAAAGTTCTAAATTAAAAATCTCTTGCAGAGATAATCTTTGATCTCTTGAAAGAATTGCGAATTTAAAAACTAGAAGATATTTTTTTGTATTTGTTGTTTGGTACCTTGCACTGTATCATTGAGTGTATACTAAATTTGTTATTACGTTTGCACGTAGTAGGTAAGGGCATGTGGAAACTCGTTTGCGCCTAAGTAAAATGTGATAAGATCTTAAAGTTATGCATATGGTCGTAGATTGTAAATGGGCGATATCGTAGCGGCTGTACATAAGTTTCTCTTAGATATAAACGGGGAAAACCGTTCAAAAAGTATGATCGACCGGTCACTATGCTACAGGAATGTAAAGATACATATGTTTGAGAAATAAATGAGCGGAGTTTGTATCTTTACAAAACAGGTTATATCCACCTAAGTAATGCAACCAATCAAATTTTAATTATAACAAGTAAAATTTAAAATTTAAAAAAAGATATTCAGTTCTCCAAAAAAAAAAGGTGTTTGAGTTTTGGGAAAAGTAGCCCAATAATCATTTTGAACGCGTATGCAGTAGATTGAAATAAATGTTTTGTTTACAAAAAAAAAAAATTATATCACAAAATATAGTTTTGTTCCTACGATATATGAACCAATTTTTAACCACTGAACCGGAACCGCGCTTCCAGAGTACATAAAAATCATTTTAAAATCGAACACTCTGAAACAGTGAACCGAACCCATTCGAATTCTTTAATGCTTTGCATCCCTGGTTCATAGGCCCTTTTCGCACGATGATACATTTCGAAGGCATTGTTAAAACATTTTTCAAGACATCATTAACTCTGTTTATGGCGTCAATAATTGTCCATCATCTGCATACACTGGCACAGAACAATAACTGTGCTGTTATATGTCTAGGCAGATCATTACAGTAAAGGAAATGGACCTTACTTATTTCCCTTAACATTCCATGAAGGAACAGACGGGAAACTTCTCTCGAATCAGTGAGCTGTGCGCGATATAATTTGTATACTCACTGACGGGGAACTACTGTTTAAAGCCGGCTCCGAACGGCTAATGCTTTTCTAGAGTAGTTTTACATGGCTTAGAGATTGCTCTCTTACTCGTAAAGTCGCCAACATTTACGAGGTGGAAGCAGCCGCTGAAAAATGTTTGATGGTCTTACCCGGTTTCGAACTCGGGTTCTTCTGTGTGATAGTCGCACACACTACCTACCACACCACGGCCTTCTACTAACTTCCATGGTACTTACTTACCGGATATAATAATCCTACAAAATTTGTAAAAACATTTCATTTTTTTATTACTGTTTTCCAAATATTAATTGGAATTGAAATGATTATTAATTTATAACGTTTTGAGTATACTGATATTATCGATCTCAGTTCACACAGCAAAGACAAATCGTATTTGTTTGTTGGCTCGAGTAAAAGTTCCATTTCATCACACACGCAGTCAAATAATCAATTGAGGATTGCAAATATATTTGTAAAGAAAGATCAGGGGCCTAATCGCGGCACCTTTTTTGTGTGTTTGACATAATTGTAGATTCTTCGATTTCTTGGGACGGTAGATGAGCTGTCGAAAGATTTCTCAAAATAAAAATGTTTTCAAAACAACTGACAACTTTCGATAACGGATGCCTTAATTAGGCCCCTGAATGTGTGTTGACAAATATATTTCATGGAATTATTTTAAACTCTGACTTTTTGTTTACGCTTTTCAGACTGCTCTTGGCGTATTTCACGGACAACCGCTACAAATGGATTACACATCATATAGATCGCGGCTGTAAGAAAATGGGAAAAATGACGAATCTTGTGAAAGTGTTGGCTACGTTTAAATCAACCGTTAGATTACCCGCAAGTCCAACCCCAAATAATGTCATCAGATTCGATTCACCCATGTACAAACTCATCATAACTGTACAATAATACGCTGCAAATGGTAATACAGCCATGAATAAGAAGTAGAAAGGCGCCAATAGAATTACACGTCTCTGTTGAAGGTAAAGATTTATTTTTGTGAATATATTTGTGAGTTAAAAATATTAAAATCGTTACCTTAAGGATGCCAGTGATCATTAGAAGGGTTATGATTGTCGCTGCCCCAATGACACACAATGCCATGTAAGGCCATCGGGAGTAGCTTATTTCTGGAGTAGCTGGAATTCAAAAGAATGAAAATAAATGTTTAGGTATCGTATACTACAGATGGTAAGTTTAACGTTTAACAGACTAACTGTTTTTATTTGTACTATTTTCAGATTCATGATCAATGCCTCTGATTGCAACGCCTCATCTAAGTACGTAGCTTCTGTCCAAATGCCGATGAAGCGGCTTTGGAATGAAATCTAAGAAATGCTTCATATTGACATAGGCTAAATATGCCAACTATCTCCGGAGAAAGCACTAAACGGATATATACGTAATTCCCTTAACATTCCATGAAGGAATAGACGAGGAACTTCTTTCAAACCACTGAGCTCTGTACACGATATTATTTGTATACCTATAGTTGAAATCATCTGATGGGCAAACGATTTTCGGGAGAAGTTTTATATGGCTTCGAGATTATTCACTTACTCGCAAAGTCGCCGGCATTTACGAGGTGAAAATGGATGGTCTTAGCAGGATACGCACCTGGATTTGCTGTGCGACAATCGCTTACACTACCTATCTCATCGAGACTGTCAATGTTGCAGACTGCAAAAGCAGACTGTCAATGTTGCAGACTGCAAAAGCAGGCATACAATAGCTTGGATGAAGTTTCTTACATATACCAACATCCAACCAATGTGTTCAGAAACAAAGATGTTGTCCAATTCATATGCAACTTGAACGATGAAACAAATGAACAATGAACCAACCAAGAACAAGCAAACAACTGCTTACATCCAGCTATATCCGGATACTCACACATCAAGGGCTCTCGGAATATAATTGGAAGTTACACGCAAGATTTGAAATTATGTCTAAACGTTGATATATCCACGAGAAGAAAAGTAAGCGAACTGCCTCAAATATAATTCTGGAATTAGAAAAATTTATTGAAGCAAAAAATGTGTATACGGAAATATTCATTTCCGGAAAATCCCTGCAAACTTGAACCGCGGTAAAACGTAAACTTTCACAAAAAAAACCTTAATCCACTATGCATGAGCTTACAAATGGTGTGACTGGCAAAAACATCAAAGGTTTTATGTTTGTGCGATAGGTATGAATTATTTCCCTTTTGTAAAATTGTCTCGTATTTTTCAAATATTTAAGAGAGTGACTTTCGATTTTGTGTTAAAATAACATATTCTGACGTTTCGACGAAAGTGTAAACAAAGAATTTTTTTAAAAAATGCAATTCAATTTTACTAAGATGTCCTTTGTTAATTAGATTTGTTCTTCTTCATATAGAAAATACCGTTTCTTAAACACTCCCCGCAGTCGAACTAATGGGATTCAACGTCTTGTCCAAAACCTAAGAAGTCCATATGCTTTCAAACACAGCCGTTGGTTGGCCTTTACCATTCAAGATGATGAAATACAAAAAATCACTTTTATACGAAAAAAGTTGAAGACTAAACTAGATCTGCTGTCACTGGGCATTTGAGTAATGAACGCACACACTTTATTGAAACAATCTATATTTCTTATATCTTTTACAAAACTTGAATGCAGCATATAGCGTTAAACGATATCATTTTTAGGCCAACTGTCCTTGATACAAAATCTGCTCGTCTAAAGAGACTACATTTGCAATGTAATTTATAAAATCAAACTTAGTTTCGGATAAATAAATTACTCTTATTCGAATATTTTTATTATCGTTTCTTTTTTCCATGTGTGCATGAAGATAATGCGAGAACACAAGTTCCAAAAATAATCGGACATTTTGTAAATTTAATTTAACGATTTTGTCACAACTACATTTTATTGAATTAAATTTTATTCTTACCAACTTCTGCCGTTTCCTCTAAGAAAGAGTCATAGTCATACTCTGAAAACGTTTTCACAACTTTGACAGCATTTGCAGGTTCTCGGCCTGCTTTATGCACTATCGTCAGTTCCATTACAATATCGATGAGGCCCATTAAAACCAGAAAGCATCCCGTAATTACGCAATGCCACGAAAGTGCAGTCAGTGCCATTTTGCTTGCTTATTTTTTTTTTAATTAATATTTTTGTAATTTCCTCTTCACGCTTGAAAGTATACTGAGACTTAAAACCTATACAATTTGGTATTTTAAAGAATTCAACCAACGATTACTTTTTAAAAATTTCTAAAAACAAATGGCATTGAGATAATCTTTGATCCCTTAAGAGAATTTGCAAATTTGGCAACGAGAATATATTTAAGTTTTTGTATTGTTTTGTACCTTCTTTCTTAAAATTCTTAGACGATGTAGACATGTCTGTTCTTCCGTCTGCGTGTATGTGGAAAACATAATAGTGCCCAACTGAATTGTGATAAGATCCTAAATTTAAGCAGAGAAATACATTTTAGAAACAGATGGGCGGAGCCAAAACTGTTTATATCGACCTAACTAATGTAGCGATCGTTATAAAATTTTAATTATCAAAAGAGCTTCTGTCGTAGTCTATGGTAGGTGATTATTTTACTGACAACTTGAAATGACCATATCTTCTGAATTATTCGATGTATCTATGAAAATGCTTTGATATCCCACTTCCAAAAATGAATTATATAAAAATTCCCAGTAAGAATAATTTTCTACTGTGGAATTTTGGAAACAATCAAAATCTGCTGATGTTTTCGAATATGGAACTGCTTGTTAAAATTAACAAACAAATTCTGCTCATTTACTTCTACTCACACTGTGCACAATGCAAAAATTACAGGATTAACATGACCTGAACGTTTAATTGGTCACTCACTTGCGAAAAAGCACAGACATATATTCCATCAAAATCCCAAAATTGTTTTGTGAGCCTTTATTTACACCTACAATTGCACTTTGTTCTCACAAAAATTTTGTGAGATACAAAATAAAAACAGTTTCCTTTTTTATTAAACGTAACATTTAACTAAAATTTTTAATCATGGAATGGACACTTTTATACAACATAAAAATTATAACATTGTGGTATTATTTTCAATCTCCCTCCGTTCACACATGCAAATCGTTGTTGTTTGTTGGTCCAAGTAGAAGGTCCATTTCATCACACGCGGACTGTTCCCGACGTATTTCCCGGAAAACAGCAACGAATGGATTAAACACCATAAAGATTGTGGCTGTAGGGGAGAGAAAACCATGTTCTTGTGAAAATGTTGCCTGCATTTAAATCAGCCTTTAGATTACCCGCAAGTCCCACGAAATATAATGTCATAGATTCATAAGATTCACCCTTGTAGTATGTCATATATTTGGATGAACAATAATACGCGACAAACGGTACAACAGCAGTCATTAATAAGTAGAAAGGCGCCAACAGTAGTAGACGTCTCTGGTGATGGTGAAGGGAGAAGAATTTGTTTGTGAATACGATAGATAATATTAAAATTCTATTCATAATTACCTTAAGGATACCAATAATCATTAGAATGGTTAGGATTGTTGCTGTCACAGCGACGCCCAACGCTATAGAATGTTCTATATAATCTATTGAAATGAAAAATAAATTTCTAATATTACAATTGTTTGTATATTTTATTACTAATAATGGCAACTTTAACTTTTCCATGAGTAATTATTTTTATTTGCACTTGTTTCAGATTCAGGAGTGAAACAAAACCTAAGTTGTCAATTACCTCTGCTGAAAGGAGTAAAAGGAAATACTGTAGACTGTAAAATAAATTAAATACACCAGCATCAAAATCCAATGTCTACATCCAGTTGTTTTCTGGTGCTTATGAAATTTAAACGAGGCGGCCACTTAAATGTTTAACTTACATTGTCTTTAATGTTCTCAGAAAATTATTGTAATTTTCCCGTAAAATTTTGAATGTATGTGCGGGAGAAAAAAAGGTATAATTATGGATTAAAAAACAGAAATATAATATATCATTTTCAATTTTAGATGATGCAAACAAATTGTATGCGGAAATATTCCAGAAAATCCCTACAAGTTTCAACCGAACAGCTGATGGGCTCAACAACCGGCTTTCATCCAAGGACAATAAACCACGATGCAAGAACTTCCAGATTGGCGAACACATCAAAAGTTTTATGAGATAGGTATGTCTTATATCTCTTTTCTTTGCTAAGGGTATTTATACATTTATGTGTACCAACATAAGTTGGTATATGTATTTAAATTTTAAATCTGTCGATGTAAACTACACTATAGATTTGTATGTTGACTTCGACTTTGTCCATTGGATGGAGTAGCTATTCAGTTAATGACTAAATTTTCTTCAGACTATTGACCAGTGTCTGTATGTCTGTGGAAATAACGATAGAGACCAGCGTAGTGAAGCTAGATGGCAAATTATACATGGCCTGTATCCTTTTTCTAGTTCGTGTGGTATTGCACATTATTAATTTTGTTTCTACCGAACGGCCAGAATTATCAACAGAACAAATTACTTAAATTGTATTACTTGATCATAAATTAACACAGCGCATTTGATGTTATGAATATATATACGATGTATATCCATTACAAGATGGAACAAAACTGGGTTTGTCATGTGTCATTTAAGTAAAGAACGTAAACACTTCATTGTAACAATCTACACTTCTTGAATTCTCTACATATCTCGAATGCCACATTTGCCTTTCGAAATATGGCATTTTCAAATCAAATGTCAGTTATCCGTATATTTTGTAAATACGCTGGTGAAATAAATCGCATTTTGTACTTTTTAAATTGCGATTCATCAAATCGAACTGAAATAACCCTTATATAAAATTACTCTTTTTTCGAATATTTTCACAAGAGCAATACCTTCTCGCTTGTTTCTATCAGAAAACCATTCAAAAAACAAGCGTAGAATTTTCACAAAGTTCTAGTTAACGCATTGTCATTATATTGAGGCTTTTGGTGTGGCTCTATTCTAAACAAACGTATTTCAATCCAATGTTATTCTTACCATTTTCATTCGTTGTCTCTGATAAAATTTCTTTTGAGTCGTTATGCGAATTGTTAACCTTTGGTGTTGGTGGTATCAGTATCATACTTTCCAATACGACACCGATGAGGCCTATTAATACAAAAAAACAGCCCGTAATTATACAATGTCTCGAAAGAGCGGTCAGAGCCATTTTGCTTTTCAAATTTTTTCGTTTAATTTTTTTTATAATTTTGCTTTAACGCTTGAAAGTGAATTGACTGACTTGAAACGTATAAAATTAGATTTTTTTGAGACCAAAAAGATGTTTACATTTTCTGTGCGAAAATTTGAACACTGATTAATTTTTAACAATTTCTAAATTAAAAATATCATATAGATAACCTTTGATCCATTAAGAGAATTGCGAATTTGGCTAGAAGAAGCTATTTCTTTTGTTTCTGGGTTTTTGTGTAACCTACACCATAGAATTAAGTGTATACTAATTTGTCGTTCCGTTTGATATTGAGACATGTCACACTGCCTGTTTGTCTGCCAATAACGCGAGAAGGGCGGGGGAATTAACGATATTGACACACATTGTATTGTCATAGATTGCAGCTTAGAATATCCTGATGATGTCATCCAATGGATGGCGAAATATCGAAATAAAATAAAAATATTACATGACCTCAAGTTTGAACAATCACTCATTAAAATTAGTAGGACAGGTCGAAAAAGATAAAAAACAAAACTATGTTTTACATTTCTTATAGATTATTCTATTATTTGTAAAGTCGCCGGTATTTACAAGGTGGGAACGACTTATCTATCGCATCATGACTACATCTGGTACTGACAGAAATATTTCTATTTTTATTTTGAAAACAAAAAATAATTCTTTATTTATGTACATTTTCAATGTGATATGAATTTCGTGGATAGTAAAGATTATTTCATATAACAATAGAATATACTAATACATGAGAATAAGTAGGCTTGTCGCGTTCTAAAATTGGCCGATAATTCTTTGGGCCACTACTAACCTTACAAAACTTTTGGCAAATTCGCCATTCTCCGAAGACATCAAGGGTGACATTCTTAATTTTAAAAAAATATTTTTCATGAGACAGCCGGGACAGCCACCTGAATGATATCGTGCTCCATAATATATATTGGATTTGCTCTTTTAAACAAACCAATAATAACCAACCAACCAAAAAGGTTTTTTTTTCAAATACTTATTTTTACCGCATACTAAAGGGTGTTTTTTATTGAGGTATAGAACTTCGAATTGAAATAAAACACAAGAAAATCGTTTTAATGTCCATCAATTTGGTTTAAATATGATTTCGGGCATGTGGCCGCCGCGGCTGGCTCGAATAAAGCCAATTCTACAGGTCCAATTTTCCAATTTTGATGGACAAAGCTCCAATTGCTGTGCACGGTGGCGAATCGATTCATTCGGGTTCTCTTCAACACTTTGCTCTACAGCGGCAATTGTTTCTTCGGTGCGCACTGTTCGACGTCTCTGCGGATGCGTATTATCACATAGAGTAAACGTAGTGCGAAAACGATCCATGGTTAACCGAATTAATTGCTCTGATGGACGATTATGTCGACCATAAAATGGACGGAGCTTGCGGTGAACTTCGCGAACTGAATCATTACTTTCGAAATAAATTTGCACGATTTGCAAGCGTTGTTCTTTTGTCAACCTGTTCATGATGAAATGGCAAACCAAACTAAATATTAATCACTTGACAGCTGACAAAATGGCCGCCAGTTAAAAAAGTGATGTCAACTTAAAGTTCTATACCCCAATAAAAAACACCCTTTATGATCTCTGGTCCCTGGGTGGCAGTCGTGTGGTGTGATTTGTAGTAAGCCCAGATTCAAATCAAGGCGTTTCAACTACTGTAAGTTCCCAATTAATTATTTTAGAAATTGTATTGTGTACAGACTACTGATTTGGTAGAAGTCGTTCCGACTGTTGCTTTATGAACTGTAGAGGAAAATTCCAAATGGATAGGGTAAAGTCTATGCTGATTTATTTAGAGAGAAGCGACATTTGATTGTTAGGCATTTGGACTATTCTCATGTTCTGCATCTTTGTAAATATTTATTTATAATCATTTATTTTTTAATTTTATTCTGAATCAGTAGTTTATTATTTAAACGGATTTTCTTAAACAACAACCAAATGGGATATATGAACGCTACTTGTGTGACTGAAAAGAAACGGAGAACAAGGAAATCAATTTGTTTCATCTAAGCTTTCTCTATAAAACTTACCCATGGTCATCAAAGTAAACATTATAATGAACTTATAGCTGTACCAATGGTTTGCATAAAAACAAAATGCAGTACTAAATCCGCATTCAATAACCGTAACAACTAGCCAAAGGGCTGCAAAGGCTTCACATTTCTGGAAAACAAATAATAAATAATAATAACGGCTTGTTAATGAAAGTTAATAAAAGGAAAATTAAAATATGAATATTATAAGAGATTCAAGTAAAATAAATTGCTTTTAATATATGTTGCCGGTTGTTCGCATCTTTCAACAAAATTACCTCTAAAATGTTAGCAACAAAAGTCATTTGTATATTATTTTTCTAACCTTATATATTTATTCAATCGGCACAGAAACAAAAACCTTTTTATTTTGGATGTGAATAACCGAGTTGTTTTCATCATACATTAAACAAATTGACTTACCCTTAATATGCCCAAAATCATAGCTAGGGACACAAGTATTGAAAGTAATCCAAAGCCAAGAAACAAATGTAGTCCATATTGGCCAAATTCTATAATTAAGACAATTTATAGTAGAATTAAATCGGTAATGCCCATTTTAGAGATCTATGTTTCGAGCCAACCCAAGAGTTATGTATGTTGTTTGAACCTGCGTAATTTTTGGTGAGCTGTAACTTGAAGGAACAGAAGGAGAACTTCTCTCAAATTAGTGAACTGTGTACGATACCGTTTGTTATACTCATTGACCGAGATCTATTGCTAATAAGATTTTTAGAGAAATGTTTACTTGTGGGTTTACTTAAACATTTTTATGTTTAAAATGTGGGTAATACAAATTAGACTTTTCTGGGCTACCAAATAGTCTAGTCGCAGTTTCCAATACTATTTGGCGGATGAAGCGAGTACGATTGGCTTTTAAATTACTTAACGATAACGGTAGCCGGCTTATTCATTTTGACATTAAACTTAACGTAGCCCCAAAAGAAAAAGTGTGTGATAGCACATGACCTAATGCTGAATGTGAATCTACCTTCACGGAATTTGGTGATATTTGTGGTTTACCATCTACATGACAGGGAGAGTTCGGTTTGGCGAGTTCAATTGGGTGCTAAGAATAGCAGAGTACTCAACCTATAACCAAGACGGTGTTGGCACTGCTATTACACCGGGTTCTCTTGGTTGGTTTACTGGGCTTACTTTGTATGCTTGGGCGAAGATGGTAACCACATAACTGGTAGTCTCTCTAGTAGTTTCTTTTTGAATGGTATTCACTAAAAATTTGTGACAAATACCAATTTTGCAGAATTTTTGTACAATGATCGTAAAATTAACGGATTTTTTGCGAAAGAGTAAAAAACAAAAATTAAGAAATCTATTAGCCAATTATTATTTAAAAAACAACTATAAAAATAGAGTAGAGAAAGAGGCAAATTTGTGTACCATAATTTGAAAATGCAAACTGATCATCGATACCAAAGCCCTGGGCAACTATTATAATAGATTTTATAATTGTGGTATGACAGGCAATAGCTATGCCAATACGTGACAGATTTGTTATGTCCAACATTTGGCACAGTATCTTCAACCAATTTTCTATAACAACCACTCCAAGCACTTTGATGTTCTAAAATTTACTGAATTTAAATTCGAGTTGGGCTAGAGAATGAACAAATATTTGATAACTTTTGAATTGCAAAAATTCAGAACTTTGTTATCAGTTTCGAGTTTCTAATTAGTGCCACACGAATTGAGCTTTATGGTTGTGTTTTATGTTTGCGTTGCAGTCAAAGGAAAAAAAAAACAAAATGCTAAATACATAATTTATCGAGACATGTGTTCAATTTCGGGAAATAACATACAATATATTACATTTAGTTTTGTTTAGTACTCGTTGTTGGCGGTTTGTGACATTGAGCAATTTCTGTGGAATGGTACTTTATTTAAAAATGAACGGACCATATGAAAAATGAAAATTATTTGTAATTATTCTGGTGGAATACTGATCTTCATTTATTTAGATTGACGAAATAGTTTTGGAGAAATTTCTCAAAATTAGAATTTCGAGAAACCCTTGAAAATATTGTACAATTTTGCAGCAACGGGCTAAGATATCAAAACGAGTGAGGTATGAAATGAAAGCTAGACTTTGGGACTATTTTTAAGACAGTGGTAGTTGTCGTCTTAGGATTTATTGAGTATCCGATGGTGTACTTTGAAATGTCTTTTTTTTTTAACCACTTATCTGCAATGGCTAATGTTATACGAACTGTATGTGTTTAAAACTATATCATTTCGAGTGCAGAACACATCCGAAAGCAAGCGATTTGGAAATTGGAAAAAAAAGTTTTAACAAAAACAAATATCAACTTTTTGGATTTTTTTGAAAAAAATGATTCCTTTGGAATTTTGGTCATGTATAGTGGACCTTAATCTGAGCACATCGATGTCTTCATTTTCCAGATTGAACAAATAGTTTGGGAGAAATTGGCTTCAGAAAATGGGATTTTCTCAAAATTAGAGATTGGAAGTCCGTTTGAAACTATTTGTCTAATTTTTCAGCAACTGACCGAGGTATTAAAACGAGTTCGGTGTCAAATTAAAGCTGGACTTTACGACTATTATTATGCACCCTCCGTGAGTTGGATGTTACGATCATTTTCACAGGATTTATAGTGAATCCTATGGTGCACTCTGAAAATGTATTTTTGGACCATTAATCGGTAATGATTAATGATATATAAATGATGATTGGTTATAACTAACTCATTTCGATGGCTGAATACATACAAGTACAAATAATTTGGAAACTAGAAAAAAAATATTTTGGCCAAAAAAAAAACAAAGGGGTTAACCCATCAAAATTTTAGATTTTTTTTAAAAATTGATTTCTTTGGAATTTTGGTCATGTATAGTGGACCTTAATCTGAGCGCGACGATGTCTTCATTTTCCAAATAGTTTGGGAGAAATTGGGTTCAGAAAATGGGATTTTCTCATTTTGAAGGAATTTGTCCAATTTGTAACACGAAATATAATAACAATATCAAACAACTACATCTACATCTAAAATTTCAACACTAATACTAATACTAATACTAATACTAATACTAATACTAATACTAATACTAATACTAATACTAATACTAATACTAATACTAATACTAATACTAATACTAATACTAATACTAATACTAATACTAATACTAATACTAATACTAATACTAATACTAATACTAATACTAATACTAATACTAATACTAATACTAATACTAATACTAATACTAATACTAATACTAATACTAATACTAATACTAATACTAATACTAATACTAATACTAATACTAATACTAATACTAATACTAATACTAATACTAATACTAATACTAATACTAATACTAATACTAATACTAATACTAATACTAATACTAATACTAATACTAATACTAATACTAATACTAATACTAATACTAATACTAATACTAATACTAATACTAATACTAATACTAATACTAATACTAATACTAATACTAATACTAATACTAATACTAATACTAATACTAATACTAATACTAATACTAATACTAATACTAATACTAATACTAATACTAATACTAATACTAATACTAATACTAATACTAATACTAATACTAATACTAATACTAATACTAATACTAATACTAATACTAATACTAATACTAATACTAATACTAATACTAATACTAATACTAATACTAATACTAATACTAATACTAATACTAATACTAATACTAATACTAATACTAATACTAATACTAATACTAATACTAATACTAATACTAATACTAATACTAATACTAATACTAATACTAATACTAATACTAATACTAATACTAATACTAATACTAATACTAATACTAATACTAATACTAATACTAATACTAATACTAATACTAATACTAATACTAATACTAATACTAATACTAATACTAATACTAATACTAATACTAATACTAATACTAATACTAATACTAATACTAATACTAATACTAATACTAATACTAATACTAATACTAATACTAATACTAATACTAATACTAATACTAATACTAATACTAATACTAATACTAATACTAATACTAATACTAATACTAATACTAATACTAATACTAATACTAATACTAATACTAATACTAATACTAATACTAATACTAATACTAATACTAATACTAATACTAATACTAATACTAATACTAATACTAATACTAATACTAATACTAATACTAATGCTAATGCTAATGCTAATGCTAATGCTAATGCTAATGCTAATGCTAATGCTAATGCTAATGCTAATGCTAATGCTAATGCTAATGCTAATGCTAATGCTAATGCTAATGCTAATGCTAATGCTAATGCTAATGCTAATGCTAATGCTAATGCTAATGCTAATGCTAATACTAATGCTAATGCTAATGCTAATGCTAATGCTAATGCTAATGCTAATGCTAATGCTAATGCTAATGCTAATGCTGATGCTAATGCTAATGCTAATGCTAATGCTAATGCTAATGCTAATGCTAATGCTAATGCTAATGCTAATGCTAATGCTAATGCTAATGCTAATGCTAATGCTAATGCTAATGCTAATGCTAATGCTAATGCTAATGCTAATGCTAATGCTAATGCTAATGCTAATGCTAATGCTAATGCTAATGCTAATGCTAATGCTAATACTAATACTAATATGAAGACATCGCTGTGCTCAGATTAAGGTCCACTATACACGACCAAAATTCCAAAGAAATCACTTTGTTTTTTTTTTGGCCAAAATATTTTTTTCCAATTTCCAAATTGTTTGTACTTGTATGTATTCTGCCTTCGAAATGACGTTATTATAACCAATTATCCTTAACATAGTATTAGTCATTATCGACCCAATGGCCCAAAAATACATTTTGAGAGTGCATCATAGGATACACTACAAATTATGTGAAAATGATCGTAACATCAAACTCACGGAGGGTACATAATAATAGTCCTAAAGTCCAGCTTTAATTTGACACCGAACTCGTTTTAATACCTTGGTCAGTTGCTGAAAAATTGGACAAATAGTTTCAATTTAACTTCCAATCTCTAATTTTGAGAAAATCCCATTTTCTGAACCCAATTTCTCCCAAACTATTTGATCAATTTGGACATCATTGTGCTCAGATTATGGTCCACTATACTTGACCAAAATTCCAAAGAAATCTATTTTTTCAAAAAAATCCAAAATTTTGATGGGTTAACCCCTTTGTTTTTTTTTGGCCAAAATATTTTTTTTCCAATTTCCAAATTGTTTGTATTTGTATGTATTCTGCCTTCGAAATGAGTTAATTATAACCAACTTTCATTTATATAGTATTAGTCATTTCCGATTAATGGCCTAAAAATACATTTTGAGAGTGCACCATAGGATACACTATGAATCCTGTATTAGTATAAATATAGTATTAGTATTAGTAGTAGTCTTTCTTAATTTCCTTTCAATAAGTTTGAAGTAAGCTTTGTCTTTGTTTATAATCATTTATTTCTTAACATAAACACATTTCTGTAGCTGATTATGCAAACGCATTTCCTTAAACAACATCCAAATGGGATACATAAACGCGATCTGTGTGACTAAAAGAAAATAAAAAAGGCTCTTATTCGAGGACTATTTAATATGTCGTTAGAACTTACCCCAGATAGTCAAAGGAAACATTAAAGTGAACATGATGTTGTATACATGTGTTGCAGTAAACAAAGAAATGCCAGTAATAATCACACATTCAAAACCAGTGACAACTAACCAAAGGGCTAGTAATACGTGGGATCTCTGTAATAGAAATTGAATAGACAATTTATAAGTTGACCAAATAAACATGTTTGGTTCACGAATATAAGGCTTCGCAATGGACCCTCTGGTCTCCGAATGGAGGTGGATCTTTTGATTTACCACCCATCCTAACCTACTCTATGATGAGCGCAAAAAAGAGTTCACATTCAATTTTAAAATGATGTATGTGGAAGCCAAATAGTGCCATTGTTCGCGACCAATTTACATCAAGTTATTCATTATCCAAAAATCTTTATTTGTCTTAACTGATTAATTAAATTTAAGTGCATAAAAATGGTCATTTCGGACACGAACTCCCTAACTTTTTTCACTACACCTTTCAAGGTATAACAATTATTAAATGTACTTACCTTAAATATGCCTAAAATCATGATTAGAGACGCCAGTAATGTAACTGAGCCAAAACAAACAATCTCATATTCTCCATGGTCGCTCCACTCTACAATATATCCGATGAAAAATGTGTTTTATTAAAACGTTTGTGTAGTCTTTACAACTTGAATGCTTCGATCTGAGTCATTGATGGCGAGGAAGTAGAAGACAATGTTGTTACCTTAATTAAAAAAGGCCCTAACTCATGAAAAACACTTTTTACAAGAAAAGGAAATAAGTTAATAAAACTGAAATGAATACAAACATTGCCAATGAACTTTTTTTGAATTCCTCGTTTAATTCTAATAAAATAGTTTATTCCTTATTTCTGTATATTATTTTTAGCTTTATTAAGATTTTTCCTTCTCCTTTGAAAATTGATTTTAAACAGGTGGGGCCTTTTTACCTTAAGGTAACGATCTCTTTCTAGTCCAAATATTTCTAAATAACTTTTATCCATACCAATTAAAATATTCCAGATATTGTTTTTTTTTTAAGGAATCCTAACTTACTCTCATATTTGGACAATTTAAAACGATCTCCAACACCAAAGCCATTAGCAATTATTGTTAAAATTTTTAAAATCACGGTATGACAGCCAATAATAATGCCAATACGCGACAGATTTCTTAATTCCGACATTTTGTACTGTATGTCCAATAAATTTTCTAAAAAAAAACAACCCCTCCAGCCACTTTTGTGTTCTAGAATTTACTGAATTTATATTTGAAAATATTTGCATTTCGAAACATCTGAATATTTGTTATCAGATCCAAATTTCAAGCCACGCACATTGACCTCTGTTGTTATGTTGTATGATAAAGCTTCACATCGAATATGGACTGTGCCTGAAACAGCAGAGAATTTTGATGCAGGAAATAACTGAATTATTGATTGGGACCTAGGTTAGGTTAGGTTAGGTTGAGAAGAGGAGGCGGTTTTTCTCCGCCTCATGTCCTTAGACATACACCTAAGCCAGTATTCGGCTTGTTGTGCGCTCTAAACTGTGCATGGAAAGGTCTTGAGAAGTTATTTTAAGAACTCTGTACTATTGACATAATCTTTAATTGTTTTCCAGTCTGCGCCCCTGAGATGGGTCAAGTCTGTTAAAGTGTCATTTCCCAAGAAACGGGATCTATTGTTTGCGAACGCTGGGCAGTGACAGAGGAAATGCTCCAAAGTTTCGTCATCCTCCCCGCATGCCCTACATACGCTATTGTCTACAACTCCTATTTTGTGTAGATGCGATTGTAAGCCTATGTGCCCTGTTAGAATGCCCATGATCTTACTAGTTTCTGTTTTGCTCAGTTTCAGCAATGTTTTGGTTTTATCCTCGTTTGGTTCACCCCACAAGATTCTTGTCGTTTTCCCAATAGTTTCACTATTCCATAGTGTGATATGGGCGTCTGCCGCCCATCTTTTTAGCTCAGAACGCGTAGCTCCAAATGGTTTCGCGTTCTCTAAATTTATTGATTGGGACCTAAGTGTTCCAACGGCGGTCCCACACTGAGAACCGATAGCGAAGCGGATGATCATGGTCGTCGTGTGCCATAAATTGCAGAGTCAATTCGATATTGTAAGCGAATAATGCTAAGTCTTCGTAAAAAAGTCGCTTCAGGATGTTGTCTGAAATGTTGAATGGTTCAAGGAATGAATCTCACACTTTCGGCTACGGCAGTCACACTCTCATCAGTGCGTCAGTTTAGCATTTCAGTCTCACGAACTTTTTGCACATGCTTTGCATGCAGCAAAGGCGATGGTTGACTTATTTCAATACTTCTCAACGTTGTTCAATAACATGTAAAGCGATTTATTTCGTTCCAGGGTGATATGATACTGACCTCATTTTGATTTTTGTGAAATTTTTGTCCATGTCAAAATAATAAATAATTCAAGAAGAAACCACTCAGGTTAAACTGACTTCATATTAACATTTTCAATTCAATTCAATTCTTTATTAAATAGTAAAAATTATATTCTGCTTTCAAAAGTTTGAGGTTCTTGCACAGATTTGGCTTAGCCATACATCTAGAGTATTATAAATTAGAAAAAGAATCTAAGTATTTTTTATGATTACAACTACAATTCCAATTCTGAAGAAAAAATATTGGCAAAAACCTTCAATTTAACTATTAACATTACCTTTTTTTTTAAGAATATACTAACAATAAATATTGCATATTGATATAAATAAAATATTGATTTAAATATTTTTTTTATTTCAGCAAACTGATCAAAGAATACTTCCATCTTCGTTTCTCCTGACACCTGTTTGACCCAGACGGAATCCATTTGTTATCCATATTTACTGCGCTATGAGCCATGGAGTCTTTGAGTCAGTTTCCATTTTGTAAAAAATATAGTTTTATTTTTAATATTTTTGTTAATTTTTTTTATGAAGTATAGCCGTTTCTTTGCATCTTTACAATGTAGTACTTGCAGAGTTTATCGGTTATACACATGGCGCAAAGCTGTTTCTCTAGAGATGAAACATTTCAACAAATTGAAATATTTAGTAATGACGAAATAAGATGGAATTTTTTTGTAAAAGCCTTATGTTCCCAAATGGAATAAACAAGAGATGAAAAATATATATTAAATCAGTAAAATGTTTTATAATAATATTTTAAAAAAAAGGAAAATGGTTCCCAAAAAAAATAGGTGCAGCAAATGTGAAAATAAATATTCAAAAACGTTCATCATTTATCTACTGAGTTTTCATTTTAGCGGACTTTTTTTTACCGATCTTACTTTCTTTCTGTATATACGTAATATTTGAGCTGAGTCTTGTAAATGGTATCATTAAGTTTATCCATCTCTGTTTAAGAATTTCCTTACCTGTTTACTTTTCCTAAGACAAATTAATTTCTTTTAATCTCTGTTATGTTTTAATAATTTCAAGACTCGTGGATTTTTCATAATTTCAAGACTCCCAGAGTTTCAGCTATCATTAAGTTCCAACAGAAAAACGTAAACAGGGACATTAACAATTATGTGTATCTGACAGACGTACCTTTACTCCAACACGGAGTACAAGTCTCTTCTCAATAGCTCACTTCGTTAGCGAGTTATGACCTTTATTAAATGTGGTCACACACAAGAAATAATCCCTTTCCTTGTTTATGCGCGGATATCAAAGCATAATGTTAGGCATGAATATAAACATTACAGCCCTAAAGTATGCTCTGAATTTAGTCCAACATAAAAACACTCATACACCCACACATGAAATCATCAATCACCAACCAGCTAAAAACAGTCAATTCTCCATTTTCTGATACCAGGCGCCCAGAAATTTGAAGTAGGTAATTTTTTACATATTAACCAAATTGAAAATGCTGTAACTCGAGAACGACGGCAGCTATTGAGATGAAACTTTGTTCATGAGTTAGAGTAAAGGTCTGGCTATCGGATGTATATAGTATGGCACGCCCACATTCACGCCTACATATAGATATTCAATGAAATCGGATAGAAAGCTTTATATCATTACAACTGCTATGTTTAGCATTATGATTTATGCCAGTCAACTGTAGCCCATGGTGATTTCTAGATGTTTGTAAATTATGAAAAGTTTAGCTTGCGAATAGGGAAAGTTACTGATTATTTTTTAAAATGTTTACTCAACGGTTGAGAAACCAACAATTTGATGAGAAACATCAATTTGTTGAGAAACAAAAGTATGTTGAGAAACCGAAATATGTTGAGAAACAAAAATTAAGTAGAGAAACATTAATTTGTTGAGAAACAAAAAACACCAGCGAGAAACAGTCAATTCTTCATTTTTTGCTACCAGGCGCCCAGAAATTTGCAGTAGGTAATTTTTTACATATTAACCAAATTGAAAACGCTATAACTCGAGAACGACGGCAGCTATTGAGATGAAACTTTGTTTATGAGTTAGAGTAAAGGTCTGGCCATCAGATGTATATAGTATGGCACGCCCTCATTCACGCCTACATATTGAAATTCAATGAAATCGGATAGAAAGCTTTATATCTCCACAACTGTTGAGTTTACCTTTATGATTTATGCCAGTCAACTGTAGTCCATGGTAATAGCAAACTCGGTCTGAATTATAAAATGTTTAGCTTTCAAATAGAGAAAGTTACAGCTTTTCTTTCCAACCTATTTACTGCGGTCGATATATGGGGAACATGCTGATATTTCGGACATACTCTATATGGAGAATCTTTCTACCAGACCGGCCTTATTTTTCCTATCCACAAAAGTATTCAGGACTTAATGGATGATTCGAATGCCAGTCTTATTTACAAATAGAAATAGCATTTTGTCTCCCTCCATATGTAGAACTAAATAACGACAACATTTATTTCTATATAATAATATTTATTTAAGAGTATTATCATTTTGTTTTTATATAATAATAAATTTGCATTCGTTTACAAATTAAGAGGGCTCAGCGGGCTCATTTTCCGCACAATCATTGGTTAAGATTGGAAATTAACAAATAATTGTGAAAATAGTGATTTGCAACTGATTCTGATTATTTCGTTAGGACAGTGTGGGGGGAAGAAGCATAACTTAAATAGCATATCAGAGATGGGGGGAGAAAAAACATTACAAAATTTAACTTTGAATTATAAAAACAGAAATTAAAGTTATATGAGAAATATAAAAGAAAGAAGTAAGAACTACAATTAAAGAAAGAATTAAGAATTACACGTAATACAGAGAACATATGTATGGAAACAAATTAACTAAAATAAAATTAAACGAAATATATTGGGGGGGGGGTGGAAAAAAAACAGTAGAACATTACAAATATTTCAGAAACCAACAGCAAATGGTATGTGTGTGACATATAAATTTGTGGCAGTACAAAGTTTCTTTTGCATTTTAGCGTTTTCTTTTTGTTACATTCATTAATATTAACCTAATAATAACAATCGTATGTAGTACGCAAGGAAATAAAAATAAAATCCAAAAACCTTAAATCCCAAATGTTTAAACGTTTAAGTTTAAGGCAACAAATTTTGCAGCAAAACATGAAATAACGAATGTTTAAAAAAAAAATTAATTGGGAATTTCAATTTTCGAATTATTTTGAATAGAATGACTCTCTTACAAATTAAAAAAAAAATACACATTTTGTGATTTTCGCTTATATTCTAAATACAGAAAAGAAAACAAATTGCATTTTATTTAATATTTTGTTTTAGTTGTTGTTTTTTAATGATATTTTATACATTGAAGGTATGAATGATTTATTAGAAAACAAAAAAAAAAAAATAATAATAATGGCGTTTTATATTAGAAAGAAAAAGAAAAGGTATTTGTTTCTTTTATTTTTCAAAAAAATTATCCACCTTTTCTTGAACTTCTTCATCTTATTTTTCTTTTTTTTTATAGTTTTGTTTTTTCTTCTTCTTTAGTTCAAAAACATAATCTCTCTTTTATAAAGGACGAAAATATAATTGGGAAAAAATAGTACAAGTAAAAAAAGGACATATAATTAAATTACACTAAACAAGTATTCATAGAAATAATAATTAAGCTTAAAAACTAAATTAAACTTCTCTTGCATTCATGCTTGATTTACATCCTTGTTTTTTTTGTTTGTTTTGCTTAGGGGTAGTTGAAGTGGCTGCATACTCTTTAAACTCGCTCAATCCCATTCACCGATATACATGCTGCGTGGTGTCGGTATATAACCCCTTGTGGGCAACGGTAAACGTCCATAAATATGATTATAGGGTGAGTCTACAAGATCCGCATCTAGATTTAAAGTAGAGAAAAAGACATTGATTAGACTCTTCGGATAGTTGAGGAGTGTGTCATAAATTTATAAACCGTAAAACGTCCAAAATGTCCAAGACAAAAACTCTATAACGAAATAAAAAGAAAATGACAAATTTCACTTACAGCCAATGCCAATTTAATAAAAGGGGGGGGGGGGGGGGGGGGGGGTGCTTATTTTACAAATGATACACTGAAGCGAGGGTCAGGGATGGCGCGTTTCGTCTTACCCACATATTATAAATTATTTTTGTACACCAGGAACTCGTGAGCGACAAGAACTGTACCTAAAGGTTTGTGTTTCATTCAATTGGCGTAGAGAAATCTCAGTTGTTGACCGGAAATTTTGTTGAACAAAAGTTTTTGCGTCTCAACAGTAGATCTCATACATTTGTGTGTCTCAATTGTTGAGCTCATACATTTGTGTGTCTCAATTGTTGAGCTCATACGTTTGTGTGTCTCAACCGTTGAGCTCATACATTTGTGTGTCTCAATTGTTGAGCTCATACATTTGTGTGTCTCAATTGTTGAGCTCATACATTTGTGTGTCTAAATTGTTGAGCTCATACATTTGTGTGTCTCAATTGTCGAGCTCATACATTTGTGTGTCTCAATTGTTGAGCTCATACATTTGTGTGTCTCAATTGTTGAGCTCATACATTTGTATGCCTCATACATTTGTGTGTGTCAACCGTTGAGCTCATACATTTGAGTGTCTCAACCGTTGAGCTCATACATTTGTGTGTCTCAATTGTTGAGCTCATACATTTGTGTGCTCCAACCGTTGAGCTCACACATTTGTATGCCTCACACATTTGTGTGTGCCTCAATTGTTGAGCTCATACATTTGTATGTCTCACACATTTGTGTGTCTCACACATTTGTGTGTCTTACACATTTGTGTGTCTCACACATTTGTATGTCTCAACTGTTGATTCTAAATTTGTAAGTGTTTCTGCTGATCACATACATTTGTGTCACTCAAGCGTCTCACACATTTGTATGTCTCACACATTTGTATGTCTCACACATTTGTATGTCTCACACATTTGTGTGTCTCACACATTTGTATGTCTCACACATTTGTATGTCTCACACATTTGTATGTCTCACACATTTGTATGTCTCACACATTTGTATGTCTCACACATTTGTATGTCTCACACATTTGTATGTCTCACACATTTGTATGTCTCACACATTTGTATGTCTCACACATTTGTGTGTCTCACACATTTGTGTGTCTCACACATTTGTATGTCTCACACATTTGTATGTCTCACACATTTGTGTGTCTCAACTGTTGATTCTAAATTTGTAAGTGTTTCTGCTGATCACAAATCGTTTTAGGACACACATTTAATTATCAGCTATTGTGCACCCATTTTATGACCTCAATCGTTCAGCTTAAATGTGTTGTTGTTGTTCTCAATCGCTGATTTTCAACCCATATCCGATTATAATAATTTGTTTTCTATATTTATACAGTTTATGGCCACACCCCCTGTCTCCTCCACTTCAGTGCACTCGGTGTGTTCTACACAATTTATGTACATACAATTCTGAAATGAATTGTCATTATCTTTATAAAAACCAGTACAAGGGTTCAGGGGTCAAAAGTTAGTCCAAAACCGTAACATGGCAAACAAAAAAAAAAAAAACCAAACAAACGTAAATTCCATAAGTTTGTTGTACTACAAAGGGGGTGGGGCTCGGGGAATAGTATGATGATGATGGTGGGTGTTTGGTAAAGACATAAGATAAGAACAAGCATAACGTAACATATTTACAGCAATGTCGTAACAACTCCGGTATAGTTTTGTATGTATAGTATGTATGTACTTGCAAACAACAACCTCCGCCTAATCTCCAAAACAAAAAAAAAAACAACCAGAGAAATAATGTATTTGGGGTATTGAAATCGCAAACCTATTTTTCGTTTTCATTCGCACATGGCATTTTGGTCGATCGTTCTTTCGCCCCATTCATTCCTAGTAATCGAGTATTTGAATTTTTTTCATGCTTAAACTTCGGGGCTTGCGCGGCTTCAGGTAGCCATAAATCGATTCCATATCGCTGATATCCACGCGACTGGAGGAACGGCTGGCTCGGCCCGCAGTCACTTGTGTGTTGTCATGCGAAGTCTTATCCGTGCTAGCAGCCGGCCCCTTCACATTGACCGTGTCACTGGCCGTCGCATTGCTGGCTGAGGCTTTGGCTAAATCGTTTTTATGCTTGAACGTATTCAATAACGCTTCGGTTTTGCTGATTAAATTATTATTAATATCAAATTGTTTAGTGGCATTGTTGGGTTTGGAACTAATCAAACTTTTCAGATTCATTCGTTTCGCGCCCCTCCACAGGGGAGGTGGCACCAACGGCTTGATGGTGTCCATTCCGGGCGTACGCTCGCTCTGCTCGTCACTGGCATTATTTTCCTTTAGCGTTAAATTCAATTGGGAATTGTATTTTTTGGCATGCCGTAGGCCCTGTGCGTTGCCATGACACTTGACGCGATCATAGATGTTGGTGGCGGAGGGTGCCTTGACAATGCGCTTGCGGCCGCCGTACATGTACAGTGAGCCCTCCTCTGTGGGCTGCTCAAAGAAACTTTCCGTCGACTGTGACTTACTGCGCATTTGCAAGAGATTCGAGGCGGCCTTGCCGCAGGGTTTCGCTTTCTTGTTCGTCTTTACATCGCCGATTTGTATGGAGGCCGTTCGTTGCAGCAGGGGCGAACGCAGTTGGCGCATGCGCGCCTTATCCACATAACCATCGGTTAGAGGGTGTTGCTCCTTCCGGGGTGGAGAGGAGTGGCGATACTTATGCCTGGCCGCATAGCCATTGAATCGCTGTGACCTCTTCGGTTTCTCCAATTGTTTCTGGTAGTCCATGTGCGACAGATTGATGTCGTCCATATCGAAATCCTTATTCAAATCGAAGGCACTGGCATAACCATAAGTGGGCTGGCGATTTATGTAGGTGCGATATTCATCGGTTTCCTCCGCGGGTGAGGGATCGTCACGGCCCAGCAGCGAGACATCACTGTCACTGCACCATTTGGTCACACAGCGATCGTGTGAGACATGTGACCGTTGCTTGGCCCCGCTCAGCAGTTGGTGTTGGCGCAACTGTTGCTGGCTCAAACTGCGTGACGGTCTCTTGGGCATGGGTGCTCCAAAGAGCGGCGCCAGGGCATAACAACTCACACAATTACAATTGTTGCCAATGGGCGTTGTCGTTGTGGTGGACGATGATCGGCGCGAAGGTCTGGCCTGTGCCTGTCGCCGACTCATTTCCATGTCCAAAGCCTCGCGATCATAGTACAGATCGTGTGTCTTATAGTAAAAGTCTCCGGGTGAGGAGCGGGCCGGCGTTTGTGGATGTCTTACGCACATGTGCGACGAGCCATGTGGACGGCGATGATGGTGGGGGTGATGGTGGGGCTGATGATGATAAGGACGATGATGCGGATGATTGGGCATTTGAGGGTGATGCGGATAATTTCCAAGTCCGTTGTTGCTGTGCTGAAGCTGATGTTGTTGTTGTTGGTGAACCTGTTTAAAATTTACATTTCGTGTCTGTCCGTAAATACTTTCATTAAGGTCAGTTGGTAAAGGAGTGGTGGTGTGGGCGGTCCGAAGCGAGGGTAGTGATGGCTGAGGGCCAGTACTGTAATTCGTCAGATTCGTGCTCAGTCCAAGGGGCAAAGATTGTGGCTGCTGCAGCAATACACCGCCAGCAGCATTAGTGATAGAAGCGGTAGAAGTAGAAGTACAAGAAGAAGAAGTACCACCAGCACTATTAACGGTGATGGGCAGGACGTTGGTGGTCATAGCCGGAAGATGATGGTGGTGCTCATTACTATAAGGTGCAAGATAATTATACAAGTTACTGGTCGCTGTCCCCGCGCCCGCGTAATACATTGCGGGTGTTGTCGTTGTCATCGTCGCTGTCGCTGTCGCATTGCCGTTCGTTTGGTGTGGCTGTTTCGGTTGTGATTGTTGTAGTGAGAGTGCTAATGGTTGTTGTGGTTGTTGTTGTTGTTGTTGTGTCTCAGTACTAATAAATGTCGTTGCCGTGGCCGTTAAAGCGGTTGGTATGTTTGTGGTCGTCGTCGTAGCTGATGTATTATGATTATAAATACCTATGCCACTTTCGAAACTGCGTGTTTGCCACATTTGTTGCGCATGCGCATGTGGGTGATGATGCATTGGGTGCTGGTGCTGTTGTTGTTGTTGCTGCTGCTGTTGCTGGGCAACAGCGTGTGCTGCGGCCACAGCCATCATTTGCTGTTGCTGTATGTGATGTGGGTGCATGTGAGGCGGTGCCGGAGCATGCATTGCCGGATGCATGGGCATCAGAATGGAAGTCTTCTTTTGGTTTGTCAACGTATTCATGGCATTCTGAACAGCAACGCCATTAGTGAGGGCCGCATGATGTTCTTTGGCCGCCTTCGACGATGACGATTTCACAAAGTTCGGAACCCGAGCACGCAGGCCACAATAATAGGGATCATCTGGTGGGCAGACCGTGTGAGTGTGTTGGAGAAAAGAACGAAGAAATTGATTAGAAAAATTGAAAAACAAAGAAGGAAAGAAAATAGTACAGAAAGGAACATTTTATTACAGTATATACACGCTGAAAATTATGTATTTTTTATATGTTTGCACACAAACAAAATGCCTCGTTTGGAGCTTCTGTCAAGCAAAGCTTATTTGCTTCTAAACAAAGTGTATTTGGCTGCAAACATAACCCATTTGCTATTCTTATTACGTACTTGGATAGAAACAAATACGCAATGAACTTACTAAATACCAGAAAGTACAATATTTGAGTGCAAATAAGTCTGTAATTGCAGCTATTTTCGTACGTGTTTGTTTTGTCTGAATAAGATATATTGATAGAGAGGGATGCACAAATGGAAACAAAAATATTGTATACTAGTAAGTTGTACTGCGCCTATGGCGCCCGTTGAAATATGAAAAAAAAATTTCTGTTGAAAAAAAAAATTTTTCTTGAAAAAAAAAATGTTATTGAAAAAAAAAATTTTGTTGAAAAAAAAATTTTTTCTTGAAAAAAAAAAATGTATGTTGAAAAAAAAATTTTGTAAAAAAAAAAAATTTTTGTAAAAAAAAAAATTTGTAAAAAAATTTTGGTAAAAAAAAATAAAAAATATAAATATGTTTGTGAAGATTTGTTAAAATGACAATTTTGTTTTAGGGTACAAATCAAAATGGAAAGAAAAAAATGTTGTACTTCATATATCTGTGGTCACAAGTCACAAAAGCCTAACTTTTTATTTTTTATTATTTTTTTTACAGTTTCTACGGAAACCTAGTCTTTTACTTCATAAAAAAAGAGACACGCTGAACACAATTCACACTAGGCAACTTTACTTGGGCCAATTTGTATGATTCCCTTTTGAACTTGCCCCTTCTGTTCACACGAGGAAATTCTGTTACGGAAATTTTTGATTTCATTACACCGTGTTACAAAAAATAGATTTTTGTCTGTCCTATGAACCAAATGCACATATTCGGAAAGAGGGGAAAAAATAAAAATACACGTGTATCGGTGATTTTCATGTACACGTCACAATTTTTATCAATTCTCAGATTTTCCCCAATTTTTATTATTTTTGAAAAAAAAATATTTTTTTCACTTTTCTTAGCATACCTTGAAGAGACTCCAAATTTTTAAACTACTTAAGCGTTACGAAAAAAACTGAAACCTTAAAAAAAACGATAACCATTTAAAAAAAAAAAAATTAGGAAAATCTGAGAATTGATAAAAATCGATTTTTTAAAAAATTTGAAAAAGGGTTAAAAATCGGTCGAAAGGCTTTCACACAGGCCACTAAGAGCTTCATACTTCAAACTTAAAAAAAAAAAAAATTCTAACGTGTACATGAAAATCGCCGATACACGTGTATTTTTATTTTGTATCCCCTTTCCGAAAAAGTAAATTTGGTTCATAGGACAGAATGTGTGTAACACGGTGTTATGAAAATACTTTCATTCCCCCAGCTAGAGTACATCGGTATTCTGTAGACAAGAAGATTCTGTCGGAGATACGGGAGAGATGAATGAATGTTCTGCCTTAAGCCAAATTTGATTCCTCTTGCCTGTGAAAAAAAAGAAAACAATATTCCATGTTCTTTTTTTTAAAAAATGTTGACATTACCAATCATTGAATTTTTTTTAGTTTTTTTTTAAAAAATTTTTTTTTGGTGTTCGATTTTTTTTTTTTGGTTACTTGCAACGACTTGTGAAATCCAATATCTGAAGACCCACAAACTGTATTTCGTGTTTATTTTTACGTTAGGCCATGTAAATAAAACGATGTCGTCATCCTTCACTAGTCACACTACAACTCTGGTCTTGGCCAATCAGCCAATTGGAAACAAAATCCCAAAGCAGATTTTTTCGTACCGCTGCTGCTGTTGTTGTTGTTATGAATAGCTCAAACAATAAGTGTATGCTGCATTGAATGACATTTCATTCAAATATTGATTTGTCTAGTACATGTTGGTGCTTGCCCCAATGCCATTCACTTTGGCTTTGGAAAGACATAACAACACCACCAAACGACAATCACTCCCTCATAGTGGATATCTATGGCAATGCATCTACGAAATAAAATAAAATCCAAATACAAAGAAACAACAACATTTATACGTATTCTGTAATATGAATACCAACGAGGGGCGCAGACGGACTCGGACGGGGGCCCATTCATATTCGGCGTGTTCATTTTCACAATTGGCCTCCATTGAACCCATGGCTTGAATGACAGGCCGACAGACGGCTTGCGGACTGACTGAATGCTGGTCAAACACCAGAGCGAGTTAAAATGAAATTGAAATCTGCATCTGAAATATAAAACGCTCGACATACAGCGGACAGGCAGGAGGCTGGGGTTTTTCTTTAGTTTTTCCATAAATAAAACTATAACTGCACGAAATACCCAAACACATCCAGCATTATAACGACTAGACCGCCAGAGTATGAACATTCTGTATGGGTTATGGTGCAGTGTCTTGCCCCGTTTTGCGGGTCTCTGTTCGATTTTCTTTATCATTTGTATAAAATCATACGGCCGGCCATATGCTGCCGTCGCTGTCGCCGCCGCCGTATGTAGAGAGGGAGAGTAGTATATTTTAGCTTATTGTCCCAATAAATCGCCAATGAAAATTCAATGTAAAAAAAAAAAACATAACTACGGCCATAAGACTTTATGGAGGCTGGCAAAAAAAAAATTGGCAAATGTTTCCAAGACAATTGCTTAATAACCACACAAAATGTTGTTTCATTTGTACCTTAGAGTGGGTGGCGAGGCAAATGTGAAATGATCGGTCTTTTAGTTTAAATTTGATTTTCCGAATATTTCACCAGGGGCGTTCATGAGTAAAAATGCGGCTTGAAAAGCCTTCTGGAAATGAAATTTGTTTTGGTGAAGCACTTAGAATTTTCCCCATCTTAATCTAAGCGCCAATTAGATTAAGATCGGTTCGGTGTAGGGTTTTAAAGCCATGCAATTTTTTTCCGATTCCAGATCCAACCATTTCCAATTTAACGCACTTATTACATTGTGGATTTTAACTGGGAAATTATACGATTTTTTGTAACACTCCTGAACTAGTTGATCTTATTACAACTATCCATCGATTTACACGACAGATTCGTTTCTAAGAAAATCGTTACATATTATTATACGCGTAAAAAAAAAACAGTTTTTATTAAGACATTATGAATACTACAGGGTTCTCCAACGAGAGGTGTTATTTTGAATCACTCGGTATTTCAGTAGCTGTCACTTCACCCTGTTACAAAAAATAGATTTTTTTCTGTCCTATGAACCAAATGCACATATTCGGAAAGAGGGGAAAAAATAAAAATACACGTGTATCGGCGATTTTCATGTACACTAGGGTGGAGTGAAAACATGCTTTTTTTAATTTGAAAAACTTAACGTCGGAAAGAGATGTAGTCTGGGGTCCTAATGAGGGGAAAAATAAAGAAAAAAATTTTAAAAAATGTTTAGGTGTCGCGCCACTCCCTCGAAATTTTGAAATTATCGCTATTTTGGCGTTGATTTTAGAAAAATCCTAAAAATTAACGTCTTAACTTATTCGAAATATAAAAGTTTGAGCTTGTTCAGTGCCCAAACAAAAGTATTTGAGGCAAATATGAGGATAATCGACTAATATTTGTAGCTTTGGTGGCGATTTCATTGTTCAGTCAATTTTCTGAAGAAGGGACGATTTGAATTATTTTACTTTTTGAAATTTTTGAACAATGAGAACATTTTTTTTAAATTTTTTCATGCCCTTATTTCATTGTTTACGCTATTGCAAACATTTATTGACATAAAACTTTTTAGGATTTTTCTAAAATCAACGCCAAAATAGCGATAATTTCCAAATTTCGAGGGAGTGGCGCGACCCCTAAAAATTTTTTAAAATTTTTTTCTTTATTGAATTTCACTCCACCCTAATGTACACGTCCGATTTTTTTTTTTAAGTTTGAAGTATAAATTCGTTGTGGCCTGTGTAAAAGCCTTTCGACCGATTTTTAACCCCTTTTCAGTGATCCAATCGAGCTGGTTTTTGGCAGGCAGACTCGTGGAAATGTCTGTATCACGTCAAATTTTTTAAAAAATAGATTTTTATCAATTCTCAGATTTTCCCCAATTTTTATTATTTTTGAAAAAAAAATATTTTTTTCACCTTTCTTAGCATAACTTGAAGAGGCTTCAGATTTTTAAACTACTTAAGCGTTACGAAAAAAAAATGTTTATTGACTGAAACCTTAAAAAAAAATAACCATTAAAAAAAAAAAAAAATTAGGAAAATCTGAGAATTGACGGTTAAAATGTAACGAATTGTGCCTTACTTCGCTTTTCCAACCTCGCTGCGGTCACTGTGAATTTCAGATATAAACGACATTTTTTTCAAAACTGCCGGGAAATAAATTTACTATTTTTGAAGTCGATGGTGGTTTCTTTCTATATTTGTTTTTCGGCTCCCTCTATAACCGTTACCCAGTCTAATGTACCAACATTTAATCTATGGCCTGTACAATGTTGTGTGTGTGTGTTCCTTTTTGCCAATTTATGTTTTTTCTTAAATGTTTTTTTTGGGTTGGGTTATGGTTATATTACACCACCATTCATTCATTCCATTCCATTCTATTACGTCGCCAACTACAATGTTCAACAATAGCAACAACTACTTACCATATTTCTTATTGTCTTTGCCTTTATCCGATTTACCACGTGACAATTTAATACGTGTATCCACCTCGATGTCATCGTAGTCAGGCTAAAATGAACAAGAGTTTTGAAAATGTTAAATGTTGGAAACGGTTTTAAAAAAATTAAAAGTCAAAAAATAATAATTAAGGTCACTGTTAGAGCCGATGAATTGCTCGAGATAATAACCGAAAGAAGAAGAAAAATGAAAGGTTAATTGTGTGACGTTTGAACCAGAAATCGCGAACAATTCATTTTGTACTTTGCAGAGTGACTTCCTTCTTTCACCAAAAGAAAAAAACAAAACAAAAATTACAAAATATAAGCCAGCCATTGACTGCACAAGTGCCATAGATTTTTTTTTTGAGGGAATTTGTTTTTTAATTTATTTTTAATACAGAAGGAAATAGTTTTTAAGTTTGAAGGAATTAATTTTTTGTACTTTTTTTTGTCTTATTTACAACATGATTTTCTTTTTATAAAACTGATCTCAGTTGAGGGAAATACTGACAGCGTAAGCCACGATGTCGAACGACAACGGAACGACGACGTTCGCATGCTTTCGAAGCAACAAACAGATGATTTCGATGTTACTAATCAGCTGTTTGTTGCTTCGAAAGCATGCGAACGTTCTTGTTCCGTTGTCCTTCGAAATCGTGACTTAAGCTGTGAATATATTGTCGCTTTTTAATTAAGCTACAGGCAATATCGCGCCCTAACCTCGAAAAATAAGTGCCAAAAAGAACATTTTACAGGAGAGCTTATTTTTTGTGGTCAAGCAGAAAGGCGTGTGACTCTTACGATACAATTGAATTTGCTATATCTTTGTAAATATACATTTTTTTAATTTTTAATATTTTTGGATTAAGAGCGTTGGTCAATTTCCTATAGAATTTCATTAAAAAGCGCCATTCGAAACAATGGCTGGATATATTTATTCAAGTACTACAACTGAAAACAACTCGAATTTCTACAATTGTTTACGTTCTCCAAAATTACAAATAAATTGCAAAATTATCTAATCAAAATCGGATGACAGAACATTGAAGGATAAAATCATATCGAGCCCTTAGTTTTTATTATCGATATTTAACAGAAAATCATCCAAAGCTCTAAATTCCAAAATATTTAAAATTAAAAAATTATATTTACAAAGTTATAGGCAATTCATCGAAAACCTTGGAAATTCGTGGCTAAGCCTAAGAAGTTACTTTGTTTTAACAAAACGATTCCTAATTTTCAAAAAAAATCTGACGGCTTTGTAGATCGGTCAATGGCTGTCAATTACTGATACTCGTAAATAACTGAGGCCCAATAAATGATTCAAGGTTGATCTTCGTTTTTCGCTTAAACTTAAGTTAAGCTTTAAATTAATTAATTGCCTGCAATCAAAGCAAACACAATGCTTGAACAATTTTTAAACATTTTTTTTTTGCCAAAAAAAAAAATAGAAATAGAAATAATCAATGATCTCGACTAACAGAACCAAAACTGTATGAAGAATTGAGATCAATAAACAAAATTAATTCTTTCAGTCAATGTTTAGCTACAGTTTAATCGTCCATTCACTTCAATAATGTCACGACTCAAAACACGATTTTACCAGAAGAGCCGTTTGAAGTTCTTAAATTTGCTCTACGAGGTGGAAACAGCCGCTGAAAAATGTTTGATGGTCTTAGCCGATTCCGAACTCGGGTTCTTCTGTGTGATAGTCGCACCACACCACGCAGAACAAAAGTCAACTTAAACAAGAGATTTCGAAGTTTTATTGGAAACTGAGTTTTACATAATCGTGGTTTAACTATGATCTCATTTATTGGGGCTAAGATGATCAAGTTATGTCTATTTGTCCCTCCGTCAACAACTAACTCTAGAAACTACAAAAGAGATATACATGTTCTTGTTGTGGATAGTTCGGAATTGAAATTGTGGGAAATGAGTTCAAATATAATGTGACTGAATCCCTTCCTTAGCGGGGAACAGGGACAGTTTGAATCACTGTGAGTGAATTTTCAAGCTCATAAACGTGGATTATTGTTAATATTTAGCAGCTTTAACAGAGATATCGTACATTGACTACTATGACGGCTCTGGCCACCAACCCGTTTGAGGTCTTGAGCAACCATGGTCTCACTGTACATGGTCTAGGTGTCAAAATAAATCGTCTCAATAGAGCAACTCCATATCGGACAATGATAAATTCCTTCAACTGTTCAATCTCTCGGTATATTTACATTTAGTTTTTATTACAACATTATTAATAATAATAACAACAACTATCAGATAGCTTAGAGCAAAGCAAATTGAACAAACGAACAAATGACTTCAATTGAATGTTTGGTTGGGTTTGGAATTTCTTGCCAATAGCAAAAAAAAAAAAAAAAAAATTCCATTACTATTGAAAAAAAAACCTAACAAACACTTGTTTCAAGAAAGACAAAATAAAAACAACTCCTCACCACCGGGTAAAGACTATTCAACCGTTGCAAAGAATTGTTGAGACCAAGAAAGAAAAAAAAAAACAATAATAACACGAAATCAAATGAAACCATAACTTTAACGATTCATTGAGCAATGGCAGCAATTTTGCAAAAACTAACTAACTAAGTATATGCCATGATTTATTTCTACACTACAATTAAACAATAACAACAACAACAACAGAAAAAACAGAAAAAGGAAAAAAAAACCATAGTTGTGTTTTATAATATTAGGGTGTTGTTTAGCCATAAATCTGAAGGTGGCGGTGGGGGTTCAAATCAAATTGTATCTATTCAACACACAAGACAGCCAGCAAGACACAACAAACGAAAAATCATAACATGAAATGTTAAATCGCGTGTAATTAATATGCAAAGAATGCAGAGTTTTGAGCTGGTATTTATTTATTTTTTCTTTCTTCATTGCTTGGGCTGCAATTGTTGGTTGTTACACCGACGCTGACACCGAACGACCGACATAGCACACAGACCACTTTACATTGTTGTACAACAAGATTTACAAAAAAATGTAATAAATTTTGTTACGATTTCATATTTAAGACAGCCACCCCCCTTCCTACCACCCTCGCCTTCGCCTAACCACTCTCCTAACCCTGCGTTCTAATAACCAAGAAGAAACCGAGAAAATACCAACAACACAGAGATCAGTAAGTGAACAGAACGTTACGCTTGTTGCTTAAGTCTTTTGTTTTCTGAAGTGCATGTGTGATGCGGTTGCTGCTGCCGCTTGCTGCTCTTGTTTGTGCATGTGAACAAAACAATGTAAAGCGTTATAGTGCTTGTCGTACCTTTATGTAAGTACACCATTTCCGAGAGAAATTCAGGAAATGAGCAATGAAATGGAGAACATTTCAAAATAATTTCAAGCAATTTCTAAAT
The DNA here is from genome assembly GCA_958296145.1 of Hydrotaea cyrtoneurina. Classification (NCBI taxonomy): domain Eukaryota; kingdom Metazoa; phylum Arthropoda; class Insecta; order Diptera; family Muscidae; genus Hydrotaea; species Hydrotaea cyrtoneurina. The sequence goes on along the minus strand of OY282516.1, from coordinate 62,672,969 downwards.
GAGATTAAGAAAATTTTAAATGAGAAGAAAAACATTTTAAATGAGATTAAAAAAAATTTAAATAAAATTAAGAAAATTTCAAATGAAATTAAGAAAATTTCAAATGAAATTAAAAAAAAATTAAAATAAAATTAAGAAAATTTCAAATGAAATTAAGAAAATTTTAAATAACATTAAAAAAAAATTCTAAATGAAATTAAAAAAAATTCAAATAAAATTAAGAAAATTTTAAATGAAATTAAAAAAAATTTCAAATGAAATTAAGAAAATTTTAAATAAAATTCAGAAAATTTCAAATGAAATTAAAAAAAAATTCTAAATGAAATTAAGAAAAATTCAAATATAATTAAAAAAATTTCAAATGAAATTAAGAAAATTTCAAATGAGATTAAGAAAATTTAAAATGAAATTAAGAAAATTTTAAATGAAATTAAGAAAATTTCAAATGAAATTAAGAAAATTTAAAATGAAATTAAGAAAAAATTCAAATAAAATTAAGAAAATTTAAAATGAATTAAGAAAATGAAATTAAGAAAATTTCAAATGAGATTAAGAAAATTTTAAATAAAATTGAGGACATTTTTGAAGAATGGACGTTTTTTAAACTTCAGTTTAAAAATTATAGGCATAACTTTTGATATGATTGTCGGTTAAATTGAAGCTTTTGACAGGATTTAAGATGAAACATGCCCCATTGACTTAGCATTCTCTGGAATAACACTGACACTGATTTCTGAATATCAATTTTTTTTGAATTTGAGATGTGACTTTTTTTATGATCAATAGTGCTCGTCGTTCGTTTGTGTAAATACATTATTTCCAAGAGATTTTAAGGAAATGTGCAATAAAATTAGGAAAATTTCAAACCAACTTGAGAAAATTGTTAATGAGATTAATTTTTTATAAAGTCTATAACATCAAAGTGACACACGTGCGGAACAATGATCTAAATCAACTAGACAACAAAACATGCCAACCAGTTATTTAAACATAAGAAATATTCGCCTTGAACCGATGGAAAAATAATGTCCATCCAGTGATGAAGAGGATAGAGGTTTGTGATTTAAATTTCCAAAAAAATAAACAGAAACCAAAAAAATATAATTTAAATCATTCCACTCCAATTTGTGTTCAAAGAACCACCCACGGCGAAGTTGGCCGCAAACTGTATGTGGACGAACATCTCTCATGGATCCTTTAAAATGTCAGGGGAGTGTAACTGCAGAACAACACTCTAAATCATCTAGTCAACAAAACAAGCAAATCTATCTAAAATAATACAAATGAGACTGTATACGTTATACCCTCCGCATCATAGAAAGGAATGTATATTTATTTTATCATGGCGTTGGCAACATCTTGAACTATTGGATTAAAATCATATGTTTGATTGGGCTAGCACCAATGTTCCCAAACATATATATGTTTACATACAATATATCATATATATGTTTGTATACAATCATATATATTTTTGGATACAATCATATATCATTTAGCATACAAACATTTATGTTTGCATTCAACCTAATATATGTTTGCATACTATAATATATATGATTGCAGACAATCATAAATATATTTACATACACTCACATATATGTTTACATACAATCATATATATTTTTGCATACAATCAATTATGTTTGCATTCAATAAAATATATGTTTGCATACAATCATATATATGTTTACATATAATCATATCTATATTTGCATACAATCGCATATATGTTTACATACAATCATATATATTTTTGCATACAATCCAATATATGTTTGCATACAATCATATATATGTTTGCATTCAATATAATATATGTTTGCATACAATCATATATACGTTTGCATACAATCATATATATTATTGTATACATCCTGGAATAGTCATATTTTTGCGCCGTATATTTACAATTGCCCGCGCAAACGGTGTAATAGCAACATGGTCACTTACCTTAGGTATATCGTGTTGTCCATATATATTATCTCTTGGTGGCAATTTTGGCGGTTTCTCACTACGCTTATGGGCCAATTGTTGCGTTTGCATTATCAATTGTTCTCTGGTGGCAGCAACATGACCATTGCCATTAATGCCGGCTCCCATAACATTGCCATTATTCAAATGCAGATTTGTATTGCCACCGACGCCGACGCCACCGCCATTGCTGCTGTTGCTGTTATTGTTGTTTGTCATAGATTGTGATTGCTGTTGTTGTTGAAGCTGCTGATGTTGCAGTTGCAGTTGTTGTTGTTGTTGTTGCACATTATGACCTGACATCATGCTGCCCATTGCACTAGCACCGAAACCCGAGCTACCAGAACTGCCGCCGCTGCCATTGCCGGCGACACTGTAAGGATCCTCATCGGGTATGGGTATTCTAGGACGATTTTTAATATCAACCAAGGGACGTTGAACTGTACGCCCAGAGTGAGAGAGAGAGAGAGAGAGAGAGAGAGAGAGAGAGAGGGAGATGAAAATAAGAAGAATGGCATAGAAATGTATTATTTAAAAATAAATCAATTACATTTGAGCTTTTTCTTTTTTGCATTTTATGTGTGCGTACGCAGCTACTGTCTATCTGTCTGTCCGTCTGTCTGTCTGTGTCGTTGCGTTTCTGCAGGTTCCTGCGTTTGGTAAAATGTCGGCATCGTCGTAGTTGTTGTCGTTCCATCGTTACCATTTTTTTTTTATTTATTTATTTAATGGCTCGATGAGTTTCTAGTCCATGTTGTCCTCATTGTTGGATTCGTTATACGATTGGGTATTTTTCAATTATTCATTGAAATATGATTGCGCGCGGCCGGCCTAAGCTTTAAATGCAAATTTTTCATTTCTTTATGGCCCTTTAAGATTATTGACACAACAATTGGCGGCCGGAATTCAAAGCCAGCCCGGGACGGCAAATGTTACAATTCATGTTCAAACGCAAAATGACATTTGAAAATGAAAGCTGTTGGAATTTTTTTTTGTTTTTTTTTGTCTTTTACTGAAGGAAGCTGTAGTTATGTGTGGCAAATCGATTGAAAATGCTGTGGTGGACATAAAGAAAACCAATAACAGAAACAAACATATTCTGAGGGGAATTGTGATTTTCGATCGAATTCCTTCTGCCGCCAGAATGAACATGTAGTGGCGGTTAAACAATATATTGAGATTGAGGAATTTATAACTTGGTCAAATGTTTTGCTTGACAACTTTTCGGTGTGTTTCGATTCAATGAAATGTTGACCCTGGTTCCAATATATGTCAAACAATTTCCTGAAAACATATTCTGAACTTTTGGTTGTGCGCATACAGCATGCATAATTTTGAAAATGAAAAAATTACTGAATTCAAGGTCTTGAGAGGCAGATGAAATTGTTCAATGCAAGTTTGAACAATATTCATTTGGAAAATTGTAAACCGTTTAATAATCAAGCGTGTAAAGGCCGCCGGTGGTGTTTTGTTGTTTCTTGCTGTATGGTTCTCGTTGAATGAAATACAAATCTGATTTTATGGTCCAGCACTTTACATAAATACGAGACAGCCAACGATCAACCTTAACTTTAATACTAAAACTAATCAATTTAACCAATTAATCACACAAACCATTCTCCACACAATGGATTTTCAATGTTTGTTTGTTTGTTTGTTTCCATTTGCCAATTGATGCCATCTTCAAATAAACAAATAATCGTTACAAACATGAAGTTCGTTCGTCCGTCCGTCCGTCCGCCTGTCTGTCCAACTATGTATCTTGCGGAGCATACGTTGTCCGTCTGTCCGTTCGTCGGTCAGATAGATTTCAACCTTGTACTTGTTTTCCATTGTTGTTGAACTAAAACCTACTTTACATCTTTAGTGTGATTGGTGATGTACATTTGTACGTTTAAACCTAACGTGTGCTTATTTATGTAGTATACTAACTTAGATGAAATGCAATTCAACGTAACGAACAGAATTCCATTCTTGACTGATTTGTAATGTTAGCATGATCTTGGGCTGACTGATTGTTGGTCAGAGCCAAAAGCTGACGACAGATCGGTGAAAAATTTTACTCGAGGGAGTCCAAAATAAAATGAAGAATACCTCAAACGGACGATTCCCAAATGTAGTTGAAGAATTCCCCAAAAAGGCCAACACGATGTTTGCAAATTTTTTGAAAAATTCCTTAAATTATTTATGAAAAATTCCCCAATGAAAAATCGTGCTTATGAAAAAAATTGTAGGTTATTTTGCATATGAAAAAAAGAGGAAAACAATTTTTTTTAAAATCCTCCATTTTTTGGGTGTTTTTCATTCTGAAAAATCCATCAAATAATTTATGAAAAATTTCTCAATGAAAATTAGGAAAAAAGCCGTTGATTCATAACGATTCCAAATGTATTCCCTATTGAGAGATTTCCAATAAAAAAAATGCCCGAATTTTAGGGATTTTAATTTTTTAATTTCATGGTGCCGAAAAATCCCATAAAAATGTCGTTCATTTTTCATTATAAAAAAATATAATGAAAATTGGGCGAAATTTACATGGGATTTTTTTTGGAAACTTTTTCGCACCAAATAAAAAATAGGCGGAATTTGCACTGGATTTTTATGGGCCGTTTTTCGATCCCATGAATGGTGGCCCAATTTAAAAATCGCCCCAAATAATAAATGGGAAACATTCCTATGGATTGTTTTGTTGGGCCATCTTTCGGCCCCTGATTGTGGCGAAAATTAAAAAATCGCCCCAAATTTGGCGTGTTTTTCATTATGCAATATCACCGCTGACAAATGTGAAAAAACACCCTAAATAAAAATGAAAAACAATTCTAAAACAAGAGTGATAATTGTGTAAAGTGTATTTTTTTCTTATAAAAAACGTCCGATGATCATAAAAGAAAAATGGCCCCAAATTTCAAAATGAACAAGGGACCCAGCAAAACATGAAAAATCACCAAATTAACGTCAGCTGACAAATGTGAAAAAATACCCAAATAAAAATTAAATTCCAAAACAAAAGTGAAAAATTGCCACAAAATTTAATTTTTTTTTTTATAAAAAAACGCCCGATGATCATAAATAAAAAATGGCCCCAAATTTCAAAATGAACAAGGGCCCCATCAAAATATTATAAAAAATCACCAAATTAACGTCAGCTGACAAGGGTGAAAAAACACCCCAAATAAAAATGAAAAACAATTCCAAACAAAAGTGATAAATTGCCCCAAACTGTGTTTGTTTCTTATAAAAAACGCCCGATGATCATAAAAGAAAAATGGCCCCAAATTTCAAAATGAACAAGGGCCCCATCAAAATATTATAAAATCACCAAATTAACGTCAACGTAAGATTATGAGGTCATTTTTGATTTTTGTATTGAGGCCATTTTTCATGGAGGCCATAGTTCATTTTTATTTTTGGGCATTTGGGAAATTTTTCACAGACCTAACATGTAATAATTAGACTTATAAGACTTTTAAGATAGAAACGGGTATTCGCCAGATTTAATGAAAATATACAAGATGTCCCCCTTTATTTTTAATCACTGGTTTAAACGGTGGCGGGAATTACCCTACGACTCTTACAACCTTGAACGTATCCCTGCAACTGAGTATTTTTTTTTTCTTCTCCAACATGTTACGCTGTTTTGCATTTCAGCAGTCCCTATGACCCAACTACCTAGACATATGATTTAAAATTTGAATAGTGTTTTCTGTTTCTCTAGCTAATACTGTTATGGTTGTTTTCATTACACATACGACTGGCTGTCCATTGGTAACTTCTAGTTTTCCTTGTCCAATTACATAGACAATATAAATATTTACGGCCCTGTACACACGTACCTGGTGGCAATTTACTTTTGAGCATATCCATTGCAACGACATTTACGATCAGTACCCAGATGGGACATTCCAGTATGTCACTCTCGGACTTGACAAAAGCCAACGCTGACAGACATTGAGTTTCTAAACGTCGCCGATCGGGATAGGCTCGTCTCAGTTCACGATTAACATTTGATTGAAATTTTTTCATATCAAACAACTGAAAACAAAAAAAGATAGTAAAAGATATTTAAATGTGACAACACAAGGCACGTGGGACATGGTTGGACTTGAACTTACTTTGACTATTTTTTCACTTTCCAAGGCCTGATTGGGCAATTTCAGAATCTCGGCACCTATGGAGGTCTCCTCATTTTGGCTGTTGGCCGTACTTTTGATGTACACATTACTTTTGGCATAACGTCGCACTAAGATATTGCCGGCATCGTCCATTTTGATTTTGACACCCTGAAATACAAACAGAATTGGGTAAACTTTTTTTAAAAAAAAAAAAAAATATTTTTTTTTTTTGGAAAAAGCATTTTTTTCCTTTGTATTTTTTTTCTATGGAAAGATTATTTAAATTTAAAATTAAAATAATTTTTTTTTAGAAAATGCAATTTTTTTTAAATTTTTTTTTTGAAAATGCATTTTTTTGTTGTATTTTTTTTATGGAAAGATTTTTGACTTATGGAAGATCTAGAAGGGACCTTCATTTAGTTTAAGTAGGCAACAACAAAAATACAAAAGTATTTGTAATGAAAACAATTCTGATGTACAGTTTCAGTACAAACATGCCAAAATAAAATTTTATAATAAAAATTTAAAATAAAATTGTTTTAAATTAAAATTTTTTTTTCAGGAAATTTTTTTTTAGAAATAATTATTTAAAAAACTTTTTTTTCAACAAAAATTTAAAAAAAAAATATTTTATTATGTTATTATAATGGAAATACAAATGTATTTGTAATAAAAAAACCGACTATACAATTTCGATGCACTGTGGTCGTAAAAAAACAAAAATTATCGAAAAAAATGGAAAAATTTTCAAATAAAAATTTTTTCAATAAACATTTTTTAATTTTTTTTCAATAAAAATTTGTTAATCATATTTTTGAAAAAACAGTTTTGGTGTATTAATTTTTTTTGCAATAAAAGTTTTAAATTTTTTTTTCCATAAAAATTTTCAATTTTCTTTTCAATAATGCAATTCGATGCACTGTGGTCGTAAAAAAACAAAAATTATCAAAAAAAATGGAAAAATTTTCAAATAAAAATTTTTAATTTTTTTTTCAATAAAAATTTGTTAATCATATTTTGTAAGAAGCAGTTTTGGTGTATTAATTTTTTTTTTCAATAAAAGTTTTAAATTTTTTTTTCTATAAAAATTTTCAATTTTCTTTTCAATAAAAATTTAAAAAAATTTTATTAATAATTTTTTTTTAAAAGCAGTTTTGGTGTATTAATTTTTTTTTTAAAAAACAATTTTAATTTTTTTTTTTTTCAATAAAAGTTTTTAATTTTTTCTTTTCAATAAAAATTTTAATTTTTTTTTCATCAACATTTTTGTTAATAATTTTTTTGTTGAAAAAGCAGTTTCTATGATTATTAATTTTTTTCTACAAAAAAAAAATTTTGGTACATTTTGTCACAACTCATCTTATGGGATATTCCAGAAGGGAAATTCAATAAATTGCGAATAAAAGCATAACACCTTCATTGATGTTAATGATCTATTTCTTTTTTTAATTGTAAGATATTTGGCTATATGACAAACAACTGAAAATAGACACTTCTAGTCATTTTTGATATTTTATAAATTATTTTAAACAAAAAAAAAAAAATACGAAAAAAAATGTCGACTTAAATTTGTTTATAACTCTCGAAAGGACTAAAGTAGAAGATTAAATATAATGTTTTCAAATCAAATGGGATAAGTAGTTCTCTAACCTATCATTCTAATCACAAAGTAAAGGAAACTTGTTGGATTTTTTTTTTATTTAGAGGAGTTAGTGTTCCCACGCTTTGATCTCGTTTGCCACCTCATTAAAATTCTGCCGATCACAATTATTTTATGCTGTTTTAATGATCAAGTGAAAAATTACGTATGTTAACCTTAACAGGGTTTGGTCGCTCATCGGCTAAAATAAATAATGGACACTCTGAACACAAAGCAAACAAAACCAAACAACAAATGTTGTAATCGCAGACAGACATTTCCTTGAACTGTTTGTTGTGGTTGTTGTTTCGATGAATAATTTCAAGTGATTTATCAAATTATATTAAGAATCCACCCCGGCCAACAACAGTATAGACTTTTAGAGAACCGATTATTTAAGCATCTAAAGATGGAGCAAAAAACCAACGATAATAAGTGATGAACTTTTCAATTCTGTGCATAAAACTAAAAATAAATAAAATTTTGCGAATGAATTGACCACCGATCGCCCATCGACCGCCATATATGTTCCTCTGTCGGTCTCTCTGCCTTTCTGTCTGAGTGTACACCACCAAGATTGCTATTAGTTGGCGTCACATGTTATTAAGAATTGTTGTCTTGAGATTTTTTTTTTGAAAAGAAACCGAATGGTTATGATTTATTTTGGACTTTTTAAACTTTTAATTCAGCCCCATAATTTCTGATTTATTCCGTTGGTTCTCGTCGGTCGAGTTAATGACCACTCACTCACGGGCCAACATCAGACGGCGAGGAACTTGTGTGACAAACATTCTGGGGAGTGGGTGTTGGTCGATTGCTCTGTTGTGCAAACACTCATACACTCATATTTGTAGATAGGTATTTCAAAGAAATATATATCATTCTGATAGATATTAATGAGTTTTATTTCAATGTTAAGCACTGCGGCTAATGTCTTGTTTTTTTTGTTGACTTTGCACAGTGGTTTCGTAATAAAAGAAGGAAAATCACGCCGTTGGCATTTATATTTTAGTTTATTATAATTTCTTATTGTAAGAGGGGTTTAGAGGGTTTAAGAGGGTTTTTTTTCGTATCTAAGAGAATCTTCGAAAATATTCTCTAACGCCGCATTAGACACCACTGTAATGTTGCCATGTTCCGTTTGCCATTCCGCCTGTGGCAAACTAAAGCCTTTCCGCTCATACGTACGCCCCCTCGGACCAACGGTCTTTCTGATTGTGAATTCTTTCTTTGAAAACCACAATAATTAATTGTGAAATCTCATACAACTCACCTGGCCAATGTGTTTCTTGAATTCCTCTGTTTTCTGATCACGCATTGGATTATCGAAGCCACATAAACCGATTCTGGAAAACATACAATAAAACATCAAATAATTATTAACTTATTAACAACAGACAGAGAGAGAGAGAGAGAGAAAGAAAAAAAAAGCAATTTGTTTGTTTTACGAAATGAATGCACAATGAATAGTTCTGTGTGATGATGTCCATGTGAATCATGAACAAGTTGTGTTATGAGTTTCAAAGTTCTGCTTGCTTGCCACAAAATGCAACCCACATCCACCATGTGTGCATCTTTTGTAGCAACGAATGAATGCTAAAGAGTCTAATGTTTGATTTATGTTTGTTATTAAAATTTAAGTGGCAAACATAAACATTTTATAACTTGACGTTTTGGTCTTTTAGTTTTTTTTTTTCGTATTTTTTTTTTTTGGTTTTCGTTGGTGATACAAAAGAATGTTGAGGTTTTCTGAAGTTTAGCTTTTTTTATGGTTTGGCATAACAACGAAATTACATTAAAATTTTACAAAATGCCATTGCATAGTTGCACGGCCATATGGCTTTGGGCTGTGGCCTGTGCGGCTGAGCCATAGGTTAGGGCATGTAAGTTATTGACATGCAACACGGTGTTGCATGAAATGCTATCAAACGTATGATTAACTGGCGATTTATTACAAAATTGGGGAATGGCATACGGAGATAAGGGAAATATGAAAATAGTTTACACGCTAGAATTAGGGGCGGGAGAGTGATGGAAGTTTACTATTTTCGTTATGAATAATATTTTTAAAATTGATTTTAAGAAGTCATCCTGAAGAACGTTGGTAGTCTGACGGATCTAACAATCATCGAATAGACTACATGTGTAAAGAAATTAGCGACTCGAAAAACGCTGCCCATAACACCATGCTGCTGGATATAGCCTGGGGGGGACTGCATGGGAAAGAGAAGCGAAGGTATGATGAGTGTAACTAAATAATAAATGCTTCTGGCTGAGAACTGCCGAGATTGTGATAAAGTTGGAGAAAAGAGTCTATGCCGACAACCGTCAAGGAGAAGAATATTTCCTGCTTGTTATGAAGTATACTGCCCATAACACAAGGCCGTTAAATGTGTAAGACAAGACCTGTCTACAAAAAGCTGTGTAATATAATGTCACCATAAGGCAATTTCCTACGAGAACTGCAGGGTGGACACGGTGATAGAGGTAAGAACGTTGGGAAATGGTCTAAGGATTCTGAAAAGAGAATCGGCATTTTGTGATTGTTAGCAAATGAAGCTACACATGCGAGTGTGAATATCGGACAGGTGAGTTAAGAACGGAGTTAAGCAGCAAGTGGGGTAAGGAGAGCTGACAGTGCTTGGAGCAGCAACAGGTAAGGAGAAAGACAGATTGTGAAGAGGAAAGCGTAGAGAGGCAAGGACAAATGTATACATTAGGGTGGAGTGAAAACATGCTTTTTTTTAATTTGAAAAAGTTATCCTCGGAAAGAGATGTAGTCTGGGGTCCTAATGGGGGGAAAAATAAAGAAAACAATTTTAAAAAATTTTTAGGGGTCGCGCCACTCCCTCGAAATTTGGAAATTATCGCTATTTTGGCGTTGATTTTAGAAAAATCCTAAAAATTAACGACTTAACTTATTCGAATGAATAATGAGGATAATCGACTAATATTTGTAGCTTTGGTGGCGATTTCATTGTTCAGTCAATTTTCTGAAGAAGGGACGATTTGACTTATTTTACTTTTTGAAATTTTTGAACAATGAGAAATTTTTTTTTAAATTTGTTCATGCCCTTATTTCATTGTTTACGCTATTGCAAACATTTATTGACATACAACTTTTTAGGATTTTTCTAAAATCGACGCCAAAATAGCGATAATTTCCAAATTTCGAGGGAGTGGCGCGACCCCTAAAAATTTCTTAAATTTTTTTTCTTTATTTTTCCCCTCATTAGGACCCCAGACTACATCTCTTTCCGAGGTTAACTTTTTTTTTTGAATTTCACTCCACCCTAGTATACATTTAGATAAGCAAGCCACATGGTCGATATCTATTGGATATTGTTAAGGAACCTACTCCAAAGATAAAGATAAGTGACATGTGTCACTATCCTAAACTATAAATGTAATCTAAAGGGTTTTCCAACAAGAGGTGTCATTTTGAATCAACCGATATTTCGGTAGCTGTCACTTCTGAAGCTTTTATTCGTTGACATTTGACAAGTTAAAACTACTCCATTACCAAAAAGGGAACGATATACACAATGACGCATTGAATGATACAATGATACAATGACGCATTGAAATCATTAAAATTCACAACAAAAATGGTGAAAATCTTGAAGTCACTGTTCGCAAAACGAAAGAGTTTCCCGACCCTGTTATTCCTCGAAGAGGTGATCACAATTTGCCATCGAGATCTTGTGATTTAAGACCTTGCGACTTCTTCTTTTGGGGCCTCGTGGACGATAAGACGATTCAAGACCTCAACGATAGAATTCGTGAGGCTATCGAGGACATAGGACGGCAGCCACTTTGCGATTTGGTTATGGAAAAGTTCATGAAAAGGATATGGTCCTGTAAGCGTGGTCGTGTTGGCCATTTGGCTGATGTTGTTTTTCATTATTAACCGCATACCTTCCTCTTTATTATGAAATACAAATCCGATCATTTATCTCAAAAAATTGAATTTTTTTGACTACCAAAAACTGACTGGAGAACTCTGTATAATAAATATACAAATATATCGTCTATGTAGAACAAAAACTCATTATCTACATTTTCATAGTTTTGAGTTATAAGGTGTTTTATATAAAAGTTATCATTAAAAATCCAATATTTCGATAACAAATATTTTGAATAGCACAATTTGTTAATTATTAAATACAACATTTTATCCACCAAAAATTTCTGCATAAGTTGTATATTGTTATATCGACAAAAACCTTAGGTAGATAATGATGTTTTCTTCACAAATTTGATCGCAAGTTATAAAAAAAAAATCTTAGTAAATAAAATAGATATGCGCAAAAAATAAACAATGGAAAATTATGAAATAAAATGCAATAAACTCATTTTTCGCAAAAGTGTAGTTGATGACTTTTTCTTCTACATAGTCGATATATTCTAGTATATAAGTAAATCCATGTTAGTTTCTCAGCAATCACTACGTAAGACTATTCACCTAGTTGGTGTTCCTCTGTAAACTCTGGATCTCACTAATTCTGTGATAGAAATTCAGTGAAACATTCGCAAACAAAATGCAGATGCTTTCACTACGTCTCCCTTACTTAATGTGAGCCTCGTTGGAAGGGTCGTTCCAAGTTGAGGGCTCCTGACCGCCCGCGAATTTTTCGCAATAGTGTGTCGTGCGATTAACCGGATATTCAAACAGCAATCTACCGTTAAAATCTTAATATATATTTACCCTCGACACTGATTCACTGACTCTGTCACGCAGTACGTAGGAATTTAAATAGGCATTCTATAATTTTCTATAAATAATAATAATAAAAAAAATAATATTTTTTTTTTGTACAGAAATTGTGTTTTCCCCAAATTTTTTTTTTCCAAAATTTTTTTTTTACAGGAATTTTTTTTTACAATTTTTTTTTTACAAAAATTTTTTTTTTACAAAATTTTTTTTTTTTACAAAGTTTTTTTTTCCATTTTTTTTTTCAACAAAATTTTTTTTTTCCACAAAAATTTTTTTTTTTCAACAAAATTTTTTTTTCATATTTCAACGGGCGCCATAGGCGCATTACAACTTACTAGTATCTATAGAACATCCCAAAACTTAACTCCTGAGCGTCGTTTTGTGTCTTAAGTCTTTCGTTTTGTGATAACCTCCCTTCTTCAGCATTGCATATTTTTTTTAATTCATGTACAGGAAAATTCTTTATTTCAAAACTAGTTTTTGTTTTCTGCCAAAGAAAACCTCTTTTTATATTAATAATGCAAAAAACAAAAAAAAAAAAAGAAACACGCATTCCATAATACTCGACTTCAGTGGATGGAATATTTGAGGTTGTTAAGAAACCACAAAAATGTTGTTTCAGATAAATATTATTCGAATACATACTATTTCTGTTTTTTTTTTTATATAAAAAGGCGTACATAAAGAGGTGTACACAAAAGGCGTTGTAAATATATACATGCTAGTATATATTTAATATCTACACAGTCGTATGTATTTTGTTGATAAAGCCCAACACACACACACACCGTTTGGTGATGGTGTGTGAGTGTATAGTAAACAGCAGTAGCAGTAGCAACTGTTGCTGTAATGGTTACAGCACCAGCAACAACATTAAACAACCACCACCAACGGCAGTGGATGACCTTGCAACCGTTGCACTCGCATAATCCTCTACTAACTGTAGAAGTACATTATTATACTGCGATTGTTTTCTGTTAATTTTTCTGCTGTTTTCTGGCGTTTTTTTTTATAATTTTTTCTTCTGTTTTTGCTGATTTCAACTTCATTTTTGTGTGTTTGTGTTAAACGAGTCTGTGTATTAAATAATGGTGGCATGGTGTGGTTTGCAGCAGGTTTCTGCTTCGTTGATTGTCTTGCCTTGTCTTGTAGCTTTGCTGGTTGTTTTTCGCTTCTTTTTGGACTTTTCTGTTGTTGTTTTTCTTTTTGTTTTTATTTTTTTTTTATTTTTTTGCTTGGTATAAACTATTTTTCTTGTTCCTCTGCTTTATTGTCGATTTTACCGTTTCATCTTCACCAAGTGAGGAGTAGCTTTTTTTGTTTTGTTTTGTAGCTCAATCGAGAAATAACTGAGAGACGAAAGTAAAAGTGAAGTCTGTTGGTAACGGACAACGGACGGGGCAAATAACAAGTTTTTCCATTAAAGCCGGTCAACGTCCAAGCATTGTAAGTGATTTCAAAAAGGTACAAAACTGACACGGTATAATTTCAAAAAGGACTTTTAACGACAAAAGAATTGACATTGAGAACGTAATTTTTTAAAGGCGTTGATGACAGTGAGTCTTCAAAGTCTTTGAGGGAGGAACAAGACAAACGATTGAAGGCACATAGGCTATAATTTTGAGGCGTTGCTATTTTAAATATCTTACAGGGTTTTCCATAGAGAGGTGCTATTTTGATATTAAAAAAAAATTGTATTTTTTTAAATAAATGATCGTATGTTTATTTCATAATAATGAGGAAGATGTGCTGTTAATAATGGAAAAAAACATCAGCCAAGGGGCCACCACGACCGCGCTTACAGGACCATATCCTTTGCATGAAATTTTCCATAACCAAATCGCAAAGTGGCTGCCCTATTTCCTCGATATCTTTGAGGTCTTGAACCAACGCTGAGCTTTTGGCGTAGACCTTATCTTTCACGATCTCGGTGGCCAATTGTGATCACCTCTTCGAGAGAAACTTTTTTTTTCCGGAAACTCTTTAGTTTTGCAAACTGTGACTGCAAGATTTCCACCATTTTTGCAGTGAATTTTAATGAATTCAATGCGTTGTTGAAGCATGTATCGTTTCATTTTTAGTAATGACGTAGTTTCAACTTGTCGACTGTCCACGAATAAAAGCTTCAAAAGTGACAGCTACCGAAATACCGGGTGATTCTAAATAACACCTCTTGTTGGAGAACCCTGTATAAAGAGGTCTCAAAGAAAGGCTTTAGAAAATGGAATACAACTCCCATATATGGGCAGGGGCTCCAATGATATCTTTGCAGCTGCTGGACCGTGTACAGAAGAGAGCGGTGATGATGATTGGGGATGGTAGGCTATCCAGCTCTATTGTCTCCCTTCAGCATCGCCGTAATGTGGATTGTGTATCGCTATTCTATAGACATTTTAATGGTATCGTTCACAAGATATCCGTCGCCTGGTCGCTGACGTTAGAACATTTAGCCGGAATACGCGGCTATCCAGGGTCTCTGATCCGTTCATTGTCAAATGACCGGTTGACCGGACGACGCACTATAGAGAAAATTCGTTTTTCAGCCGTACTGTTCGCATGTGGAATAATCTTGCAGCAAGTGTTTTTCCTGCCTGCTATGACATTATCAAATTCAAATCAAACATCAACAAACACTACTCCCTCTTTCCTCCCTCCAATACCCTTATTTGACATCGCTTTGCATTGCATTTATAGGGGGCATCCGCTGAGTGTTAGTCAAGTCAAAAAAAAAAATGTTTTCTTTCAGGAGTAAGATTCTAATTTTCAGAATCATCTATGCTCCCTTTTCCGGCTGCTTCCCTCTATCTGATTTCCTCCTCTGTCTCGTCATCATCCTCCACGTTTCCTCCTGCGTCTTATTCTCAGCCTTATATACTCCTCTTCTTTCAACGGTATGCTTGCAATTTTAGACAGTCATTCTATGCTTTCCTGTCTCTCCACTATCTCCTTGTCATCATCCTCGTCTCCCTCGACATTTGCCACCTCTAATTCTCTCCCTTCTATACTCCTTTTGTTTCTAATTTTAGGCAGTCATTCTATTCTTTGATGCCTCTCTGCACTCCTCCACCATCTCCTTGTCATCATCCTCGTCTCCCTCGCCATTTGCCACCTCTTATTCTCTCCCTTATACAATTATTTTCTTTCAAGGGTACGTTTCTAATATCCGACAGTCATTAACCCATTTCCGGCCTGTCTGCATTCCTCCACTATCTCCTCGTCTCCCTCGACATCGACCACCTTTTATTCTCTCACTTCCATACTCCTTTTGTTTCCAATTTTAGGCAGTCATTCTATTCTTTCCTGCCCCTATGCATTCCACTAATATATCCTTGTTATTCCTCCTCGTTGCCCTCCCAATCTCCCACTTGTTGTTCTCTCCCTTTTGTACTCCTTTTCTCTCAAGGGCATGTTTCAGATTTCATTTCAGTCTCATCACTGTCTCGGGTTCCCCCCACCCCTCTACTCGTCGTCCTCCTTGTTATTCTATACGACATCCCCCACCTGATACACCACCAGTTCATTGTGCCTTGTCTCCCTCCATTTCATCCGCCTTGTTGCCCACTCATCATCCCATCCTCATCTATCTCTTTTGATTCTGGGGTGTGGTTCTAATTTTTAGACTCAATCATGTTCCTCTCTTGTCTCTCCTCTCACTCTGCAATTATGTCCCTCTATAGTCACTCTTCCCTCTATGCTTTTCACCTCCACGTATCCTTCAAATTCATCGACTACCTCTTAGCATGCATCTTCGCTCTCATTCCGCCTGCCTCTAAGCCACCCTACCGATATCTATCCACGTCACTCGCTTTGTCTGCCCGCTCGTTACCATCCTGCTCTATCTCTTTTCTTTCGTTGGAATTCTACTTTTCAGCTCCTCTTTTCTTTTCTGCCACTCCACTCACACATTTCATTCTCCCACTTCCTCCTCCTCGTTCTTCATCTTCATCTTTTTCCTTTCGTTCAAGGATTCACGGCTTCACAATCAGTCTATTCATGGCTTCGGGGTAATTCCGTCATAGTAGTCGGTTCAATATCATTTTACCCAAGTCTGCTGAAGCTTTTCTAGTCACCTTACTCTCACTCTTCCACTGATTGCAACCTAATTTGATTCTGAAAGTATAACGCTTTTCTGGCAGAAGTTTTGTTACTGATTTTTTGTTCGATAACGATAATCACACGCCTCAAGTCCAGTCCGCCACATTCACTATATAGTTAGTGAGTGACTCTCACAACAAAAATCTGAACCACATCTTCCCCATCGTATGAAGTTATGACTGGTCCAAGGCAATTTTCAATAACAGTCAATTGTGTTAAATTACAAATGACATTTGAGACACTTTCAGCGGGGGAAAAAAAACAACAACAACAAATTACATTAACAACTCGCCCAACAGGCCAATTATTCACCCACACCCGTGTTTGTGTCTTAAGTCTTCTGTTTTGTCATTGCCATTCAAGATTTTATCGTCATGAAATTAATTCTCATTAACTTAACACACGGTCTGCACCAACGAGGTGTTCAATCACAATCACCAGCAAACGGTCCCTTTGTAAGCGCTGCCCACCTCCCCCCGACACCCAGACACGGCTGTCACAACAATGCGTGTCTAATTAATGCCCACATGAGAAGCATTTCAACATGCCCCCGGAGCCTTGTTTAGAGATCATTACAATAATTTGCATTTTATTGCCTTCGTTTCGGGGGACCTGCAGACACCACCAGAACCAAAGACAACCATCTTCAGTTTAGTTTAGTTTTAAAGGCGGCAAAAGTGGCGATGGCGATGAGGATGACGATGGTTTATTAGTCATTTTGTTCTACTCCTTTAGGGAATGTGTTTTTTTTTTATGGGCCCACAAAGCGAGGCGATAAATAAAATCAACACTCTCAAGCTACTGGTGCTGAAGTAGAAGAAGATTTCTCAAAAGGGCCGGCAGACAGAACCTTAACAATCTGAGCGTGCATGCGTGCGTGGTGTTTAATTAATAGACATTTAAGTGTTAAATGTTTTATGGGTAGCAAATCCATGGAGGTGGCATGATAAAGATCCTTGGTGTTGTCAAAGCTGCTGCTGCTGCTGCTGCCGGGTAGGTTGTTGGCTGGGAGTTGGGTAGGAGGCAATAAATGCCATTGTGTGTAAGATAATGACAGCTCTGGTTAATCACTGTTGAATTTGTTAACATGTCTTTTGATATTGTCAAACACTAATTAAATTACAAAACAAAAGGACAAGGAACCAGGGCAGGAATGTGCTGGCAAAGAATCCCGACTTGAGAATAAGTTATATTTAACTCAGCGAATATTAGACCTTTCCTCAAATGACCATAAATTTTCATTAGACTTGTAAATATTTTTAAAAACGTGCCAAAAGCTATTTAGACTTTTATTTGACTAACATAAATTTATCATTTTTATAGTTTAATATCAACACAAAATCCGGCACACTTGAAAAAACCTGGTCGAGGCTTGATTGTATCCTTCTTAATGGCGCCATTTATATTTACATCTAAGCGACAAAAAAAAAAAAACGCCCGTGGGTGTAGCGCTGCCGTCAATGTGAAACATTTGAAACTATTAATCAAGCCAATATTCACCCGTATGACGGTTTATATTTTCTATCCGCCTGTTCGGTTGGTCTTTTAGTGTTCTATTTTTATAAACAGCCAAACAGCCAACAACAAATAACCACTTTGACATATTGTCAATTGTTTTAAGATAACAACACAATAAATGGCCAAAATGAACACAACACACCAGAGATCGGCTCGGCTTGGCCGCACCACTCTATTCGCCGTTTACTATAAACGACAGCGACACCAAAGATTTATTGTAAATGCAAAATGGTCAAAACATTAGAAATAACAGCAACAACAACAACAACAAAAAGTCGAAACGGCCAAACAAAATGCGCTCATAAATCAAGGAGTGCCCGCCAAGGTTCTTTTGTTCGAGTCAGTAAGGCGGGCGAAATATCTGATATGTGGAATATCTAGAAGAAAAAAATATAGGTTAACTATCTTAGAATACAAATACAAATGCAAATTTCCGATAAAGAAACTCCGATAAACCTTATGTTGTAGTCTAATTTCTTGTGGTCTAAGACACTCAAAGAATGGCCGTGTTATGCAACACATGCTAAACAATTTAATAGCATTTTGCTCACTAGAACAGAAAACATATTAAAAAAAAAACACACACACACACATTTTGTGAACAAATGGTGCTGGTGTCTTAAGTCTTTTGATTTGAAACTTAAATCTGAGTGACAGATAAATGTTGCTAACCAAAACAAAACCGCAAAATAACGTTTGTCAGGGTACATAATCTATATCATTTTTGTTTAGAATTTCAGTCAATGATATTTCGGTTTTACTCTCATGGTATACCATGAGTTTTAAACAAAAAAAAGTCTTCATAATTTCCCAATTTTGTATAAAAATCAATAAATTATGAGTTAGTTTGGCACCGACTAGTAAATTCGACCCATACAATTGAGTCCCCATCATGTGAGCTGCACAGTGGTCCAGAATCCAACAGTCTGTAACTTTTGATCTATTTAATACTAGTAAAAAAAAATTTTTTGTTGAAAAAAAAAATGTTTGCTGAAAAAAAAAATTTTTGTTGAAAAAAAAAAATTTTGATGAAAAAAAAAATTTGTAAAAAAAAAAATTTTCGAAAAAAAAAATTTTGTTAAAAAAAAAATTGGGGAAAACACAATTTCTGTACAAAAAAAAAATATTATTTTTTTTATTATTTATAGAATTATTATAGAATGCCTATTTAAATTCCTACGTACTGCGTGACAGAGTCAGTGAATCAGTGTATCAGTGTATCAGTGAATCAGTGTCGAGGGTAAATATATATTAAGATTTTTAAGTTCTGTTGGAAATTGGTTGTAGGCAAAGAGCGAATGATTAGTTTAAGGTGCTAACATTAATAATCAAACAATTGGATATATTTTGAAAATATTTCACAAATTGACAACTTTTTGTGTTCCATTTTCCCCCCCTTTAAGTTAGGCTTTCTTTTTAACATTTTGAGTTGAGTATAAGATAGAAAAAATGTGTGTGAAGTTAAATTCTTTTTTATATTCTTTTTTCGGCGAAAACCTCCGGTCCTCAAAGGGTTAATAAAGTTATATTCTTTTTTTGTGAAGTTAAATTCTTTTTTTGTGAAGTTAAATTCTTTTTTTGTGAAGTTAAATTCTTTTTTTGTGAAGTTAAATTCTTTTTTTTCGGTTCATAGGAAACAAGTTATGTTCGGCATATAACTTTCTGGTTTATGAGAAACAATTTATATTCGGAATATGACTTTTTGACTCATGGAAAACAACGTTAATTCGGAATTTAAATTTTTTTCACTAATATACAATCTGAAGCAAAATGGCCAAAATTACTCTAGAGTGGGACTTAGTGCGTCCGTGGAGAAAAAATGGAAATACTTTCCACTATGACACTACCCTTAAATTAAAGCTTATAGTGACCGCTAAAAACGCTAGACGGACATTTGTCTGAAATAATTTTAGAAATGTCGAATTCTTCACCTGGAAAAGTGAAAATGGCCAAAATTGGTCACAATTTGGACTTAGTGCGTCCGTGGAGAAAAAATGGAAATACTTTCCACTATGACACTACCCTTAAATTAAAGCTAATAGTGACCGCTAAAAACGCTAGACGGACATTTGTCTGAAATAATTTTAGAAATGTCGAATTCTTCGCCTGGAAAAGTGAAAATGGCCAAAATTGGTCACAATTTGGACTTAGTGCGTCCGTGGAGAAAAAATGGAAATACTTTCCACTATGACACTACCCTTAAATTAAAGCTAATAGTGACCGCTAAAAACGCTAGACGGACATTTGTCTGAAATAATTTTAGAAATGTCGAATTCTTCACCTGGAAAAGTGAAAATGGCCAAAATTGGTCACAATTTGGACTTAGTGCGTCCGTGGAGAAAAAATGGAAATACTTTCCACTATGACACTACCCTTAAATTAAAGCTAATAGTGACCGCTAAAAACGCTAGACGGACATTTGTCTGAAATAATTTTAGAAATGTCAAATTCTTCGCCTGGAAAAGTGAAAATGGCCCAAATTGGTCACAATTTGGATTTAGTGCGTCCGTGGAGAAAAAATGGAAATACTTTCCACTATGACACTACCCTTAAATTAAAGCTTATAGTGACCGCTAAAAACGCTAGACGGACATTTGTCTGAAATAATTTTAGAAATGTCGAATTCTTCGCCTGGAAAAGTGAAAATGGCCAAAATTGGTCACAATTTGGACTTAGTGCGTCCGTGGAGAAAAAATGGAAATACTTTCCACTATGACACTACCCTTAAATTAAAGCTAATAGTGACCGCTAAAAACGCTAGACGGACATTTGTCTGAAATAATTTTAGAAATGTCGAATTCTTCGCCTGGAAAAGTGAAAATGGCCAAAATTGGTCACAATTTGGACTTAGTGCGTCCGTGGAGAAAAAATGGAAATACTTTCCACTATGACACTACCCTTAAATTAAAGCTAATAGTGACCGCTAAAAACGCTAGACGGACATTTGTCTGAAATAATTTTAGAAATGTCGAATTCTTCACCTGGAAAAGTGAAAATGGCCAAAATTACTCTAGAGTGGGACTTAGTGCGTCCGTGGAGAAAAAATGGAAATACTTTCCACTATGACACTACCCTTAAATTAAAGCTAATAGTGACCGCTAAAAACGCTAGACGGACATTTGTCTGAAATAATTTTAGAAATGTCGAATTCTTCGCCTGGAAAAGTGAAAATGGCCAAAATTGGTCACAATTTGGATTTAGTGCGTCCGTGGAGAAAAAATGGAAATACTTTCCACTATGACACTACCCTTAAATTAAAGCTAATAGTGACCGCTAAAAACGCTAGACGGACATTTGTATGAAATAATTTTAGAAATGTCGAATTCTTCACCTGGAAAAGTGAAAATGGCCAAAATTACTCTAGAGTGGGACTTAGTGCGTCCGTGGAGAAAAAATGGAAATACTTTCCACTATGACACTACCCTTAAATTAAAGCTAATAGTGACCGCTAAAAACGCTAGACGGACATTTGTCTGAAATAATTTTAGAAATGTCGAATTCTTCGCCTGGAAAAGTGAAAATGGCCAAAATTGGTCACAATTTCGACTTAGTGCGTCCGTGGAGAAAAAATGGAAATACTTTCCACTATGACACTACCCTTAAATTAAAGCTAATAGTGACCGCTAAAAACGCTAGACGGACATTTGTCTGAAATAATTTTAGAAATGTCGAATTCTTCGCCTGGAAAAGTGAAAATGGCCAAAATTGGTCACAATTTGGACTTAGTGCATCCGTGGAGAAAAAATGGAAATACTTTCCACTATGACACTACCCTTAAATTAAAGCTAATAGTGACCGCTAAAAACGCTAGACGGACATTTGTCTGAAATAATTTTAGAAATGTCGAATTCTTCACCTGGAAAAGTGAAAATGGCCAAAATTGGTCACAATTTGGACTTAGTGCGTCCGTGGAGAAAAAATGGAAATACTTTCCACTATGACACTACCCTTAAATTAAAGCTAATAGTGACCGCTAAAAACGCTAGACGGACATTTGTCTGAAATAATTTTAGAAATGTCGAATTCTTCGCCTGGAAAAGTGAAAATGGCCCAAATTGGTCACAATTTGGACTTAGTGCGTCCGTGGAGAAAAAATGGAAATACTTTCCACTATGACACTACCCTTAAATTAAAGCTAATAGTGACCGCTAAAAACGCTAGACGGACATTTGTCTGAAATAATTTTAGAAATGTCGAATTCTTCGCCTGGAAAAGTGAAAATGGCCAAAATTGGTCACAATTTGGACTTAGTGCGTCCGTGGAGAAAAAATGGAAATACTTTCCACTATGACACTACCCTTAAATTAAAGCTAATAGTGACCGCTAAAAACGCTAGACGGACATTTGTCTGAAATAATTTTAGAAATAAGCGCCCCGGTAGGCGAGTTGGTAGCGTGCTTGCCTATCAGCGTGGGGGTTGTGGGTTCGATTCCCACCAGAGGCTTTGGTCTGTCGCTGCAAAAATCAAGCCAAATGGTCTTTGTCACCCGGTTTACCCTTGGACCCAAAATTATAATATAAATTTACTTTGTATTGTAATTAATAAATAAATAAAAAATAAATTTTAGAAATGTCGAATTCTTCGCCTGGAAAAGTGAAAATGGCCAAAATTGGTCACAATTTGGACTTAGTGCGTCCGTGGAGAAAAAATGGAAATACTTTCCGGAAAATCTCAATTTGCTTTAGCGGTCACTATTAGCTTTAAATTAAGGGTAGTGTCATAGTGGAAAGTATTTCCATTTTTTCTCCACGGACGCACTAAGTCCAAATTGTGACCAATTTGGGCCATTTTCACTTTTCCAGGCGAAGAATTCGACATTTCTAAAATTATTTCAGACAAATGTCCGTCTAGCGTTTTTAGCGGTCACTATTAGCTTAAATTTAAGGGTAGTGTCATAGTGGAAAGTATTTCCATTTTTTCTCCATGGACGCACTAAGTCCCACCCTAGAGTAATTTTGGCCATTTTGACTTTTCCAGGCGAAGAATTCGACATTTCTAAAATTATTTCAGACAAATGTCCGTCTAGCGTTTTTAGCGGTCACTATAAGCTTTAATTTAAGGGTAGTGTCATAGTGGAAAGTATTTCCATTTTTTCTCCACGGACGCACTAAGTCCCACTCTAGAGTAATTTTGGCCATTTTCACTTTTCCAGGTGAAGAATTCGACATTTCTAAAATTATTTCAGACAAATGTCCGTCTAGCGTTTTTAGCGGTCACTATAAGCTTTAATTTAAGGGTAGTGTCATAGTGGAAAGTATTTCCATTTTTTCTCCACGGACGCACTAAGTCCCACTCTAGAGTAATTTTGGCCATTTTCACTTTTCCAGGTGAAGAATTCGACATTTCTAAAATTATTTCAGACAAATGTCCGTCTAGCGTTTTTAGCGGTCACTATTAGCTTAAATTTAAGGGTAGTGTCATAGTGGAAAGTATTTCCATTTTTTCTCCACGGACGCACTAAGTCCCACTCTAGAGTAATTTTGGCCATTTTCACTTTTCCAGGTGAAGAATTCGACATTTCTAAAATTATTTCAGACAAATGTCCGTCTAGCGTTTTTAGCGGTCACTATTAGCTTAAATTTAAGGGTAGTGTCATAGTGGAAAGTATTTCCATTTTTTCTCCACGGACGCACTAAGTCCCACTCTAGAGTAATTTTGGCCATTTTCACTTTTCCAGGTGAAGAATTCGACATTTCTAAAATTATTTCAGACAAATGTCCGTCTAGCGTTTTTAGCGGTCACTATAAGCTTTAATTTAAGGGTAGTGTCATAGTGGAAAGTATTTCCATTTTTTCTCCACGGACGCACTAAGTCCAAATTGTGACCAATTTTGGCCATTTTCACTTTTCCAGGCGAAGAATTCGACATTTCTAAAATTATTTCAGACAAATGTCCGTCTAGCGTTTTTAGCGGTCACTATTAGCTTTAATTTAAGGGTAGTGTCATAGTGGAAAGTATTTCCATTTTTTCTCCACGGACGCACTAAGTCCAAATTGTGACCAATTTGGGCCATTTTCACTTTTCCAGGCGAAGAATTCGACATTTCTAAAATTATTTCAGACAAATGTCCGTCTAGCGTTTTTAGCGGTCACTATTAGCTTAAATTTAAGGGTAGTGTCATAGTGGAAAGTATTTCCATTTTTTCTCCACGGACGCACTAAGTCCCACTCTAGAGTAATTTTGGCCATTTTCACTTTTCCAGGTGAAGAATTCGACATTTCTAAAATTATTTCAGACAAATGTCCGTCTAGCGTTTTTAGCGGTCACTATAAGCTTTAATTTAAGGGTAGTGTCATAGTGGAAAGTATTTCCATTTTTTCTCCACGGACGCACTAAGTCTAAATTGTGACCAAATTTGGCCATTTTCACTTTTCCGGGCGAAGAATTCGACATTTCTAAAATTATTTCAGACAAATGTCCGTCTAGCGTTTTTAGCGGTCACTATTAGCTTTAATTTAAGGGTAGTGTCATAGTGGAAAGTATTTCCATTTTTTCTCCACGGACGCACTAAGTCCCACTCTAGAGTAATTTTGGCCATTTTCACTTTTCCAGGTGAAGAATTCGACATTTCTAAAATTATTTCAGACAAATGTCCGTCTAGCGTTTTTAGCGGTCACTATAAGCTTTAATTTAAGGGTAGTGTCATAGTGGAAAGTATTTCCATTTTTTCTCCATGGACGCACTAAGTCCCACCCTAGAGTAATTTTGGCCATTTTCACTTTTCCAGGTGAAGAATTCGACATTTCTAAAATTATTTCAGACAAATGTCCGTCTAGCGTTTTTAGCGGTCACTATTAGCTTTAATTTAAGGGTAGTGTCATAGTGGAAAGTATTTCCATTTTTTCTCCACGGACGCACTAAGTCCCACTCTAGAGTAATTTTGGCCATTTTCACTTTTCCGGGCGAAGAATTCGACATTTCTAAAATTATTTCAGACAAATGTCCGTCTAGCGTTTTTAGCGGTCACTATTAGCTTAAATTTAAGGGTAGTGTCATAGTGGAAAGTATTTCCATTTTTTCTCCACGGACGCACTAAGTCCAAATTGTGACCAATTTTGGCCATTTTCACTTTTCCAGGTGAAGAATTCGACATTTCTAAAATTATTTCAGACAAATGTCCGTCTAGCGTTTTTAGCGGTCACTATAAGCTTTAATTTAAGGGTAGTGTCATAGTGGAAAGTATTTCCATTTTTTCTCCACGGACGCACTAAGTCCAAATTGTGACCAATTTGGGCCATTTTCACTTTTCCAGGCGAAGAATTCGACATTTCTAAAATTATTTCAGACAAATGTCCGTCTAGCGTTTTTAGCGGTCACTATTAGCTTAAATTTAAGGGTAGTGTCATAGTGGAAAGTATTTCCATTTTTTCTCCACGGACGCACTAAGTCTAAATTGTGACCAAATTTGGCCATTTTCACTTTTCCGGGCGAAGAATTCGACATTTCTAAAATTATTTCAGACAAATGTCCGTCTAGCGTTTTTAGCGGTCACTATAAGCTTTAATTTAAGGGTAGTGTCATAGTGGAAAGTATTTCCATTTTTTCTCCATGGACGCACTAAGTCCCACCCTAGAGTAATTTTGGCCATTTTCACTTTTCCACGTGAAGAATTCGACATTTCTAAAATTATTTCAGACAAATGTCCGTCTAGCGTTTTTAGCGGTCACTATAAGCTTTAATTTAAGGGTAGTGTCATAGTGGAAAGTATTTCCATTTTTTCTCCACGGACGCACTAAGTCTAAATTGTGACCAAATTTGGTCATTTTCACTTTTCCGGGCGAAGAATTCGACATTTCTAAAATTATTTCAGACAAATGTCCGTCTAGCGTTTTTAGCGGTCACTATTAGCTTAAATTTAAGGGTAGTGTCATAGTGGAAAGTATTTCCATTTTTTCTCCACGGACGCACTAAGTCCCACTCTAGAGTAATTTTGGCCATTTTCACTTTTCCAGGTGAAGAATTCGACATTTCTAAAATTATTTCAGACAAATGTCCGTCTAGCGTTTTTAGCGGTCACTATAAGCTTTAATTTAAGGGTAGTGTCATAGTGGAAAGTATTTCCATTTTTTCTCCACGGACGCACTAAGTCTAAATTGTGACCAAATTTGGCCATTTTCACTTTTCCGGGCGAAGAATTCGACATTTCTAAAATTATTTCAGACAAATGTCCGTCTAGCGTTTTTAGCGGTCACTATTAGCTTTAATTTAAGGGTAGTGTCATAGTGGAAAGTATTTCCATTTTTTCTCCACGGACGCACTAAGTCCCACTCTAGAGTAATTTTGGCCATTTTCACTTTTCCAGGTGAAGAATTCGACATTTCTAAAATTATTTCAGACAAATGTCCGTCTAGCGTTTTTAGCGGTCACTATAAGCTTTAATTTAAGGGTAGTGTCATAGTGGAAAGTATTTCCATTTTTTCTCCATGGACGCACTAAGTCCCACCCTAGAGTAATTTTGGCCATTTTCACTTTTCCAGGTGAAGAATTCGACATTTCTAAAATTATTTCAGACAAATGTCCGTCTAGCGTTTTTAGCGGTCACTATAAGCTTTAATTTAAGGGTAGTGTCATAGTGGAAAGTATTTCCATTTTTTCTCCACGGACGCACTAAGTCCAAATTGTGACCAATTTTGGCCATTTTCACTTTTCCAGGTGAAGAATTCGACATTTCTAAAATTATTTCAGACAAATGTCCGTCTAGCGTTTTTAGCGGTCACTATAAGCTTTAATTTAAGGGTAGTGTCATAGTGGAAAGTATTTCCATTTTTTCTCCACGGACGCACTAAGTCCAAATTGTGACCAATTTTGGCCATTTTCACTTTTCCAGGCGAAGAATTCGACATTTCTAAAATTATTTCAGACAAATGTCCGTCTAGCGTTTTTAGCGGTCACTATTAGCTTTAATTTAAGGGTAGTGTCATAGTGGAAAGTATTTCCATTTTTTCTCCACGGACGCACTAAGTCCCACTCTAGAGTAATTTTGGCCATTTTCACTTTTCCAGGTGAAGAATTCGACATTTCTAAAATTATTTCAGACAAATGTCCGTCTAGCGTTTTTAGCGGTCACTATAAGCTTTAATTTAAGGGTAGTGTCATAGTGGAAAGTATTTCCATTTTTTCTCCACGGACGCACTAAGTCCAAATTGTGACCAATTTTGGCCATTTTCACTTTTCCAGGCGAAGAATTCGACATTTCTAAAATTATTTCAGACAAATGTCCGTCTAGCGTTTTTAGCGGTCACTATTAGCTTTAATTTAAGGGTAGTGTCATAGTGGAAAGTATTTCCATTTTTTCTCCACGGACGCACTAAGTCCAAATTGTGACCAATTTGGGCCATTTTCACTTTTCCAGGCGAAGAATTCGACATTTCTAAAATTATTTCAGACAAATGTCCGTCTAGCGTTTTTAGCGGTCACTATTAGCTTAAATTTAAGGGTAGTGTCATAGTGGAAAGTATTTCCATTTTTTCTCCACGGACGCACTAAGTCCCACTCTAGAGTAATTTTGGCCATTTTCACTTTTCCAGGTGAAGAATTCGACATTTCTAAAATTATTTCAGACAAATGTCCGTCTAGCGTTTTTAGCGGTCACTATAAGCTTTAATTTAAGGGTAGTGTCATAGTGGAAAGTATTTCCATTTTTTCTCCACGGACGCACTAAGTCTAAATTGTGACCAAATTTGGCCATTTTCACTTTTCCGGGCGAAGAATTCGACATTTCTAAAATTATTTCAGACAAATGTCCGTCTAGCGTTTTTAGCGGTCACTATTAGCTTTAATTTAAGGGTAGTGTCATAGTGGAAAGTATTTCCATTTTTTCTCCACGGACGCACTAAGTCCCACTCTAGAGTAATTTTGGCCATTTTCACTTTTCCAGGTGAAGAATTCGACATTTCTAAAATTATTTCAGACAAATGTCCGTCTAGCGTTTTTAGCGGTCACTATAAGCTTTAATTTAAGGGTAGTGTCATAGTGGAAAGTATTTCCATTTTTTCTCCATGGACGCACTAAGTCCCACCCTAGAGTAATTTTGGCCATTTTCACTTTTCCAGGTGAAGAATTCGACATTTCTAAAATTATTTCAGACAAATGTCCGTCTAGCGTTTTTAGCGGTCACTATAAGCTTTAATTTAAGGGTAGTGTCATAGTGGAAAGTATTTCCATTTTTTCTCCACGGACGCACTAAGTCCAAATTGTGACCAATTTGGGCCATTTTCACTTTTCCAGGCGAAGAATTCGACATTTCTAAAATTATTTCAGACAAATGTCCGTCTAGCGTTTTTAGCGGTCACTATTAGCTTAAATTTAAGGGTAGTGTCATAGTGGAAAGTATTTCCATTTTTTCTCCACGGACGCACTAAGTCCCACTCTAGAGTAATTTTGGCCATTTTCACTTTTCCAGGTGAAGAATTCGACATTTCTAAAATTATTTCAGACAAATGTCCGTCTAGCGTTTTTAGCGGTCACTATAAGCTTTAATTTAAGGGTAGTGTCATAGTGGAAAGTATTTCCATTTTTTCTCCACGGACGCACTAAGTCTAAATTGTGACCAAATTTGGCCATTTTCACTTTTCCGGGCGAAGAATTCGACATTTCTAAAATTATTTCAGACAAATGTCCGTCTAGCGTTTTTAGCGGTCACTATTAGCTTTAATTTAAGGGTAGTGTCATAGTGGAAAGTATTTCCATTTTTTCTCCACGGACGCACTAAGTCCCACTCTAGAGTAATTTTGGCCATTTTCACTTTTCCAGGTGAAGAATTCGACATTTCTAAAATTATTTCAGACAAATGTCCGTCTAGCGTTTTTAGCGGTCACTATAAGCTTTAATTTAAGGGTAGTGTCATAGTGGAAAGTATTTCCATTTTTTCTCCACGGACGCACTAAGTCTAAATTGTGACCAAATTTGGCCATTTTCACTTTTCCGGGCGAAGAATTCGACATTTCTAAAATTATTTCAGACAAATGTCCGTCTAGCGTTTTTAGCGGTCACTATTAGCTTTAATTTAAGGGTAGTGTCATAGTGGAAAGTATTTCCATTTTTTCTCCACGGACGCACTAAGTCCCACTCTAGAGTAATTTTGGCCATTTTCACTTTTCCAGGTGAAGAATTCGACATTTCTAAAATTATTTCAGACAAATGTCCGTCTAGCGTTTTTAGCGGTCACTATAAGCTTTAATTTAAGGGTAGTGTCATAGTGGAAAGTATTTCCATTTTTTCTCCATGGACGCACTAAGTCCCACTCTAGAGTAATTTTGGCCATTTTCACTTTTCCAGGTGAAGAATTCGACATTTCTAAAATTATTTCAGACAAATGTCCGTCTAGCGTTTTTAGCGGTCACTATAAGCTTTAATTTAAGGGTAGTGTCATAGTGGAAAGTATTTCCATTTTTTCTCCACGGACGCACTAAGTCTAAATTGTGACCAAATTTGGCCATTTTCACTTTTCCAGGCGAAGAATTCGACATTTCTAAAATTATTTCAGACAAATGTCCGTCTAGCGTTTTTAGCGGTCACTATTAGCTTTAATTTAAGGGTAGTGTCATAGTGGAAAGTATTTCCATTTTTTCTCCACGGACGCACTAAGTCCAAATTGTGACCAATTTTGGCCATTTTCACTTTTCCAGGTGAAGAATTCGACATTTCTAAAATTATTTCAGACAAATGTCCGTCTAGCGTTTTTAGCGGTCACTATAAGCTTTAATTTAAGGGTAGTGTCATAGTGGAAAGTATTTCCATTTTTTCTCCACGGACGCACTAAGTCCAAATTGTGACCAATTTTGGCCATTTTCACTTTTCCAGGTGAAGAATTCGACATTTCTAAAATTATTTCAGACAAATGTCCGTCTAGCGTTTTTAGCGGTCACTATTAGCTTTAATTTAAGGGTAGTGTCATAGTGGAAAGTATTTCCATTTTTTCTCCACGGACGCACTAAGTCCAAATTGTGACCAATTTTGGCCATTTTCACTTTTCCAGGCGAAGAATTCGACATTTCTAAAATTATTTCAGACAAATGTCCGTCTAGCGTTTTTAGCGGTCACTATTAGCTTTAATTTAAGGGTAGTGTCATAGTGGAAAGTATTTCCATTTTTTCTCCACGGACGCACTAAGTCCAAATTGTGACCAATTTTGGCCATTTTCACTTTTCCAGGTGAAGAATTCGACATTTCTAAAATTATTTCAGACAAATGTCCGTCTAGCGTTTTTAGCGGTCACTATAAGCTTTAATTTAAGGGTAGTGTCATAGTGGAAAGTATTTCCATTTTTTCTCCACGGACGCACTAAGTCCAAATTGTGACCAATTTTGGCCATTTTCACTTTTCCAGGCGAAGAATTCGACATTTCTAAAATTATTTCAGACAAATGTCCGTCTAGCGTTTTTAGCGGTCACTATTAGCTTTAATTTAAGGGTAGTGTCATAGTGGAAAGTATTTCCATTTTTTCTCCACGGACGCACTAAGTCCAAATTGTGACCAATTTTGGCCATTTTCACTTTTCCAGGTGAAGAATTCGACATTTCTAAAATTATTTCAGACAAATGTCCGTCTAGCGTTTTTAGCGGTCACTATAAGCTTTAATTTAAGGGTAGTGTCATAGTGGAAAGTATTTCCATTTTTTCTCCACGGACGCACTAAGTCCCACTCTAGAGTAATTTTGGCCATTTTCACTTTTCCAGGTGAAGAATTCGACATTTCTAAAATTATTTCAGACAAATGTCCGTCTAGCGTTTTTAGCGGTCACTATTAGCTTAAATTTAAGGGTAGTGTCATAGTGGAAAGTATTTCCATTTTTTCTCCACGGACGCACTAAGTCCCACTCTAGAGTAATTTTGGCCATTTTCACTTTTCCAGGTGAAGAATTCGACATTTCTAAAATTATTTCAGACAAATGTCCGTCTAGCGTTTTTAGCGGTCACTATTAGCTTAAATTTAAGGGTAGTGTCATAGTGGAAAGTATTTCCATTTTTTCTCCACGGACGCACTAAGTCCAAATTGTGACCAATTTTGGCCATTTTCACTTTTCCAGGCGAAGAATTCGACATTTCTAAAATTATTTCAGACAAATGTCCGTCTAGCGTTTTTAGCGGTCACTATTAGCTTTAATTTAAGGGTAGTGTCATAGTGGAAAGTATTTCCATTTTTTCTCCACGGACGCACTAAGTCCAAATTGTGACCAATTTGGGCCATTTTCACTTTTCCAGGCGAAGAATTCGACATTTCTAAAATTATTTCAGACAAATGTCCGTCTAGCGTTTTTAGCGGTCACTATTAGCTTAAATTTAAGGGTAGTGTCATAGTGGAAAGTATTTCCATTTTTTCTCCACGGACGCACTAAGTCCCACTCTAGAGTAATTTTGGCCATTTTCACTTTTCCAGGTGAAGAATTCGACATTTCTAAAATTATTTCAGACAAATGTCCGTCTAGCGTTTTTAGCGGTCACTATAAGCTTTAATTTAAGGGTAGTGTCATAGTGGAAAGTATTTCCATTTTTTCTCCACGGACGCACTAAGTCTAAATTGTGACCAAATTTGGCCATTTTCACTTTTCCGGGCGAAGAATTCGACATTTCTAAAATTATTTCAGACAAATGTCCGTCTAGCGTTTTTAGCGGTCACTATTAGCTTTAATTTAAGGGTAGTGTCATAGTGGAAAGTATTTCCATTTTTTCTCCACGGACGCACTAAGTCCCACTCTAGAGTAATTTTGGCCATTTTCACTTTTCCAGGTGAAGAATTCGACATTTCTAAAATTATTTCAGACAAATGTCCGTCTAGCGTTTTTAGCGGTCACTATAAGCTTTAATTTAAGGGTAGTGTCATAGTGGAAAGTATTTCCATTTTTTCTCCATGGACGCACTAAGTCCCACCCTAGAGTAATTTTGGCCATTTTCACTCTTCCAAGTGAAGAATTCGACATTTCTAAAATTATTTCAGACAAATGTCCGTCTAGCGTTTTTAGCGGTCACTATTAGCTTTAATTTAAGGGTAGTGTCATAGTGGAAAGTATTTCCATTTTTTCTCCACGGACGCACTAAGTCCAAATTGTGACCAATTTTGGCCATTTTCACTTTTCCAGGCGAAGAATTCGACATTTCTAAAATTATTTCAGACAAATGTCCGTCTAGCGTTTTTAGCGGTCACTATTAGCTTTAATTTAAGGGTAGTGTCATAGTGGAAAGTATTTCCATTTTTTCTCCACGGACGCACTAAGTCCAAATTGTGACCAATTTGGGCCATTTTCACTTTTCCAGGCGAAGAATTCGACATTTCTAAAATTATTTCAGACAAATGTCCGTCTAGCGTTTTTAGCGGTCACTATTAGCTTAAATTTAAGGGTAGTGTCATAGTGGAAAGTATTTCCATTTTTTCTCCACGGACGCACTAAGTCCCACTCTAGAGTAATTTTGGCCATTTTGCTTCAGATTGTATATTAGTGAAAAAAATTTAAATTCCGAATTAACGTTGTTTTCCATGAGTCAAAAAGTCATATTCCGAATATAAATTGTTTCTCATAAACCAGAAAGTTATATGCCGAACATAACTTGTTTCCTATGAACCGAAAAAAA
This sequence comes from Hydrotaea cyrtoneurina, assembly GCA_958296145.1. Classification (NCBI taxonomy): domain Eukaryota; kingdom Metazoa; phylum Arthropoda; class Insecta; order Diptera; family Muscidae; genus Hydrotaea; species Hydrotaea cyrtoneurina. Next base: position 62,640,346 of record OY282516.1, on the reverse strand, counting down.
AGAATATAACTTCACAAAAAAAGAATTTAACTTCACAAAAAAAGAATTTAACTTCACAAAAAAAGAATTTAACTTCACAAAAAAAGAATTTAACTTCACAAAAAAAGAATTTAACTTCACAAAAAAAGAATTTAACTTCACAAAAAAAGAATTTAACTTCACAAAAAAAGAATATAACTTTATTAACCCTTTGAGGACCGGAGGTTTTCGCCGAAAAAAGAATATAAAAAAGAATTTAACTTCACACACATATAGAAAAATACCAGAGCATATTAGTCCTGGTCGTTCAGCAGAAAATATAGTATGGGACAGCATTGAGGAAAATACAAATTTGTCAATTGGGAGATAATCATAGAAATTCGGGTCATGTGAAACCCTGAAAGGAAGAATTTTATATAAGGATTTTCGTACAAGGTTCAGTTGAGCTGAAACATTTAATTTAAAGACAACAGCATGGTTTTTGTATTAAAAATCACGTTTACCGACTATTCTCATACTATCAAAATTACTGTATTTGGACATTTCTTTTGGTCTGGTAGTGCAATTGATTGTCTGTATGTGGGACCATTTCAAGGACAAAGTTTATTCAAAAATAAACCAAATATAAATATAAAAATAAATTAAAAAAAAGTATTTTTTTTAAAAATTATATTTAATTGTCATAGCTTGAAAACGAAGTATTCGATTTCTTTGAAATCAATTACAAGCCTTTAGATTGTTTTCTATGTGGGACAAAGTTTATTAAAAAAATAAAACAAATATAAATATAAAAATAAATTCAAAAAAATTTTTTTTTAAAATTAAATTAAAGTGTCATAAATTGAAAACGAAGTATCCGATTTCTTTGAAATTAATTACAAGCCTTTAAAATATTTTTTTTTTAAATTAAATCAAATTGTCATAACTTGAAAACGAATTAATAAAAAATAAATTAAACGCCTTTAGACTGCTTTCTATATGAGGCCTTTTCAAGGACAAAGTTTATTAAAAAATTAAATAAATTTAAATTAAAAAAAATATTTTTTTCAAAATTAAATTTAATTGTCATTACTTGAAAACGAATTGTCTGATTTCTTTGAAGTATATTGAACGAATTTAGATTGTTTTCTATGTGGGGCCATTACAAGGGCCACTTATTAAAAAAAAAATGGAAATAAAAACAAAAAACAAAAATTTTTGAAAATTAAATTGTCTCAACTTGGGAACGATTGTCCGATTTCGTTTAGAAAAGACTGTTTTCTTACGTGGGGTCATTTATTAAAAAAATAAAAAAAATAAACCGAAATCAATTTTTTTTTTAAATTAAATTAAATTGTCATAGCATGAAAACATGGTTTCTTTGAAATACATTTTGAAAATTTGACCACTAAATTATTAACAAAGTTAAGTGGTAAAAATTTTTTCGTAATTTTTTTTACATAAAAAAAAAACCTAAAAATCGGAAATTAAATGACTGTCCATTTTCAGTAGTGCATCCTAAATTCGTAGCTTGAAAACTAATTGTCTGAAATTGTATTCTTTGAAATAAATTGAACGTCTTTAGACTGTTTTCTAAAGTTTAATAAGTTTAATAATAAAAAAAAATATATTTTTTAAAAATTAAATTCGTTCGATTTCTTTGAAATAAATTTTAAAAATTTGATATCTAAATTATTTTAGGTCGTCTCATTCAGAGCATTTAAAACCTAGTGATAGTTATAGAGTTATTAACAAAAGTAAGTCGGCAAAAATTGTTTACTAATTTTTGAACAACAAAAATCATAATTTGAAAACGAATAGTTATAGAGTTATTAACAAAATTAAGTCGGGAAAATTTTTTTTATTATTTTTTTTACAAAAAAAAAAAACAGTTTGAAAACGAATTGTTCGATTTCTTTGAAATACAATTTAAAAATTTGATCACTAAATTATTTTAGTTATTCTTATTCAGAGCATTTCAAACCGAGTGATAGTTTCAGAGTTATTAACAAAGTTAAGTCGGGAACAATATTTTACTAATTTCTTTTTACAAAAAAAAAAAAAAAAAAAATCATTTTGAAAACGAATTGTTCGATTTCTTTGAAATAAATTTTAAAAATTTGATCACTAAATTATTTTATGTCGTCGTCTTTAGTGCGATTTAATACGGGTGTCATTCTTAGAGTTATTAACAAAATTTTTTTTATTAATTTAAAAAAAAAAAAAAAAATCGTAATTTGAAAACGAATCGACCGATTTATTTGAAATACATTTTAAAAATTTGATATCTGAATTATTTTAAGTCGTCGCCTTCAGTGATCTTTAAGACGAATGACTGTTTCAGAGTTACTAACAAAGTTAAATGAGAAACCATTTTTGTCTAATTTTTTTTTTACATAAAAATCGGAAATTAAATGAAGTTGTCCATTTTCAGTAGTTTATCACAAACTCATATATTTTACAAATAAAATGATGAAGTGTTTTCGATTTTATTCACAACATATTTTTGAAAATTCCATTGACTTTGGAAATCAGTTTCTAGACTTCTTTCTACATGCAAACAAACGACTTAAGCAACAAACTTCATGTAGAAAAACCAATTTAATCATCATCATTTAATGCCAATGTATTCATCACCCCTTCCCTCAGATACAAGCTGTCATAAAGTATTCCCTACTGAAAAAATTAATATTGTCGAAAGCACATTTAATGAAACATGTTGACCCATGTTGAACCTTTTCATTACCTCCAACACAAAGTCATAACAGAAAACCGTTTTTCTGTCTTTTTTTTTAAACAGGTCTTTTTTGTGGTTTTTGGAAAACATATACACTTGTTATGATTTCCGTTGAAATTGAAAAATGACTAAGAGGGGGGGAAAAAAATGCCAAAATTCATCATAAATTCAGAAATAGCATTTAAACAAAAACAAGAGATGGATGGTTGGAGCAGTAAATAAATACAGAGATGGAGGCAAAAAAAAAAAACAATACAAATGAAATGAACAAGAAGAAGAAGTTGAAGATGATTACAATGACCTCGTCACGTTTGACTTTCGCTATTTAAAGACATCGGCGGCGGCAACAGCCACCAACATTATCAACGGCAGCAACAAACTACGGCAGCAATCAGCAAGAAACAGCAAACAACAACAACAAAATGGCAATCATATCATTTAGTTTGCATCTTGTTGTGCCGAGTGGTGCACTTTACATTATGACTTGGCATGTTTGTTGCCACTGGCATAGTTTGCAGTTTGCGCTGTGTGGCCGCAAAACTGAACCTCATCACAAGACGACTACGACTACGACTGCGAGTACGAAAACAGTCAACCCGCCAGCCAGCCATTTCGGCAGGCAGATAGACAGCCAGCCTGCCAACGATCTTGGTGGCAACTTCTTCTTTTACTATTCTTTCAATTGTTTTTTTTTTGTCTTTTCTTAAACTCAAACAGTTGAAACCAAAACATGATTTGCATTTAATTTTCATCTGCGACTCACAAGCCCAGCAAAAATGCCAGAAAAAACCGAAAAAAAAACATCAGTTAATGATGAGGCAGAAGCTCCTGCCTATTGAAAATGGGTAAGTCAGTCAGTCATGTTGCTAGTTGTGTACTTGTTACTCTTGACGTTAGATTGTCTGCACAAAATAAGGGATTGTGTGTTCTGTTTCGTTGTCATTTGTTTGTGTTTGTGTTGTTTTTGCTGAAATCCAACCGGGCTTACAGCGAAACTCGCAACAAATCAAAAACCAAAGAAACGTTTTAATGCAAGTGACATTTTTAAGGTGATATCTCCAAATACGAGATGTAAACGTGCAGTGCTTTTTGAAACTTTCGACACACACACGCATACACATGCCAGACACAGGCACAGGCGTATACATGTTGTTTCGGTTGCCTTTGTTTCATGAGCCAAAGATCAACTAACAATTGATAGTGCGAAGAAGGATTATGAATATAAATAGATTTAGTTGGGGTTTTTTTTCATGCACCGCCATCAACAATGCCATTTGTTGCTGTTGACCAAATAACAAAAAACACTAATTGTGCACTGTCACAACGGGGACTTCGCAAGAAAAACATAGCCGCGGCGGAAATCATATTTAAAAAATAAATGCCATGAAATTATCTACCAGATTGTATTAAAAAACAGTTTCATTCCAAACAATATTTCAGTCCTGTATTATGATTTTAAGTTAAAAAAAAAAATATTAGTAGTCAAACAGTGGACTTATCGAATGGACTCATAGCCGCGGCGGAAAACATATTTAAAAAATAAATGCCATGAAATTATCTACCAGTTTGTATTACAAAACAGTTTCATTCCAAACAATATTTCAGTCCTGTATTATGATTTTAAGTTCTTAAAAAAACACCCGATATTAATCAATCATTGGACTTATCGAATGGACTCATTTTTTAAATCATATTTAAAAAATAAACGCCATAAAATTCTCTACGAGATTGTATTAAAAAACAATTTCATTCCAAACAATATTTCAGTCCTGTATTACGGTTTTTAGTTCTCAAGCTCTTAAAAAAAACACCCGTTATTATTGAATCTGACATGATTTTAGTTTCCGTGATAGTGTTATGGAATTTTGTTTTTCGCAACTTTGTAAATAAATAAGTAGTTCTAAAAAGGCGGAAAAAGTGTTTGTCGGTCAGTTAACCATAACTCAAGAAAAAGCCGAAATCAAGTTCGTTGCTTAAGTTTTTTGTTTTTAGTTATTTTTTTTGGTTCTATTTTTTTTCTGTTCTATTTTTTCTGCTTTCGTGTTATTTAAGTCAATGTGGGCTGTTGTTGGTGTGATAGTTAGTGCAAGCAAACATCACACAGGATATCCAAGTTCATATCCTGGTAGAGGATCATCAACATATTTTTTTAGCGATCATTTCCACTATGAAAAATCCGACGATTATAAAGGGTTATCCATTTCGTGGTTTTAAAAGGGCTGGCATTCGACATTTCTGAACCTAAATTGTTTTATAACTCCGGTTTATAACTTGTCATTACAGAATTTTTAAAAAGATTAGGAAAAACTATTTTTCGACTTAAATTTGTTTATAACTCTCAAATTTTACATTCAGATTAAAGGTATAGGATAATCCATTTCGTGGTTTCAAAAGTATAGGGCTGGAATTCGACATCTGTCAAACTAAGTTGTTAAACCAATTTTTGTTCTTTTCAGTTGGAAGTGTGACATTGACGAAAATGGATCGCTTAACTATCACACAACGCGTACAAATTTATTAAAACCTACTACAGAAATGGTGATTCTGGCACAGCCACATATCGTGGAGGAGATTATGGTTTTATGGTTATGAAGCACATTTCTCACTTGGTGGGTATGTTAATAAACAAAATTATCGTATTTGGGATTCGGAGAATCCTCAAGTAATTGAAGAGAGTCCATTACATCCACAAAAAGTCACTGTTTGGTGCGCTCTTTGGTCCGAAGGTGTCATTGGACCGTAATTCTTCGAAAACGACGAGAGAACGACTGTCACCGTCAATTCGGAGCGTTATGGTCGTATGATAACCGACTATTGAAGAATATGTGGTTTCAACGGTGTCACATGCCACACAACTCGATCGAATATGACATTATTGCAAGAGACATTTCCTGGCCGCGTAATTTCTCGTCGTCTGGCGACATCAACTGGCCACCACGATCATGCGATTAGACACCATTAGCCTATTTTTTTTTGTGTAATCTCTACGCGAAAGATCGTGTTTAAACCTTTAACTCTTGAGCACTTAAGAACCAACATTCGTCAAGTTATGGCTGAGATACCGCCCAATATGATGATTAATTAATGAATATACATCGATTTTGTAGAACTTCCTATACGGAATGTTAAAAGAACAATTTATATTTAAGATAAAGTACGAAAGCTCTAATTCGCAAATACCATGTCAAACCACAAGGCCAAGGCCATATCAGCCAGTCCCTTTTTTTTTAAAATTTTTTGTAAATTATATTTGCATTAAATAAATATATAAATAACTAGTAAGTTGTAATGCGCCTATGGCGCCCGTTGAAATATGGAAAAAAATTTTGTGGAAAAAAAAAATATTTGTTGAAAAAAAAAAAAATTTGAAAAAAAAAATTTGTAAAAAAAAATTTTTTTTCAAAAAAAAATTTTTGTAAAAAAAAAAATTGTAAAAAAAAAATTCTTGTAAAAAAAAAATTTGGGGAAAACACAATTTCTGTACAAAAAAAAAATATTATTTTTTTTATTATTATTATTTATAGAAAATTATAGAATGCCTATTTAAATTCCTACGTACTGCGTGACAGAGTCAGTGAATCAGTGTCGAGGGTAAATATATATTAAGATAATAATTCAAACAACGACTGTATGGGGGAGTATACAAAACTATATCGAGCAGAGCTCACCGATTTGGAAGAAGTCCCCCCCCAATCCTTCATGGAATGCTAAAACTAATACGTACTGCAAGAGATCCTTCGCACAAACCTAACCAAGATTCTGAAGATCTTTGGCTTCCAACAACCAGCAGTCACAATCAAACCATGACCTACTTTTTTAATAAAAATATTTTGGTGTTACATGATTTGCCACCTTTGATGTCAATTAATCATACATATGAACATGTTGTACATTTCCGTGAAAGTATTGTTGTGATATGAGTGTTATGGAGTTTTTCCAAACAAACGAACAAAAAAAATGTTTAACATTTAAACCGCAAAAAACATTGGCGGAAAATGTATTTTGCAAGCTTATAAAGATTCATCAAAACATGTGTTGAATATCATTGAAATGACGAACAAAAGGCCAGTTTGTTGCTTAAGTCTTTTGTTTTTATTTGGCATATGTTTTCAAAAACTTCTGCGTTAGCACATTATCACATATAAAGCATAAGGTGTTAACAAAAAAAAAACTAAGGCCTTTATGAAATTTTGAAACAACAAGTTCACCATTAAGGGATAGCAAGAAGAGTTCACATAACCATTAAAGAAATTTCAATAATTTGGGGAATTTCTTAAGAAACTCACAGGGGCGTTTTTTTTGTCTCCGTTTGCAAAGTTTAAGGTCATTCAACTCGTTGCGATGGATGTTAAGAAGGAATTTTGGAAAATTTCTTTATTTACAGAAAGACCTTCTGCTAGAAAAATTCTCACATAATCAAAGACAAACAAGACGGCTGACAGACCAAACAGCGTTTTTTTTTTTTGAGTAAATAAGTGTTTTGTTTTTGTCGTTTTCTGCTTCTTCTTCTTAATGTATATGATGGCTCATTATGGACAAGATAACAATAAATTTGTTAACAATTTGTTTTAGACAAATAAACAAATGTCTACAGCTAGTATGGAGTTTCTAAGCGGTGTGTGTGTGTGTTTTTTTTCCGATTCTGAGGCTATCAAAGTCATCAACACCGAACTGATCATAAAAAAAAACAGTTTGATTAAAAGTTTTTGAATTGTTTTTAACAAGCAAACTATTGTTGCGTTGTTTTGTTTAGGTCTATGCTGTGAGTGATATTGATGTCTATCATATTCGCACAATGATCATCGGCATCACTCCATGTCAAGCTAAACATTTTGACATTGTCGGTCATGATGATGAGCATCATCAACATCATCATCATGTTCAGTTTGCTGATGATGAGGAGCTGTTGTTGTTCGTTAGTTCCAGGGTAGTTTATTACCTTTGATTTGGTTTGCTGTTTTTTCCCTTGTCTTTTTTTAACTTCTAAGCATAAATAATTGGCCACATTTAAAGTAGAAACAAAACAAAAAACGCCATACTTGTGGGTCAAGGGTACCAAGGCAGTTTGGAGAAGGCATAAGCCGTAATAGTAACAACTACAACAACAACAGCTACTTATAAACTGTACAGGCGCTGACATTAAATATTTAAACATTTTGTTGTTTTTTTTTCTTCTTCTTCTGTCGGTGGTCATTTTAGTTTTGTAGAAATTAGTGAGGAAGCTAAAAAGTGTGTGTGTTTGTGTTTTTTTTTTTTAGAAAAAAAAGACCTTTAATTAAATGTTGTGTGTGTAGCCAATTTGAGATGAGATGCACGATTACAGTTTTAATGGCAGTCATGTTAGACAAAACAATGAGACACACTTACCGCATGCCATCGAAACCGTCGTCAGAGCCATTTATCGTTAATACTGGTGCTCGGGCATAGGCTTTGGCCACGCGACGATTACGTTCAAAGACAATTACTTTGGCCCAAATTTCATCATCGATTTGGGTCCATTTGTCCAGAACTTCCTGTATGTGTTCCTGCAAAAAAAAAAGAAAAGAAAAAGATAAATAAAAATGTTTTCCAAATACCGAACAACTTCAGTGTTTAGTCCATAACTTTCACCATTATTCAGATCCAAAAGAGACAATTACTGTTGTGGATTTGTGAGAGTTATACCGAATTATGATTTTTTTTAGAAAAAACTGGTTTGATTTAAAAATTTGGAGGCAACTATTTTTTTTTTAAAGAAAACTTTTTTAAAAAATATATAAATTAAAAAAAAAAATGGAAATAAATAAAATGGCGTGTGTTTTCTTTAAATAAAACAAGTTTCGTAAAACTCGGTCAACATTTTAAAAAAATTAATAAATTAAAAAAAATGGAAATAAATAAAATTGCGTAAGTTTTCTTGTAAAAATCGGTCAACCCACTCCAGAGTAGTGAACTTTTTCCTCAAACCAAAAAGAGCTTTTTTCCACATTTTATATTTTTTGGGAGTTATGTGGAATTATGATTTTTTTTTTTTAGAAAAAATTGTCTTAATTAAAAAATCGTTTTTTTTTTAAATTTGAAGTTTTGAAAGAAAACATTTTAAAAAAGTTTTGAAAGAAAACATTTTAAAAAAAAATTTATAAATTAAAATTAAAAAAATGGAAATAAATAAAATTGCGTAAGTTTTCTTTAAAAAGACACAAGTTTCGTAAAAATCGGTCAACCCACTCCAGAGTAGTGAACTTTTTCCTCAAACCAAAAATTTTTTTTCCGCATTTTGTATTTTTTGGGAGTTATGTCGAATTATGATTTTTTTAGAAAAAATTGTCTTAATTAAAAAATCGTTTTTTTTAAATTTGAAGTTTTTAAAGAAAGCTTTTTAAAAAAATATATAAATTTAAAAAAAATGGAAATAAATAAAATTGCGTAAGTTTTCTTTAAAAAGACACAAGTTTCGTAAAAATAGGTCACTCCAGAGTAGTGAACTTTTTCCTCAAACCAAAAAGAGATTTTTTCCACATTTTATATTTTTTGGGAATTATGTCGAATTATGAGTTTTTTTTTAGAAAAAAATGTTTTAATTAAAAAATCGTTTTTTTTAAGTTTGAAGTTTTGAAAGAAAACGTTTTAAAAAAATGTATAAATTTAAAAAAAAAATGAAAATAAATAAAATTGCGTAAGTTGTCTTTAAAAAGACACAAGTTTCGTAAAAATAGGTCACTCCAGAGTAGTGAACTTTTTCCTCAAACCAAAAATTTTTTTCCGCATTTTATATTTTTTGGGAGTCGAATTATGATTTTTTTTTAGAAAAAAATTGTCTTAATTAAAAAATCGTTTTTTTTTAAGTTTTGAAAGAAAACATTTTAAAAAAATGTATAAATTTAAATTAATAAAATGAAATTAAATAAAACGGCCGGATATGTTCTCTCAAGAAATCTATACCAGAGCTGTAAACTTTTTTCAAAAACGCCAAAAAGTGTTTTTTCGCCTATTTTATATACAAAACAAAATATTTTTCTGAATTATTCCTACAATTAGTTACAAAAGATTTACAAACTTTTCGAAAAAAAAAAAACGTTGGTATTAAATCTTTTGATATTTTTCTTGCTGTCTGGTCATCAAAAACAGAGATCACTTAGGGAATTCCTGAAATGCCAAAACAAATTACACACAATCTATCAAGATTGCCTCCTCGACCTAAGTACACTAATTATAGGTCTCTGTTAATTGATCATTGATCTATTTGTACTCTCTTCTCTCCACTTGCGTTTGTCGGTGTTACACGATTTCAGTGGGAGAGACAAAGCCAGAGTTGCACTAAGCAGATTATGTGAACTAAGCAATGTATGTGTCTTAAGTCTTTTGTTATCGATATGAATGTTGAATGCCCGCCCTGACGTTTGTCTCTTAAGTCTTGCACATGTACAAATTGAAATATATTCCATGGTTTTTTTTTTGGAAACTTGTCGAAAACGTTCATTTTTTTTTTGGGGACTTTCAATTTTATATTTTGCGATTTGTTTTCTGGTGTGTTTTTTTTCCAGTTATCCCTAACGAAAAATAACAGAAACCGAAAAAAAAGTGCACACTCACATTTTTCGTGCTACACAAATAATGATGACGTAAGTTTTAATGCATTTCAATTTTGGTTTGGTGGCTGTAGTTTTAGGTTGTTTTTGTTTTGTGTGTGTGTTTTTTATATAATTTGCATTTAGCCTTAAGGCGATCATTTAAAGTATAACAATTTACGTTGGATTATTAAACAGAAACCTAAAAGCAACCACAACTCAACACAACACAAACAACAGCGCAATGAGTTTTAGACTCGCAATAGTTTTGTGTGTTTCTTAAACTGACAAAAGGCAAAAAGCCACAACAACAATCAAGACGAAAAACGAAAACAACAACAACAACAAAAATGTGTATTTGCAAATGAATGTAATATTTGCGCGGATAATAATAGTAAAAGTATACGATACGATTTTTCTTGTTGTTGTTGTGGTTTTGTTGTTTTCCTGCAAGGCCGTTCACTTGGCGGGGAATGAAACTAATGATCACCAGCACCATCGCCCGTTGTACAATTTGTATCTGTTGCCAACAATGGGTGTTAGTCTCCATTGGCGCAATGTGTCCGGGAGAAGGGTTGACAGGGGGTTGTTCAGCGGTTTTCACCGTATGTAGATAACACACACACACACTGTCACTCTAAAGAGAGCAAAAGTTGGCTGCTGACGGTTTTGCGAGTAATGTTAATGAAAGTGAAAACAGCCAAAACGGGTTAAGACAATGTTGCACACAAAGCGCTACGGTCACTGTACCAGATGTGAAATGGACAACGAGGGCCATGTTGAAAGTTTTTGGGGCGAGGAGATTTCCCGAAGAAAAAGCATAAGAGATTGGGCGCCGTTTTTCAATATGGGTTCCGTTCAGTGAGTATACGAATTATATCATACACAGCTTACTGAGCTGAGAGACGATCTTTCAGGTAATATTAAGGGAGTGTAAAATGCCAAAGATTTAGTGTATCCAGCTGTGTGGGGCTTGAATGAAATCCGGGAATATTGTTTATGGTGTGTGGTGGGGGAATTTTCTTTCTATTGTGAGTCTCCATACGTGCGTATTTTGGTTATGCACTTACAAATTCACCAGAACTTTTAATAAGAAATGGAATTTGGATTTATGAGCATATTTGACCTGAGGATTTTTGAGCTTCAATTATATCCTGGCTTTGGAGAAAATCGTATATGGAAATTTCGCTTCATTCCATTATTTTTAAACAAAATCTTGGTTAATTAATGCATTTTGGTTTGTTAATATTTGGATTTTTGAGCTTCAATTATATCCTGGCTTTGGAAAAAAACGTATATGGATTTTGGAGGAAATTTCATTTCATTCCATTATTTTTAAACAAAATCTTGGTTAATTAATAAAATTTTGTTTGTGAATATTTGGATGGTTCAGGATTTCACCTGCGAATTTTTGAGCTCCAATTATATTCGGGCTTTGGAGAAAATCGTATATGGAAATTTCGCTTCATTCCATTATTTTTAAACAAAATCTTGGTTAATTAATGCATTTTGGTTTGTAAATATTTGGATTTTTGAGCTTCAATTATATCCTGGATATGGACAACATTTTATATGGATTTTTGAAATTTTTTTTCTTTAACTCCATTATTTCTAAATAAAATCTTGGTTAATTAAAAAATTTTTGTTTGTGAATATTTGGATTGTTAAGCATTTCACCTGCGGATTTTTGGCCTTCACTTATATCGTGGCTTTGGAATAAGTCTTATATGGATTTTTGAAGAGATTTCCTTTTAGTTCATTATTTTAAAACTAGTAAGTTGTAATGCGCCTATGGCGCCCGTTGAAATATGGAAAAAAAAATTTGTTGAAAAAAAAATTTTGTTGAAAAAAAAAAATATTTTTGAAAAACAAAATTTTTCTTGAAAAAAAAAAATTTTGTTAAAAAACAAAATTTTTCTTGAAAAAAAAAAAATTTGTTGAAAAAAAAATTTGGGGAAAACACAATTTCTGTAAAAAAAAAAATATTTTTTTTTTTATTATTATTATTTATAGAAAATTATAGAATACCTATTTAAATTCCTACGTACTGCGTGACAGAGTCAGTGAATCAGTGTATCAGTGAATCAGTGTCGAGGGTAAATATATATTAAGAAGATAAAATCTTGGTGAATGAAAACATTTTTGTTTGTGAATATTCAGATTTAAGGGCATTTCGTTTTTCATGTGAGTAACGCAATGAGCATGTTGATTTTGGGGGAAGGTTTTTGGTCCTTAGGATCTTATAAAAAGAGAATATTTCGATTCTCAACGATAATTGCAATTGAGTACAATATTTTGAATGTGACCTGGTTTGTGGACCTCTCAGATTCCAAAATTCACATATTTACTTATTATTTTGCTATCAGATAACTCCTTGAAGTCGGAGATGAAGTTTTCCTATCTGAGAGATGATAAAGAACACAGCAGGTGATCTAAAGTAAAATGTCTAAAAGTAAAATAAACATTTACATCGTGACAAAAGCTACGATTATTGGTTAATCATCCTCTTCTTTGCCTCAAATACTTTTGTTTGGATACCGATGAACAAGCTCAAACTTGTAAATTTTCAATTAGTTGAATTTTTCGATTTTTTCCCCATCACCACCAAAATAGAAAAAATTTCCAAATTTAAAGTGACCCAGAAAAATTAAAAAAAAAAATTTCCTTATTTTTTTCTTACTAAAGTTCCAAAATTGCATCTTTTTCCGAGTTAAAAATTTTTCAAATTCAATTATGTTTTCACTCCACCCTACGGAGGTTCGTAAACGATTTTCAACGATTCAATAACTTCGAATGGCTCTGAAAATCGGACAATTCAAGAGCCCCTAGGATTATGTTCTAGCCTGTCCAACTGGGAACGGCCTCGAAAACGTAGGTAGACTTCTGCTCCGATGTGGCGATCTCAATCGGGTGCTACGACACAATGACTGAGAGAGGTGTTAGGTAGACCTCAAATCCCAGCCAAGATAGAGGATTTGCCCATACAGCACATTTACGCATTAATTCGCGGGCGTTCTGGGTTTCCTGGGTATCTTTAGAGAGCGATAGTAGAGAATTGTTCTCTGAAATAGGGGGGGTTTACGCGATGATGCACTATGATTCACATCTTGACGGCGATGGCCATACAAAATCTCTTACTTTAGATCCCCATGTTTAACAATTATTTCCCTCAACACTCTACGACGAGGACTTTTTTTTATCAAGTTTGTGAGCTGTGCAGAATATAATTTGTATACCCACAGACCGCTTTCTCTACAGAACATTTACATTTCAAAGAGATAACTCGCAAAGTTGCCGACCTTTTTGCAGGTGGGAAATGGTCACTGAATAATCTTTTTTGTTCTTATCAGTATACGAACCTGGATTTTCTTGATTCGCTGTCTATAGTTCTGAGTAATTGGATGAAATATGACACTGATCACGTCCAAAGTCCGTCCGCTTGTTATTCAGATTCTACAAACAGCCAGCACTGATGTTTGTTTATTTTAAAACAAAAGATTTAAGACACAAACTTGTTATAACTTTACCTTGTGGTTGCACTTACGCCCCTGTGGCTTCTTCTAGTCTAGAGTTCAGTTCAAATCAAATGCATTGAAATGCTCTCATGAACGTATCGAATCTTCAAAGATATCTCTCTTCGATTTGTTAAAATGTTGTTTTGGACAACAAATCAATTTTCAGTTTAAGAGCCTTAAGACACAACACACAATACTCAACCAAACGCAAACACAAAGGTTAACTTGAATTAACACGGATGTGAGCAATGACTTATGGTTTATAAATGTAATAGCTTAATATTACGTAAATTTTCGAAGCTCATATTAACCCAGAAAACAAAAGACCTAAGACACAAACTTGAAACGGCAATTCCAAATGGATGGCGGATGGTTTCTTGCGTTGAGTACATTTTCAGAATCGGAAAATCTAACATCTTCCCCACCAAATGTCACATAAATCATTTTTGCCTATTACCAAAGCCCAAAGTAAAGGCATGTAAAGGCATGTGGAAGAGCAGCAGAGCTGTGGAGGAACGTAACGATTGAAAATTAACAAATGTTACACAACGTTTTTAACAAATCTAAGCACAAGTAATAAATGTCAACATTTTGTAGCCGTTTTTTTTTTGTTGCCGAGATTTTGTTGTTGTTGTTGTTTTTCATTTGCCATTTTGCCAATGTTTAGGATTCAACTTCAGCATTCAAGCGACATGTGTACGTATGTACAGCGAGAGGCGCATCTGCCATCAATAAAGCGTGCGCCCGTTGAAGAAGAATATAAACGCTATGCGACAGCGTCAACGACAACTAAAGGCTGAGCGAGAAAAAGCAACAACAACCAAAAATTGCCAGAAACTCATGTGCTGCAGCAAGTCATAAAAATCGTGACTTTAAAAGTTCAACAACATTTTTTTTTTGGTATTTTTTCTTTGCAGTTCGTTTTCAATTTCGTTTGTTAATCGCAAATGAAAACAAAAGTGAATGACGGAGAATTGTTCACTCACTGTGTGTGTGTGTGTGTGCGTCTTCTGTCTGCAATAAAAGCGGCGTTAGCATTTTAGCCCAGAGATAACACCACCAAAAAGTGTTAAATAGTATTAAAAACTTCGATTTGCTATGAAATCGAAACATAGCCAAACGTGCTTAACGCCATTCATTCCGAGACCCATTCCATGCCATCGTTGCACTTTTTTTTTTTTTTTTTTTTTATTTGTCATTGTCTAGATTTTTGCTGTCGTTTTAATTTTATTTCATTTTTTTTTTGGTGGAAAAAATCCAAAAAAAAAAAACGGATGTCTGTGTTTAACAAAATAATCGTTTTAGAAATTGCGTTAACGTTTCTATTTAACAAAATGACGTTTAGCAGTTGAATGTAATTGTTAGACATAACAACGTTAAGACCAAACTTGATAACGCCGTATGTGTCGTTTGGCTGGTGTGTCTGAGTGTGTGTGTTTTTGCCGTCTTCTTCTTCTTCTTCTTTGCCAACCAGGTAATTAGGTAAGAATTTAATGATGCTTAAACACCGTTACAAGTGACTAAACTTTTTAGCCAACCTGCTGCAAATACGGCACGACTCATTTGGCTGGAAAAAAAAAATATTTCAAAATTGTATTGTTGTTGTTTTGGTTGCTGTGTGGAGACTATTTTTTTTTTTTGAATCTCTCAAAAAAGATCACTTCATAAAAAAAAAGCTACAAAATATTCTGTGAAACAAGTTAATCGCTGCTGCGTTGGCTTTCTTGAAACAAGGTTTGGTTTCGTGTTTTTTTTCCATCTCATTGTCGTTTGTAAAAGATTAAATTAAATAATTATATCTAGAGAGTGTTAGTGCTAGATCCGGTTTTGCGTTTCTTCAAAGCGGGTATTGGCATTAAAACCTATCGACATTTTGTATACGTGATATTCTTCGGCCAGACAAGTTTTATTTTTTGGTTTTGTCAAAAAAAAAAAAAAAAAAAAAAAAAAACAGAAAAAAAACAACCCAAAAAATGTCAAATCATATTATCGGGTTAGCAAATGTTTTCTTCTTCTTCTAGTTGTTTATGTTAAACTTTGGCATTTTGTTCAGCATGAAGTAAACCCCCCCCCCCCAAACCCTCTCAAAAAAAAAAATGTTTTATTCTTTTTGTGGATGTGCTTAATTTAAGCGCAAGCATAGCAATATGTTTATTGTGTGTAGAGTTTTGAGGCCTACTCTGTCAGTGTGTATGTGCGTGTGTGTGTTGAGTGTCTGCCAAATGTCTTAACGGCCCCAAAACATAATCACTTAAATGTGTAAATTCACTTAAGCTTTACAGTCGCATAACATTAGTTTCAGTTTTGCCACGGTGATTTGAAAAGGAGAGGAAACGAAATAAAAATTCAACAACAGATTCGAAGTATACAATGCCAGCCGAACTATAACCGGTAAATACCGATCTTTAGTAATTGTGTTCAATTCGTTTTTTAAACCAGGAATCCAGTTTTAACGACTTACACATTACCCCCCCCCCCAACCTTAGGCGGTCATTTTACAAAGTTTGACTCCCTTTACAAATTACCCCAATGCAAAATCATCTTCCTCAAGAACTAAGGAATATATCACGAATTTCGCTGTTTAAAAGAAAATTGAAAACCAAATTTTCTCCTGATATGAAATCTGAAATTTAGCCATTAAACTGCCCAAAAAAAAATTTTTTTTTATAATTTTTTTTTTTATAAAAACCATTTTTTTTCTAAAAACATTTTTTTTGTGAAAACAAATTTTTTTAAAAACATTTTTTTTAAAAAAAATTTTTTTTTGCATAAAAACGATTTTTTTTTATAAAGACGATTTTTTTGTATAAAAACGTATGAAATTTGGGGCCAAAATGGAAAACTGGCCCAAAAAAGAGTTTTTTTTATAAAAACAATTTTTTTTATAAAAACTAAATCTCAATCTGAACGAATGTAGGGCATGCGGAGAGGACGGCGGAACACTTCCTGTGGCAATGACCTGCTTTCACGCAGGTCAGGAAGAGGACACCTTTGGAGAGGTGAGGAAACCTTAGATGACCGATCGATCGTCAAAGCAATAGACATAAGGAATTTAAGGAACTTTATAGAAGGGACCGAATTCCTAACGTAGAAAAAAGTGGAAGGGAATTTGTAGAAGAAACCAGGAGCGCACAACAGGCCGAATTGCTGGCCTAGGTGTACGTCAGTGACATGAGACGGTCATGATACATGACCGATCCTCCATTCAACCTAACCTAAATCTGAAATTTAGCGCCAAAACAAAGTGTAAAAATAGCCAAAAAAAAAAAAATAATGGATAACCACTATGAAATTCTGATGTACATAATAACATAAATGGCCGGATTTTTTTTTTTAAAATTCATAAAAAACATTACAAAAAAATGTATCAAATTAAATTTTTTTGCGACATAAATTGTCATAACTTGAAAACAAAATGTCCGATTACTTTAAAATAAATTTTAAAAAAATTTTCACCACATTATTTTAAAATGTTGCCTTTCGCGGAATCTGAATGTCTGAATTATTAACAAAGTTAAGTCGGAAATATTTTGTTGTTTTTTTTTTGTACTACAAAATACACAAAAAATTCTAAAATCAGTAGTTTATAGGTAAATACAATTAAAATTAATTAAAATCAATGAAATATTTTCGATCACACTTAATCCAAACATATGTACGGGAGGGAGGTGGCTTTACTAAATTGTGAATAAAATCAATGGGATGTACTCCATCAATGTCATTGTTCCATAACTCATTTTAATTGTAAGATATGATATGGTTTTATGATGAACTTCTGAAAATGGAAACATTTTGTCATTTTCGATTTTTGTTTTCATTGCCGAATTTTTAATAATTTTTTTTCAACAAAAAAAATATTACGAATTATGTTTTCCGGTCTAGTTTTTTGTTATTTTCCACTTTTTCAACATTTTCGATATTTTATGAATTTTCTTCAATAAAAAATATTACGAAAAATTAAGGTTTCCGCGGCTTAACTTTGTGTCATTTTCGATTATTTATGATTTGTTTAACAAAAAAAAATACAAGAAATGATGTTTTCCGTCTTAAATTTTTGTCATTTCCGATTTTACGAAGAATTCGGTTTTCTGGCTTAACTTTATGTTATTTTCCTTATTTTTTTTTTTAACATTTTCGATTTTTTTATGAATTATCTTGAACAAAAAAATTACGAACAATTAGGTTTTCCGGCTTAATTTTTTTGTGGATTGAATTTTTTTTAACAAAAAAAAAAAAAAAAAAACGAAAGGTTAGGGTTTTCGCATAATTGTTTGGCATTTTCTATTGAATTTTTCAACAGAAAAAAAAATACGAAAATTAGTTTTTCCGGCTTAACTTTGTTTATTTATTTCTGCATTATAGGCATAGATTTTGAATTATATAGTCATAGATTCTTTTAAAATTTATTTCAATGGGTCGACCGTTGGACTTTTATTTTTCAAATTATGACAGTTTATGTCTCAAAAATTTTTATTTTTTATACAAAAATTTTTTATTTAAAAACAAAAAAAATTCCAAAAAATTTTCAACAAAAAAAAAATTTACGAATATTACTTTTTCCGTCTTAACTTTTTTATTATTTTCGATTTTTTTCAACAAAAAAAATTACAAAAAATGTTGTTTTCCAGCTTAACATTGTTTAAAAGTCTGAAACTACATTTGGGATTCAAATGCACTAAAGGCGAAGATTTTGATAAATATAGTAATACATATTTTTAAAATTTATTTCAAAGAAAACGGACTTTTCCTTCGCAAAATTTCTAATTTTTTACATCAAATTTTTTTGAAAAAATGTTCAACAAAAAAATTCCAAATATTTTGATAAATATAGTACTATGTACATATTTTTAAAATTTATTTCAAAGAAATCGGACTTCGCAAAATTATTATTTTTTTGCATCAAATTTTTTTTACAAAATTTTTCAACAAAAAAATTGCAAAAATTAGTTTTTCTGGTTTAACTTTTTACAATTTTAAATTTTTTTCAACAAAAAAAAAAATTACAAAAAAAAACGGCTTAACTTTATTTAAAACTCTAAACTACATTTGGGATTTTAATGCACTGATAAATATAGTAATACATATTTTTAAAATTTATTTCATTATTATTTACTTCGCAAAATTTCTATTTTTTTTAAAAAAATTTTCTTAACTTTTTATTACTTTAAATTTTTTATAAAATTTTTTCAACAAAAAAAAAGAAGATTTTTAATATGGTGATGCATTTTTTTTTTAAATTTATTTCAAAGAAATCTGACTTTTCTTTCTCAAGTTATGACAATTTCATGTCTCAAAATTTGTTTATTTTTTAACACAAAAATTTTATTTTTGACGATATGACAATTTGTGCTTAAACTTTTTTTTTTTGAAGTTTCATCTGTGGAAAAATTTAGTGGTTTTTCAATAAATTTTGTTGTTGTTGCATAGTGTTATTCTTCTTCTTACAATTCAAATGGGAAGGCTGACTCAATTTAGTCAAAAGTCTGGTCATAGTCAGCATCTTGTCCAGTCGCCTTAGTCTACATTAATTAATTTTTACTTTTTTTCATTATTGTATTTTAAAACAATTTTTTGTGTAAAAAAAACCTATGCATAGGGGGAAAACACGGTACATTAGATTTATATAGTGGTTATTCATTAAAAATTTTTTTTTGTTCATTGGTTTTTTTTTTATAATTACAATACAATGTAAATTTCTATTGTAATTCTGGGTCCAATGATGAACCGGATGACATAGACCATATGTAAATCGAAGCCACAACCCCCACGCTGATAGTGTTATTGTTCTTCTTAGATGATGATGCTGCCTTAGTTTAGTCGATAATCTAGTCATGAACTGAATCTAGTCTATTCATTTTAGTTTATTTTTAATGAATTATTTTCTTTATTTTTTTTTTTTGGAATTTATTTTAATTTCTCTCCCAACTTCAAACCACTGTCTCTCACTCATTTGCGTTTATTATTTGTAATCATGTTTATAACATTTATGCCACATTTAGCATTAATTTATGTTAACAAAAAAAAAACCCTAAAAAACAACAACGATTCAAAACCGAAAATACATGAGCTTCATAAACATTTAAGTGTCTTAAGTCGCCTGTTTGTATCTTTTTTTTTTTACATACAACGAAAACGAACGTTTTACAGTTTGTCTTCTTCATTTTTATTTTTTTTGGTTTCTTCTTCTTGTCTGTATTGTTTGTTTACATTCATGTCTTCTACTTGTTGAGCGGTTATTGTGGTGCCTCGACCACGAGTTCTACAACTGGCGTTTAACGTCTCTCCCCCCTCGTTACTGGTGTTTTCTTATAATGAAATGAAAAGTGGTTTCTTTTTTTTTTTTTTGGTAGATTTTCAAGTATGTCTGCCTTTATTGTGGTCTTGAGTTAGACAGTAAGTATTCATCCGACCGAAACTATTTAAGAACCACTTTTTTTCTGCTTCTTTTTCTCGAAAAAAATGAAAATGAAATTAAAAATTCTGTTTTGTTTAGTAATGTATGTAAGTCTGTATTATACACATGCAATGTTAATAATAAGAAAAAAAAATGCCCACTTCAGAAATAAAATAAAAAGTGTTTATTCATAAAATATGTCTGCTTGTTGTTGTCGTTGTTTTTGGTATATAAAGGTTAACAAGTTTTCTTTTTTTTTTTTTTGTAGATTTTTTAAATACTGGTGTTGATAACATTTAACTTAAAATAAAGTTGGTTTCGGTTTGGTTGGTGTTGGTTTTTTTTTGCTGCCTGCATATACAATTTGTCATGAATTTGTTAAAGTTAAAGCCGAAGAGGTATTTAGAACAACGTATGGTGGCAGTTCGTGGAACAGATTTGGAAATTAGAGAATACGAATGTGTTAGCATAAATTTATTGTGAATGAATTCAGCTACACTGGGGTAGACTAATATCGGTACCATGTCTCAATGACGTGGGGGAACAGAACATGGTCTCATGGTGTAGAGAATCCTGAGACGTTTCAGACCTGAAACAAAGACTCCCAGGCGGTTCAGATTTAAATCCTTAGATAGTTTATAAGGACATGGTTTCCCAAAAAAAAGTTAATAAAAAAACACACTTTGTGTCGACACTTTTCATCGGTCTGTCGATTGGATCTGGTCAAGGAATGCTCTAGAATTTATCTAAATTAGAAATTAATGCAAATACCAGCCAAAGTATGCGCTATAGATTTTATGCAAATATTTTAATTAAAATTTTCCATAAACAATTTAACAAAGACTAAACTAGCTATCGAATCACATTATGGTTAGATTATACAAAAAAAAAAAAAAATATAAAAAACAAGAAACTACTACATAAAACATTAGACTGTGCGAGTGAGTGTGTATTTGTTTAAGGTTTCAGACAATTTATAATATGTGAACCTATAAATCACGGCGACTCAAACTAATTGCAAATTTACCGAAAAACTGGTCTCACTGGCACACCAACTCACAAAACACAGACGTTTGACGTTAAACGCCAACTCTTATGAACACAAAAAACAAAATAGATAAATAGAAGAAAAAAAAAAAAAACAGCAAACAGAAAACGGAGCTCGGCTCGCTATGAACTGGCGTAATTTAAAGGAGACCACAAAACAACTTTCGTTTATTGCAAAATATGTTTTCAAATGAACATAAACAACTGATAGACAGAGAGAGAGAGAGAGAGAGAGAGAGAGAGAGAGAGAGAGAGAGAGAGATATAAACGACCAGTCAACCAGCCAGCCATTCGGTCCACCAGCCAAAATCTAAAGAGATTTGCACCACATATTACAACCACAGCATTCACATCCAGCAAAAACCCGATTTCAATTGAAAGGAAAAGCCAATAAGTTACAATTTGTTAGCAAAACTCTTTTGTTAACTCTTACACACACACACACACACATACTCGTTTACTAATATAAAATTATTAGTTAAATAAAATAAATGTAATGAACAAGAAATAGAGAAACAAAAATTTTAAGTTCGTGTCTTAAGTCTTTTCTTTGTCGTACAACACACGATTTTCTTTGGGGGGCATACTTTTTGACAACTGTGTGAATCTTGGAAATAGCTTAACATATTTTGTTGCACCTTCCTCTTCCCTACCCCTCCCCCTCTTCTTCTACCACTTACCCTGAACTAGAGATTTGTTCCATCAACGTTTTCTTTAAACATGTATTAATCAATTATTACTTAGACTCTAGCTGTCTATCATACAAATAACAGGCAATTTCGAGAGAGAGAGAAGAGACAGAGTAAGTCTGGCTGTCTGTTTTGTTAAATGCAAACATTGAATGTCATAAGTTCAATTTTACATCGTTTGTGATTTGTAATTTTGTCCGAAAAACATGCAGCGATGGCAAGTTCCATGACTCGATGACTAGAATTCACGCTTGGCAATAACCAAACAGCCAGCTCACCCCGATCGATCGTTCCAAACTTAGTTATTGATTGGTTTGATCGTTGTGGTTAGTTGCCCGCCCGCCCGCCTGCCTGAGATATACGAGTAGGTGTAAATATGTCATAAATTTACGTTTTGTAAAATGTTAATGGTTCACTTGCCAGCACTTTGGCCATTTAATCAATATTTTATTTAACAAATTGGCAAATAGCTGGTTTGCTTTAGTAATCACATAGTCACATAGATCTGTTGGTTGAGGGCAAGTGATCTCTTGAGGCCAGACCAGCAAGTTTTGCAAGATTCTTTAATAACTCAAAGGTCGTTGGAAATTATTAAAGCGAGAGGGGACGTAAGCGCCGAACTTTACAGAGTAAATTGGCTTTTGTTTAATAGTTTCCCTTTCACTGTCTTTTCTCAATGTGGTTTCAAAAAGCGTGGGAGAAAAAAAGTGGTTTGCTTGTGTTACCTTTTTTTCTTCTATGGTTAAAAGGCGATTGAAATGTATGTTAAAAACAAATTGTATATGTCTATTAAATGGAGAAATGTTTAGGAAATTTTCAAACAATTGGGTGGAATAAGAAGAAAACGATATGAAAAAAAATCAGTCTTATATTATCCATTAAAAAGTTGCCAATAAAGATATTAGAAAAACAAAGTTTAAATTTATTAATGAAGGTATTTTTAACTAGTAAGTTGTAATGCGCCAAAGTCGCCCGTTGAAATATGGAAAAAAATTTTGTTGAAAAAACAAAAATTGTGGAAAAAAAAAATTTTGTTCAAAAAAAATTTTTGTTGAAAAAAAAAATTTTGTTGAAAAAAAAAATTTTTCTTGAAAAAAAAAAAAATTTGTTGAAAAAAAAATTTTTGTAAAAAAAAAATTTTGGAAAAAAAAAATTTGGTAAAAAAAAAATTTGGGGAAAACACAATTTCTGTACAAAAAAAAAAATTATTTTTTTATTATTATTATTTATAGAAATAGAATGCCTATTTAAATTCCTACGTACTGCGTGACAGAGTCAGTGAATCAGTGTCGAGGGTAAATATATATTATAAGATTTAGGTACTGATACACAGATATTTTGTAGATTTTTCACTTAATGCGAATAGGACCAGTTTGTTTGAAAAAAAAACGGAGAGAGTTCGTGGCTCTGCTACAATACTAACGAATCCGTGGTTCCCTTTACCTGAAGGACTGGGAACTTCTCTCAAATCATTGAACTGTTCACTAAAGTCCCTGTATTTCGTATTACTCTTCACCTGTTGGACTATAAACTTCTCTCAAATCAATGAAATATTTATTCAGACCGGGACCAAACGGGGAAAACTTCAGGCAGCTGACATTTTGTTGACAAGCGTTCGAGAGAGGTTCAGAGAGTGAGACAAAAAAAAAACATTAAATCTAACTGGAAGATCTACAAATTTGCCCAGATCTATAAAATCGCATAAATTGCACAAATATTTGCAAAGGAGGGAACTTATTCTCCAATGGACGCCGCGTGGGCTTACAAGCGATCACAAATAAAATCGTCCGACAATTCCGAATAATTGCCTGGCAATAACCATTTAAAATTAAATCTTTATTGGATAGTCTCCATAATTAGGTTGCATTGGTTTGTATGAGTTCCACTCGGAAGATCAACCCACATCCTAGGGAGAAAAAAACGAGAAGATGTGTCAAAAGTTTCCCATACGCCCCCAGTTCTTTAGGGGTGAATGCGATAATTTTTAAGTTTAATATTTGTCTACTACGTTGAAATATGGAAAAAATAATTTTTGTGGAAAAAAAAATTTTGTTGAAAAAAAAAAAATTTGCTGAAAAAAAAAATTTTGTAAAAAAAAAAAAAAATTTTGTGGAAAAAAAAATTTTGCTGAAAAAAAAAATTTTCTTAGAAAAAAAAATGTTGTTAAAAAAAAAATTTGGTAAAAAAAAATTTTTTCTAAAAAAAAAAATGGTAAAAAAAAATTGGGGAAAACACAATTTCTGTACAAAAAAAAAATATTATTTTTTTTATTATTATTATTATTTATAGAATTATAGAATGCCTATTTAAATTCCTACGTACTGCGTGACAGAGTCAGTGAATCAGTGTCGAGGGTAAATATATATTAAGATTCTTCACAAAGTAGTAAGGCTCACATTATTTTATAGAACAAACACATACATTTGTTAAATATTTCATTTAAACCGAACAAATTACATTAACCCATTCCCACCTATTGGAGCATTTGAGTGCCACCGAATTCTCATAGAGCCCTTGAATCAACAATTTTCACTTTCAATGGTTCAAATACGGCCCATTTGGGGTTTTACGAATTTTTATAATGGGTTTTGTGAGTTTGTTCTCACACGTGCTAACTGGTTTTGTGCAAAGTGTCGAAAAGAATTACATTAAACTAAATAAAGCGGAAATTAGGAAACTTTTTGTAAGCAATTTCTGGTCGTATTGAATTAAAATAAATTCAATCACATTCAAAATAAAGACACACACACACACGCCCATCCCCCTGAGATAACAGGTTTGTTGCCTAAGTCTTTTGTTCCGACTAGCAGAGCTACCCGCATTATTTAAGCGACACAGCTTAAGGAAAATTCTCACCATAGACAACTTTTGCTGTTGTTTGTTTCGTGTTGGTCGTGTATTGTGTCTTTTCAATACGCTTTTCTTTTTTGTTTCTTGCTGCCGCTTTACTAACATTATTGTTTGTCAAATTTATTAATGCTCCCACAAATAAAGAAAACCATCAAAGGCGAAAAGACACAGAAAGCAAACAACTGAAACAAAAAAAAAAAAATAAAAAAATAAAAAAATACTCCAACTTCACAACAGTGACAAAATGTGGTGGTTTCCTTTAAGCCCAACCAAACGACACCACGAAAAACGCCTCATAATCAAAACAAAACAAAAAACCAAAAAAGAAAAATCAACGACATGAAATACAAGCGACTCTGCAAAAACAAAACAGAAAATTAAGCAAAACTGCTGCTGCAAAAAAAAAAACATACACAAACAGTAAATATTACAAAAACCTATTATTGCTTAATCTTAAGGTTTTTATTTTATTACAGTTTTTTTTTTGTTGTTGTTGTCTCTAGGTTTTCTTCTTCTTGGGGTTTTGGTGCTTTGAGGCTATATAGCGCAAAACAAAAGCCTGAAGAAGGAAGGAATGAATTGAAAAATACAAAAAAATAACAGAAAATAAAATAGTGAAGAAATGCTAAATTGTCATGGGAAAAAAGCCCTAAATAATGGGATAAAACCATAGAAAAGTAAACAAAACCGAACTGAAATGAAATGAACTGAACTGAAATCGCTGCGGTTTCGCTTCCAGCTTAAAGGCCAACATGACATTTTTGTTGTTTGTTGTAGTAAATGAATATTTGAAAAACAGAAGAAGAAAAAAAGTAAAATACCTTAAGGAAAAATCTGTGGCAATAAAGAGAACATATTTGGGTCAATTGTCGATGGATATTTTGAAATAGAGTTGCACATATTAAGCACTAGGAATACGAGTGGCCTAAATTAACTCGAAACGTTAAATGTTCTGTGGAAGGCCGTGGTGTGGTAGGTAGTGTGTGTGCGACTATCACACAGAAGAAACCGAGTTCGGAATCGGGTAAGACCATCAAACATTTTTCAGCGACTGCTTCCACCTCGTAAATGTTGGCGACTTTACGAGTAAGAGAGCAATCTCTAAGCCCTGTAAAACTTCTCTAGAAAAGCATTAGCCATTCGGAGCCGACTTTAAACAGTAGATCCCGGTCAGTGAGAATACAAAATTATATCGCGCACAGCTCACTGATTCGCGAGAAGTTCCCCGTCTGTTCCTTCATGGAATGTTAAGGGAAATAAGTAAGTAGGTTAAATGATCTAGAACTCGAACAACAGATATAAATGGGGATGAATGGGGTCATTTGTATATTAACCCTTTCCGTGGCAAATGTTTTTTTTTGACGTGTTAAACATCATATGAGGTGTCGAATACACTGCGCGTCATCAGGTTAGCACACCTCCTCGCAAAAGTTGTTTCGGCACTTAACTAAAAGCGCTAAATTTTTTAAAATTAATTAAATTATTTGTGTTTGTGGCCGATTCAATTCTAAGTTAATTAAAACAAATTATTACTTTTGTTTCCATTATTTATTCTTTAGTAAAGAATTCATTCTTTATTAAAGAATTCATTCTTTATTAAAGAATTCATTCATTATTAAAGAATTCATTCTTTATTAAAGAATTCATTCTTTAGTAAAGAATTCATTCTTTATTAAAGAATTCATTCTTTATTAAAGAATTCATTCTTTTGTAAAGAATTCATTCTTTATTATGAAATTATCGTTTGTCATACAAGGGACTTATGATCATTATTTTATTCCACTTGTTAACTTTCATTTATCATTGGAGAGAACTCATCCCCCCCCCCCATTCTTTATTAAAGAATTGATTCTTTATTAAAGAATTCATTATTTAGTAAAGAATTGATTCTTTATTAAAGAATTGATTCTTTATTAAAGAATTCATTCATTATTAAAGAATTCATTCTTTATTAAAGAATTCATTCTTTATTATGAAATTATCGTTTGTCATACAAGGGACTTATGATCATTATTTTATTCCACTTGTTAACTTTCATTTATCATTGGAGAGAACTCATCCCCCCCCCGCCCTGGAGTTTATGTACGTAACTTTCATTTTTTATTTTTCTGTTTCATTACTTAATGACACCTTGGGGTCTGGAATATACCAAACATTTTGTGTGTGTTTTTGTTGACAAAGTTCAAATTGTACAGAAACGAAAGACTTAAGAACTAAACTTGTTTTCATTTTTCATAGACTACACGTGCGTTCGCTTTCATTTCACACACACACATGAAACGAGTGTGTCATCTTAACCGGAAAATGAAGACATGACTTTTCTACACAACAACGGAATGAACCGATGAACGGAAATGAAAAGAGCTCTCGGTAAGCGAGACATTCAAAGTGGGCGGAAGCAAATCGAAAAATCGAATTTATGAATGAACTGTGGAGTGATGGAAGAAATGATTTTTACCGTAAAAAACACTTTGATAGACAAGGAAAAATATGCTAATGAAAAAGAGTCTTTTAAAAAAAACAAGAAGCTTGTCTTTATGTGTTTCCCATAAAAGTCAAACAAAAGTGTAACGTCTTCATCTGCGAGGCCCTAAAAGAGATGTGCTCATTTTGAAAATTTCACTACGTCTGTACGATGTAGCATAACATAAATCATAAATTGCTGGTAATTTCTTCTTTTCTTTTTTGTTTCATTCATTTTATTGGCACTTGGATATCAAATCAAACCTCCATGCTGCCCCTTCCCCTCACCCCTGTCAAATAGCTAACTTTCATTTGTTGTTGTCTGCGAAGTTTACATTATTTTCACTCGTTTCGTTGATTTATTTATGTTTATGTTGTTTTTCTTCTTCTTCTTCTAAATGTATCGCTTAATTCGACGTTAAACGTTCGAAATACACTCACGCAAGCGGCGTGCTGTATGTGACATCATTATCATCAATCATGAAATCCGAAAGTAAGAGTAAATAGTTGTCAATTAATCATTACAATCGCCAAGAAATTGAACAACAACACAACAGAGACAAGTGCATGATATAATTACAAAATGTTTTCACATTTGTTTGGCTGATGAATAAGTGGCAAATTTGAATAGATTGCGAGCAGATTGGAATGTTCGTCTGAGATTGTTTGATGACAATGGTGGGGGCAATGGGGAAACAAGTTTTGTGTCTTAAGTCTTTTGTTTCAAGGATGGCGGCCAACTGTTTCCGACACCTGACACCTAAAAGAGCTGACTTAAGTAGGTGATATAAAGGAAATTATGGAAACACTGAAAGAAAAATACACGCATATCGTCGGTGTGCTGCAAAAAAAGCTCAAGTTCAATTTTTTTCTGGAATGAATGCCAAATTATCCCAAAAGTCATATACATAAAATTTCAAAAAAAAAAACTTTGTTAAGAAAAATGTATGAGAACACACATTTTTCTTAACAAAGGTTTTTTAAAATTTTTGTGAATACGCGATATAGTCTTGCCTTAACATTCCATGTAGGAACAGAGGGGAACTTCTCTCGAATCAGGTGAACTGTGTACGCTTTTTTATGAAATAGAGTTCTTTCATGAAAAAAACTGCAATGCTGCTTGTCTCTCAGCTGAGGGGGTTGTGGGTTCGATTCACACCAGAGACTATGGTCTAGCGCTGTGTCATAGTGTGCAGAAGACATCGGCTTAAGATGGGGGAAAAACTAAAAAAGCCTTCTATTTGCAAACGGCTTTTCCCAGGGATTCATTGTTTTCATAAGTCTTTTTTAGTCGTAAAGTCACCCGATGTGAATATTACTGAAACATCAAATGGTCTTAGCCGGTCATGACTTTAATTAATTATAAATTTGGTTTGGTCCTGAATCATTTTTTGTTTCAATTTATAAACTTAAGTCTTCTTAAGTCTGACCTCCCCCTAAGTGAACCCTTTGAAGAACTTAACATACACTCAATGAAAACATTGATAAATTCTGCCCGTCTGTTTCAACAATTCCAATTAAATTATTCAGAAATTCATGATGAGCATCACCTTCTTACAGACACACTCACCTTTCATAGTAACTCAAGTGTGAATGATAATCTCATCAGATCATATTCTTAATGAGTCTTTCATATATCAGGCTAATCGAAGTAATTAATTTTAAATGCAGTAACACAAAAAAACCACAACAACAACAACGATAAACAAGCAGTTTGACTCATGCGACTGCATTGTTTCAACACTCGGTAATTAGAGGAAGACTTCAGAAGTGTTGCAACTGCAGATCACCTTAATACGTGTAAATGATAAAGTCATTATTCAAATTAATGACTATCAGGCGTTTTATTTATTGCTGCGAAATTGAATCAGATTTGAGAAATTTACATAACAACAAGCTCTTCTGCTTGAGAGTTACTAATAAGCGAACATAAATAATGTTAATAAGAAATTAATAATAAAATAAAATGTGCATAAAAAAAAAGACTTAAGACACAAACATTAACAGGATATAATGGTATATTGAGAAAAAGACCCACATAGTGGGCCAACCAAAAGACTTAAGCCACAAAACTTCTATGGTTATAAAGCGACAACCACATTGACACTTAAACAAAAGACTTAAGCCACAAACATCAGTCGTTCGATACCGGGTCGTAGGCATAACTAAAGGGCTTTCACGGTATTCTTATATACTTCGGCCTTATGTATTACGATATTTATATTCACTGATTCCTTATTGGTGTGGCGGTGTAAATAACCGAAACCGAAAAAAGACCACAAATCATTGACCCATTTAACCGGGCAGTTCAGACGTACATATGTATATGTTGGCTAAAGTATTCTTGACACGAATAAAACACACAAAACGGCGACCACAGCGAAATAAAATCAATACAAGCACAACGGTTAAACTGCAAGAAGGCCTCAATGTGTCTGTCTCGGGGCGTCCGTCCGTCCGCCCCTCCGTACACACAATAAACTGTAGAAGACTGACAACAACATCAACAACGAAAAAGAAACTATAGGCCAGGCCAATTGCATTAATTACCGTTAGGTTTTTGAAGTTAAAACTCAATACGAAAATGTCTACGTACATTTGGCGACAACGTACGGCCAGTGCCGTTGTCGACGTTGGTACTCAAAGTCTTTTTAAAGTTGTGAAAAGCATATTTAATAAATAAATGTAAAATGACAAACAAAGTCACTGACAAAATGTCGCATACAAAAAAAAAAAAACGACAACAGCACTGTAAACATTTAAAATAACTGCTAAATGTACACATGCACGTACTACATATGCACATGTATATTTACCGATATGTCCACCGATATACACATATATTCTCCTGTGTATACAAACAATTATAAGGCAACGCAATTTTAAAGAATCGAAGTCTTTGAGCTTATTTCTCTTTCTATTTATACACGTATGTATTGACTTAAATTGTTTTTTGTTTTGTTTGCCAAAAAACAAGCGAATTTTAACTTTCTGAAAGGTTAATTTTCTTAACCAAATATTGAATGAGATGACTTCGGTTTACTTCAAAAGAAATGTGATAATGACAGCTGTAGCTGAGCGCATTGCTGATTGACAATGAATCATTTTGTTCAAAAGTATAGGATAAGGAGGGAAAAAATAACACAGGCCAACACTCAATTTGCTTCTTTGAATTTATTAACTGATTCTAGTTAATTTGGGTGCGCTGAATTCAAATCTGTAATCAGTTTGCCTCTATCAGCTCTACTTTTCATGATATAGCATTATTCCCAAATTTTTTAAAGTATTTAAAAAGTAAAACTTTTCCATAGGAATTTAAAAAAAAATAAGGAGAAGTAAAACTGTTTTATACAGATTTATTGAAATAGAAAAAATTCTCACAAAGAATTAAAAATATAATATAAATATAATTCTAGTTACCGGATGTAAAGCTTCTTTTATGAGACATTCTGGAATGAACAGCCGGATTAGAGTCTCTGTTGTACCGTACAGATTACCATGTAAGACAACTCTTTCTCTGGCTTTAATAGAGTAGAAATGTAATTGTTGTTATGGATTAACTTTTAATGTCAATTTACAGAAATCGTCAATCACAAAATATACATAAATACATACATACAGATGGTCATAATTGGAGGTCATAAGTGGAGGGTATAAAATGCTATATCATGAAAAGTAGAGCTGATAGAGACAAACTGATTACAGATTTGAATTCAGCGCACCCAAATTAACTAGAATCAGTTAATAAATTCAAAGAAGCAAAAATCTTTTTTAATTTTGTTGGGCTGTGTAATCCAATCGGGAAAAGTGAAAGACTGTCTAGTTAATGGACTTGCAAGAGACCTCACATGCTCAGATTCAAAACGCGAACTATCCAAAGTTTGAAAAAGGGAGAAATTGTAAAAAAAAACTTGTGAAGGCCTTGTACTCAGATTCAAAATAAGAATTATCAAAGAAATTGTTTGCACATGACAAATAAGGCTAGCTTTGATTGGATTGGAAAATATATGGTCTGTGTCACCCGGTTGACCCTTCGACCAAAAAATTAGAACATACATTTTTATAAAAATAATAAATAAACCAGTCGAATCTCAGATTCGAAATACGAATCATGCCAAGTCTGAAAAATGAAGTTAGCTGTGGGTTGTTAAGTGAAAAATACACCAATTGAGAAAGGTAAAAATCTCCTTGAAGGCCTTCTGAGAGGCCACGTACTCCGATTCAAGATGCGAGTTATTTTAATTAATTAAATTAAAAATAAACTAATCTAATCTCACATTCCAAATACAAGTCATCCGAAGTCTGAAAATGATGTTAGCTGTGATTTGTTAAGGGAAAAATACCCCAATTGAGAAAGGTAAAATAGCTTCTCCTTGAAGGCCTTCTGAGAGGCCACGTACTCCGATTCAAAATGCGAATTATCCCAAGCCTTTGCTTGTGCACATGAAAACAATCCACACACGTTCTTATATCTATTCTTTTAGAAGGCTTTCATTTGATACAAAAGGATTCTGTTAATTATTTTTTGACATCAGGGCTTTAAATTCTGCTCAACATACAGAAGGACGGAGGGGAATAACATGGACATTTGGAAAAGAAAAGGTCAAAGGACTAAATTAAAGTTCTAAAAAAATCATGGAAAAAATTCTCTCAGACAATTTTTTTCCCTGGAAAAAATGGAAAAAATTCTCTCAGACTATTTTTTTCCCTGAGCACTGTTTTTATTGGAGATTCGGATCAAAAGTCGCCTATTTTTGTCGGATGGGGCTTCGGTTGTCTCGTGGATTGTCAAACACAATGAAAGACAGCCGAACGACAGAAATATCTGTTGGTTGGGAAGTAGAGAATGACTAAATGTCGGACTAAAGGATATTGATGGAAGTCCGGACTGAGGGTTTTTGGTGACGGAAATGGAACAGAACAGAACAGAGCCCATGGCAAAAGGTCAGAATATTTTTGGCTTGGTTAGTCTAACAGAACTTCGGACGGATTAAAGGCTAGACGAATATTTTATGTTGCTATATTAGATCGGCCAATTATGTTGCCATATTATATTCGGCCAAAAGGCTTTGAATTACCAGTTAATAAATCAAATGAAAGACATAGGGCGGACTAAAGACTTTGAATGGAAGGTCCGAAGGTAGGACAGAAGGGGCAAATTCGGATAATTACTTATGACGAGTGGACGAGAAGTTTTCTTCAAACTGATTGAAGGACAGTTTTAGGCAGCATCTGCAACGACGGAGGAAGTAAAGAATTTTGATAAAGAAGATCGATGGAATGATTTTTGCGGCTGAATAAACAGAATAGACGGTTGTTCCGAAATTTACAAAGAGATGAATGAACGAACTAATGGACCACATAAACAGAAGAATTTTGAGGGATGGACGAACTGACGAATGGCTTCTGTAAAAGAACTGACAAATATTGTAAAGAACGAAATGGGGTTCTATGAAAGATGCCGCCAAAAAAATGAAGAATTCTTCAAAATAAATTAGAAATCCCCCGAAAGTCCAAATTCTGAAAAATCACCCAAATATTATGAAAAATACACAAAAAAAAAACTCGATAAATGATTGAAAATATTCAAAAAAAGGGAAATTCCCTAAAAAATTTTAATTTTTAAAAATAACCAAAAAAAAAAAATCCCCAAATATTATGAAAAACGCCAAAAAAAGAAAACATTACGAAAAAAATTCGCAATATTTTTCTGTCATGATAATATAAAAAAAAACAAAATTCTCTAAAAATAACAAATGTGGAATTTTTCAAAGTCCCCGAAAAGCCCGATATGGACATTTTCCCAAGAATTCTGAAAAATCCCCCAAAAAAATTATAAAAAATTAGAAAAATCCACAAAATATTTTGAAAAATATTTCACAAAAAAAAAAATCCGATATATGATTGACATCGGTTATGAAAATATCCAAACAAAAAAAAATACCTAAAAATAAAAAATGGGAAATTCCCCGTAAGCCCAATATGAAAATTTCCCCAAAAATTCTGATATATACCCCAAGTATTATGAAAAATACCCCAAAAAAACATAAAAAAAGCGTTATATGATTGAAAATATTTAAAAAAAAGGAATTCCCTAAAAATAAAATAATTGGAAAATTTAATTTTTTTTTTAAATTAACCCAAAAAAATTCCCCAAATATTATGAAAAACACCAAAAAAGAAAACATTACGAAAAAAAATTCGCAATATTTTTCTGCCATGAAAACATAAAAAAAAAATTCTCTAAAAATAACAAATGTGGAATTTTTCAATTTTTAAAAGTCCCGGAAAAAGCCCAATATAGACATTTTCTCAGGAATTCTGAAAAATCCCCCAAAAAATTTATAAAAAATTAGAAAAATTCACCAAATATTTTGAAAAATATGAAAAATAATACCTAAAAATTTTTAAAAATTGAAAAATTCCCCATAAGCAAAATATGAAAAATTTGCCAAAAATCCTGATAAATCACCCAAGTATTATGAAAAATACCCCAAAAAAAATCGCGATATATGATTGAAAATATTAAAAAAAAGGAATTCCCTAAAAATAAAAAATTTTAAAATTTTTAAAAATAACAGAAAGAGCAAAAAATTTGAAATATTATGAAAAACACCAAAAAAAAATCGCAATATTTTTCTGTCATGAAAATATAAAAAAAAACTTTTCTAAAAATAACAAATGTGGAATTTTTTAATTTTTAAAAATATTATAAAAAAACAAAAAAAAAATTTTTGGTTACTCACTTTGTACAATTTATCTTTTTGATACCAAACATCTTCTTCCTCTTCCTGTGGACTAAATGTCTGATCCAAATTCAGATCATCTCTAGAACGTGAGAGTATTTTTCTCCGGGAAACCATTGTGCTAAAAGAAATGAAAAAGAAAAACACAAAGAATTAGAAAATGCTTTGAAAACGAAAAAAAAATATAAAGCAAATGGTAAAGAAATTCCACCGTTTGCAAACAAATTTAAAACAGCTTTACAAATCGTTGTTAAGAAAAATGGGTGAAAATTTTTATTTTTTTTAAATTTTATACTAATACGAAAAAAGGTTTAAAAAAATAGAGTCGAATTCGGATAAGCGCACGCCTTTTAATAGAAAATAAATATTGGTAACGATTGTTCTGGGCGATTTTCCATGCGATCGTCATCAATAAAGACATTTGAATCAATTCATGTTATTAAAACAGAGACAATCCTAAAGCTTTGGGCAAAACATAACATCACAAAAAGGTTCTGTCAATCACATTTAGGACAACTCCACTAACTGCAATTATGTGAGTATTTTCATTTTCAGGCTCATTAATATTAAATTTAAATTTCATCTTGTTTGCATAGAACAATTTCTCGGTTCGTTTAAATCAAAGAGGGTTCAATTATCCGAAGTGCTTTTTATTTTAAATCTCACATAATTCGACTGTATATTGAAAATATTACAACTCATGTATGAGGATAAAATGAAAAAAAATGTGAATGAACTGTGAAAAATTAAAAAAACACACATACACACACACAAATTCAGTGCTAGTTTCAAAAAGGAGTCAATACATCAAGACAATGACAAATTTCCTCCATATGAAAAAAAAACACACACAAAGGCGAACCGAACCAAACATTAATATTCCGCTTAAGTTGTCAGGGTTCAAGAAATGGCTAAAGGAAACCCCTTCTCAAAGCGAAAGGCAGGCACACATCAAGTTAACAGTCAATCGTTGGATTGTGTGTGTGTGTGTGTGTGTGAATATTCATTCGTTAAGTGTTAACCGGATGTGTAAGTGTGGAAATTATT
Source organism: Hydrotaea cyrtoneurina (assembly GCA_958296145.1). Classification (NCBI taxonomy): domain Eukaryota; kingdom Metazoa; phylum Arthropoda; class Insecta; order Diptera; family Muscidae; genus Hydrotaea; species Hydrotaea cyrtoneurina. The sequence goes on along the minus strand of OY282516.1, from coordinate 62,605,353 downwards.
AGATATTTATTGAATTGTCGGAAAATCAAAACAAACCAAAGACAACTTAATTAATGACTTTCACAAGCCATCAGACGACGGTCATAATTGAAAACGAATGACAGACTGGCTGGCTTCACTCGTATCCATTCAAACATAAATCAAGTGGGGCCTAATCAAACGATACCGCCGGTAGCAAAATATATGTGTTTCGGGAAGAATGGGAAAATCTTGACAGAGTCAACTGTGGAAAATTGAGATTTTTCCCAGGGCTTTCCAAGAAACACTTAACATTTATTTATTTTAACTTTATGCAAATCTTAACAAGGAAATTCATATTTAAAAACCAAAAATGAACAAGAAGGAAGAAAACGATAAGCATACCAAAGACAATTTTAAAATGTAAACGTCATATTTGCTTAAGCATGAGTTTAACTCTTGTCATTTCGTTCTGTTGGTGTTTCTTCAAAGGCAAAACAAAACAAAAAACCAAACCTTTGCCGTTCTTTATTTTGAAGCAGCACTTGAATAAAATTCTTAACTTTTGCTGATGCATAAAATGGTGCTTAACTTCTGGACTTTTTGTTACTTTTTTTTCGGTACTTTAACAAAACCATCGTGTTTTTTGCGCCTGAGGACTCTTTTCATTTTGAGGTTCTGATGAAATGTCGCCTTCTTGGTATGAAGCTGCACAAACTTCTTAAGTAAATAAGCGACCAAAGAACAAAGGAATATTTTTGCTGACTATTTGTACAAAATAAAAGGTGTTTTTTTTTCTTTAGATTTTTTTTGCTGTCTCTTTTTTCTTTATCGAGTGTTTACTTTACATGAATAAAGTCATCAAGCTGTATTTTTGGTGGCTAAATATCAAAAAAAAAAAAAGAAGAAAAAACAGATACCACGTTGATGGTGCTGAGAAGTTTTGACGGAGAACGACAGTCATAGTAAAAATATTTTTAAAATCATTTATTGTTTATTTATATAAAAGTATTCTGTTTCGGCTTCATTATTTGTTGAAGGTTTGAGATTATAATTTACAGACAGTGGAGTGGACTGACAAGCAGTCTTTAAAGTAGTCGAGCGAAGTAGTGAAGAGACAAATTGTCAAAGGCAGAAAACATGAGTAATCAACTACCTGCCATTCACATCCATTTAGGATGACTAAAATTCCGAAGGAGACTCACATGAAAAGAAAAACAAATTATGTAAAAATTTTGATTATTAAAATTGTAGGCAAAGAGTCCGAATGTGAGGTCACAGCCATGGTTTAGGGCGGAAGTGGATGGACAAACAGATGGACTGAAAAATCGAAGGATATTCCATCGATTTTAGTTATGTACACATATCCCTCGATTTACGCTATAGATAGATGTTTCTGAGAATCGGAATTTGAAATTCTTTTTAGAAAAATCGAGTAAATAGAAAATAAAAATAATAAAAATTATGTATTTTGTATCAATGATTAGTCCAACTTTGTTTCTGTTAATAGAATCTGGAGATGTATCGAATGTGGGTTTAGCGAAAGTAAATATTAAAATACTTTTTTTGGCGAAGGAGAATGCAAAAATGCCTCGCATTCCTAGTTTCTATAATTTCAAACGTTGTGAGATTAGTAAAATCGTTTTACTTTGACCATCCAATTGTTATTAGTTGAGTACGATATAAAGGTCGACAAAAATATACAACAAGATAATTTATTATTTTGTTCATAAAAATAACCAACTTATAGGGTCCTTTACACACTACAAAAATGTTTTTTGCGAATGCAAAGGCAATTGTTTAACATCTCCAATAGAAACTCTGAAGACAATGCTGACTCTGGTTCAAATTACGAAATTGCCAGACGAATCACAGTTACTCAAATGAGTAAGGGAAGGCAAAAATGTATGGATGTAAAATAAAAATCTTAAAAAAATCATCTAAATCAAGTTTGTTTTTTTATAAATCCCTTAATTTACAAGTAACCCAAAAATGTAAAAGGGAAATCGGGTAAAAAAATCGCATATATCGACATTAATTCTAAATCCCTTAATTTACACGTAACCCAAAGAAGTCGTTTAAAAAAAATGCCGTGCAAATCGAGGGATAAGTGTATACCAAATTTTAATTGTAAGATCTGTGGCTTTATGATAAACTATTGGACACTTTTTGTATTTTTCGAATTCCTTTTTTTAAAAAAAAAAAGAAAAATTATGAAAAAAAAATATTTCGATTTAAATTTGTTTATAACTCTGAAACTGTCAATCAGATTAAGAGGCACTAACGCCATTGCATAAAAATAATGTTCTGATAATTTTTTAAAAAAATATTTCTAAAGAGTTTTCCAACAAGAGGTGATATTTCGATAGCTGTCACCTTTGAATCCTTTACTCTTTGACATTTGACAAGTAGAAACTGTGCCATCACTAAAAATGCAACGACAAACGCTTCACTACAAGAATGATGGCGCAAAACCAAAAACATTATTGGGTCGTCGTGAAGCATGCCTTGTCGGTCCACCTAATATTCATCATGTAATCGAAAACCTCCTCACAAATCACATGGTCCCATAACTGGTGAAATTTCCAATTTACAATGCACCTCATTGAATACATAATTTTACTTTTTCGTTCGTTTATAACAATTTAAAAGCCGTTATAACCAAAATCGAATAATATGTTTAAAGAAAAAAAAAAACGCACTGAAAGCTTTATTAATTGGCTATGACCAATCAAATTATTGGTATTATCTCGACGATTTCACATTTCTTCCATACAATATGAAATTCCACGCACCGCACAGCGTTTTCTCTCTCGATTACATAAAATCGACCAAATCGTTATTCATTGATGGGTTCCAAAAACAGCAACAACAAAAGCAAATGGCAACTACAACCACAACAAGTTTACATCTGGCTGTGTATATATAAAGTCGGGCACATCGATCACCAGTCAGTAGGCCTTGCCTAAAACTATTCAAATTAGTTTGAATAACTATTTCAAAATTGCTACAATTCCCACACATGTTTTAACGTACACAAAACAACGAGAAGAAACCCACCCAAAAAAAAAAAATAAAAACAAGAAGAAGACATAGAAAACACCAAATGGTTACAATCAATTGAAATTCACATGACTTGGTAGATTTGTTTTTTTTTTACCAAAAAAAAAAACTCAGTATTTCTTGTGCATACCAAATCATCACCGTCATCATCATCAAATTCACACCACATGTCACCTGGTTGTTTTTGTTGTTCACAGCAAAAAGTGTTAAAATGTTTGTGATTTTGTTAGGAATTATGTTGTGCGTATGTCTGTGGTGTTTTGGATTTTCTGGAAATGACAGCATTATTAGGTTGACGCGCCTCTGCTTATGAAGAAAGACCCAAAGATATGATCAGCGGGCGAAAAAAAAAACCACCAACTCTGCCGGTGGTTAACTCCCGAAGAAACAAATATCAGTTTACCTTCTGAATAGTACATACATTAAATACACTTTGCAGTAGCAGGGCTTGCATTCATTCATTCAGCCGCTTGTCAAGCCCAGCACACGTTGTTGTCAAGCAGATAATTGAAACGAAAAACAAATGACTTAAGCAACAAAAACCTGTTGAAATGGCAAAACTTGCAAAAATGTCAGCAACTAATCAAGATTTCTTTGAAATGTTTTTTTTTTCTGACAAATCTGTTAGTTTAGCAACTGGCATGACAAATCCTAAATGAGTGTAAACAGAATTCGGTAAACAGTAGCCAAATGTCGGTATTTTTATTTATCCGTTTTGGTGGATTCTTAACAAACAAAAGACTCAAGTCACAAACTTCCTAGAGTTCATATAATCTGAATATTTAATTTCAATAATGATGTCATTTTGCAGTTTAATTTCAAGTTTATGAGATAATAAATTCGGTGCAAAATCTATGCTGTGAGATACGAAAAGAATTGTTTTATTTTTAATGTCACTAAACTGTCGCTTCAAAAAATCATTCGGTCAGCCATCATTTTGTTGGATAATTCTGACATTTCTAACTGGTTCGTTTTGAAATTTCGCAAAACTGTAGTTATTTCCGCAATTAGATGCCGGGAAGGAAATACTGAATTTTCGATATAGGGATCAAGTGGAAAAAGACCGGAATACCCATGGCATTAAGATCTGAAGAGGGCTTTGAAAACACTCTGAATAAGACCAGACCGACACTGGGATGTATGGGCCATCATATCTAAACAAATTAGGTTAAATGGATGGCCCTCTCGTGAAAGCCCGCGGAGGACCAGAATTGGCCCATTGTGTTACTCCAGGTTAGAGGATTAGCGGAGAGAAGGAGGAAGTATGAACAAGCACGGGCTTACCGCCATTTTGGTATTTCGATAGATTTTGGGGAAGGAAGTCGTATTAACACTGCCAGTTATTCAAGGTTATTAAGGAACTTGTCCGCAAAGTGAGTGGGTCGACGTTCCTGTAGACCAGAGCAGAGTCTTGGTAAACGTTCAACAGGTTCTTTTTCTTATGTGTCCTTGGAATATCTACAGTAGTACGTCGGAGATGTAGAAAATAAAATAAAATAAAATAAAATAAAATAAAATAAAATAAAATAAAATAAAATAAAATAAAATAAAATAAAATAAAATAAAAAAAATAATATAAAATAAAATAACGTAAAATAAAAAAAAAAAAAATAAATAAAATTATATTAAAATAAAAAAAAAATAATATGAAATAAAATAAAATGAATTAAAATAAAATAAAAAAAATTAAAATAAAATAAAATAAAATTAAAATAAAAAAAATTATAATAAAATAAAGTAAAGTAAAGTAAAATAAAATAATATTAAAATTAAATTAAATTAAAATAAAAAAAAAATAATATGAAATAAAATAAAATGAATTAAAATAAAATAAAAAAAAAATTAAAATAAAATAAAATAAAAAAAAAATAATATGAAATAAAAATAAAAAAAATAATATAAAATAAAGTAAAATAAAATATAAAAAAAAAAATAAAATAAAAAAAAATTAAAATAAAATAAAATAAAAAAAAATTAAATAAAATAAAATAAATTAAAAGTAAAATTAAAATTAAATTAAAATAAAACAAATTAATATAAAATAAAATATAATAAAAAAATAATATAAAATAAAATAAAGTAAAATAAAATAAAAAAAATAATATAAAATAAAAAAAATAAAATAAAATAAAAAAAATAATATGAAATAAAAATAAAAAAAATTATATAAAAATAAAATAAAGTAAAATAAATCAATATTATATTTATAACATATTTTAACATATTTTCGTAATTTATTTGCATTACTTGGAATTATAAAAGTTGCCTGCTTGCCTCAATACTGCCTTTTAGTCGCTGAGGTCAATATTTCAAACGAATGAAATTAATGTACAAATAAATTTCCATATAAAAAAAAAAACAAAAAAAGCCCAACGTCCTACAGTGGTCCATTCCATTTCCATCGGCCAAAAGTCTGCAACTTTTGATCTGGTAGACATTTTTCAGTTCTGTAAGAAATTTGTTGTAGGCGTTTTGAGAATAAAAAATAGGTTTTTTTTCTTTCTCAAATCGGCAATTAGATAGACTCCGATTTGGATACAAGTTGGCATTAGAAAATGGAAATTTTGCTGAACGTTTCACCTGCGTGCCTAGTTTTCAAAAGTTAATGAGAAACAAATTATTAATTCACATTTTGAGACTACAAATAAAGGACGTTTTGCACTAAATGTTCCCTATTTTTCAATTTGTGGAATTTCTGGCGAGCAACAGATGGGGAACTCTTTCACATTTCCCCATCTCCTAACTGTCGCATTTTGTGGTGGTCCAAAGGGATTTTTCTTTTTGTTTCAAAATCGATATTTTTAAATTAGTTGCTTCAACCAAACTGTATTCGATGGAAATAAAATGTTAATGTCATAATAAATAGGGAAAATCACTTTTGGAATAAAACAAGGTTTTTTTTTAAAAAAATAAAATAAAATATTTTTTAACATAGTCTGCTTTTAACTCAATACACTTTCTTTTTAAAATTTTTACAATTTTTGTATCCCTTCCAGAAAATAGGATTTTTCGACGTCCAAAAAATCAAAAAGACTTTGATCAATAATTCCATCGTTGGAGCTGAATCTGTTTGCGCCGAGACATTTCTTTAGGTTTGGAAATGGGAAATAGTCACTAAATCCGGATGAGGTACCAATTCGTAATCCAATTCATATAATTTAGCCACTGACACTAGGGAGTCCAAAAAACAAATGTTTTTTTTTTTGGCTCAACCTGATTTTGACAGCTTATGGTGTAAAGTATTTTTGAGAATTTTTTTTCAGATTTTTCGAAAAATGTTTAGAGGGGGAGCTCTAAACATTTTTCGAAAAATCTGAAAAAAAATTCTCAAAAATACTTTACACCATAAGCTGTCAAAATCAGGTTGAGCCAAAAAAAAACATTTGTTTTTTGGGGGGGGGGGAATTCGGGTTTTTCCGTATTTCAAGCCCAAGTTAGTCAATACAAAGCACTTTAAAAGTCGTTGAGTCAGCATTTCAAAAGAAAAAAAAGTTCGTGCTTTAATTTGATGTATATAAATCATAAGTTTTGTAATTTTTTGTACCCGTTTAGATGTCACATATACAATTTTTGGGGAAATTTTACATAAACTAAAAAAAAAACGTTACATAACTTTGAAAAATGTCAAGAAAGTGTAAAAAAAACTAATGATGCAGTTTTAAAGCCGGTAATTAAAGTTTCTCATGGAATGTTAAGGGAAATAAGTAAGTAATTAAAGTTCTAAGTAATTTGAAAAAAAATAATTGTTAATATTACTCCAGTCATTTTAAAGTTATGAGCTCTAAACATTCACTACTTTCAAAATAAATTCGGATTATTTTCCAAATGAAATAAGTTTGTTTCTCCACAAATCTCTATATTTATTTCGAAATTACAATACAAAGTTAAAAACCCAAAAAAAAACTGCATTGCAAACCCTTTCGCAAACCCACTATGTTTACTGGGTTCAACAATTACACACGACATCTGACACAGACAACAGGTTGAAGAACTAACACGTGCATGTGTGTGTGTGAGTGTGTAATTTGCATACGTCTCTTTGGTATTTTTTAATATGAAGGAATGAAGGAAGCAAATGCAAGAATGAGAAGTACTCGCAATATTTGCTCATCAAAATTGTTGTCGTTAGTTTCGTTTCAGTCTTCAATATTGACAACGACCCAAACTAAAGTGTGGAGAAGACAACGAAAACAAAAACCAAAACGCATGAAATCCACACTCGTCGTCGATGTTGGCGATGGTGGTGTATCCACCAGCCAGCAGAGTGAGTGACTCCTCCAACGCCGCCACCACAACAGCCATTGACAAAAATCACTTGTCGTTATTGTATTTCACCTAAAGAGGCAACAAACCCAAAGGTAAATACAAATAAGTGTTGCTTGCGTTTATTTTTATTTTTATTTTTCTTGTTTGTTGTTGTTGTGGCCGGAGTCTCTCGATCTTGTTGGGGCCAGAGCGTTTAAGTCAACAAGATATTTATTATGCAACAAGCGTCTTTGCGTCTTCTTCTTTTTGATTTCAAGTTGATTTTCGGTGTGTGTGTGTGTGTGTCGCACTCACACTCTCAAATGTGTCAGACATTCCGACATAAGTACCGCGACCAATGAAACGTGGATCATATGAAAACCACAATCAGGTAGGTATGGGGCCCAAAGTATTCCCGAGTACCTGAATGTATGACAATTTTATTATTTTGTGTGTGTGTGTGAGTGTGTGACATTACGGCTTTAAGCCATTAGTCTATATTAACAGGTGATTTGGCAAAAAGCAAGCAAAAATACAAAACTTTCAAACGAAAAAAAAGGCGTAAAACAACACACATCGCTGGAGAATTGTCAAGTTTGAGGAAAGATTATTATCTTGGGGAGTGAGTTATGTGCTGGTTGAACAAAACAGAACAGAACAATCTTATGATTGAGGTCGGCGCTTGACGGGCACATGAGTCAAATACGGAAACAAATCATGATGGTTTATATATTTGATTTGAATAACCAACAGACTGGAGTTTAAGAATTTCATCCTTTTTTTGTCTGTGTCACACATCAATTGTGAAGGAAAGTGTTTAAAAAAAAGTTACTAAGATGATTTCCTTTGCTGAAATGCCATTTTGATGGACACGGCGGAACTAATCTTCATTTGGAATGATATAAAGTTTTTACTTTTTAATACCTACAGTTTCAATGGAATTGGGAGCGGGGGTTAACGTTGTGTTTTCACCCAAGACAGAAGGTGATTGCCCTGGTGATCCGTACAATGAAATTCATAAATAGCTTTTAATATCTTTGTCAAGTTTAGCAAAATTAAAATATTAAAAATGCATTAAGTTATAAATTCATAAAAGCGAATTTCACGACATTAGATCACTGGAAATTATGTTCGTATTTTTGTCTTCAAATGCGATAGGAAATCATTTTATGGGAAAGAGGAAAGAGGGAGGTTTTGTCTTCAAGTTAACTCTATTTGTGCCATTGTAATATGTTGCAAACCAACAAAACCCAAAACTTTGAAATGACAGGAGTAAAATTAGCAATTTTTTTCTTCAATTTACTTAGAATTTTTCCAGCATTAAACCTGCACTTTCATGCAATTTTTTAAAGTTATGAAATCTTTTTTATAGAGTGAAATAACAGCATCGAATCTTGAAGGCCATAACTTTGAAAAGCAAACACGATAATTTTTTTCAAATTACTTAGAATTTTTCCAGCTTTAAAACTGCATTATTAGTTTTTTACACTTTTATGAGATTTTTCAAAGTTTTGTAACGTTTCTTTATTAATTTATGTAAAATTTCCCCAAAAATTTTATATGTGACAACTAAACGTGCAAAAAAATTACAAAACTTATGATTTAAATGCAACAAATTAAAGCTTGAACATTTTTAGTTGGAAATAATGACTCAATGACATTGAAAATGCTTTGTATTGACCAACTTGTGCTTTAAATACGGAAAAACTCAGAAAATCGGAATTTTCCGCAGTAACTTCGGATCACTATTGATATTAATACTGGCGTAGGTATTTTATTTTACATTACTCAGTCTCGAAAATAAATTTACTTTATATGGTAATTAAATAAAATTAAAAATTAAAATAAAATTAAAAATAAAACATAAATATTAAAAAGCAAAAATTAAAAATATAAAATAAATTAAAAATATTTATATTTTATAAATTAAATATAAAAAATTAAAAATAAGACGAATAAAAACAAACAAAAAATTGTTTAAGAGAATTGGTCTCCTTAACTTCAAGGGCTTTGACTTAAAGATTCGAGTAATGAAAGTTCCACTGTACATGGAAATATAAAATGTAAATTGTAAAATATAAAACATAAAATATTAATTATAAAACATAAAATATAAATTATAAAAAATAAAATATAAAATATAAATTATAAAATATAAATTATAAATTATAAAATATAAATTATAAAACATAAAATATAAATTATAAAATATAAATTATAATATATAAATTATAAAATATAAATTGTAAAATATAAATTATAAAATATAAGAAATGAAATATAAAATATAAAATATAACATATAAAATATAAAACATAAAATATAAATTATAAATTATAAAATATAAATTATAAAACGTGAAATATAAATTATAAAAAATAAAATATAAATTATAAAACATAAAATATAAATTATAAAACGTGAAATATAAATTATAAAAAATAAAATATAAATTATAAAACATAAAATATAAATTATAAAAAATAAAATATAAATTATAAAATATAAATTATAAAATATAAATTATAAAATATAAATTGTAAAATATAAATTATAAAATATAAATTATAAAACATAAAAATTAAAAATATAAAATAAATTAGAAAATATTTATATTATATAAATAAATTGAATGAAAGTTCCACTGTACATGGAAATATAAAATGTTAATTATAAATTATAAAACATAAATTATAAAATATAAATTATAAAATATAAATTATAAAACATAAAATATAAATTATAAAATATAAATTATAAAAAATAAAATATAAATTATAAAACATAAAATATAAATTATAAAATATAAATTATAAAATGTAAATTGTAAAATATAAATTATAAAATATAAAAAATAAAAAATAAATTATAAAACATAAATATTAAAAAATAAAAATTAAAAATATAAAATAAATTAAAAAATATTTATATTTTATAAAAAAAATTTATAAATTAAATATAAAAATTAAAACAAAATTTTTTTTAAAAGAATTGGTCTTCTTAACTTCAACGGCTTTGACTTAAAGATTCGAGTAATGAAAGTTCCACTGTACATGGAAAATCTTCGAAAAACTAAGAAAAAAAACCTGCATTGACTCTTAAGAGAACGTTAAAATGCAAAGTTGACACATTTTTTCACTACCTTGACTGCAACTGCCAACCTTTACTAAGTCGTCTTTCTGTTGCCGCGACGGTTAAGGTTGCAAGCTTACGTTTTGCTTTGTCCTTGTACAAGAATTTTTGTTGTTGTTGTTGTGCGTAATCGATTTAGCTCTCTGCCTAAAAACCCGAAGTGGTATTAGGAGATTTTTGAAATATTTTGTTTGATACGAAATTAGTTATTAGGAGAAATTCATTATCGTTAATAAAACATTGAAGGCCGTATAGTAAAAAGTAGTTTACTTGTAGAACGTGGAAATCTTTTTTGTTTGCGGTTTTATGAAATTCCCGACTAAGTGGCTTGAATTGAAATAATAATTTTCTTGGATACAATAGTGGGGGCCAATTGTTTTCAAGGAAACTAAACAAATTTTTTTCTAGTTATTTACCAATGAAAACTATCTTTTCACTAGCATATTCTGTTCATTTTAGAAAGACAGTAAATTTTCTAAACTCAGCATTTTGATAATTTGTACCCCCACCTCACATACCGGCTTACGTCTGTCTGTCAGTCTGTCTCTATTTTACTTAACGTAGAGTAACGATTTAAAAGAATTTTTATGAATGAAAATAGTTTCTGTGACTGCTTCTTTTTTTTGTCTGTTGTTGTTGTTGTTATTGTATTTTGTATGCTTAATATGGTGTTGTTGTGCTGGTCATTACAATTGTCTACAGCGCTTTGAAAAGAAACGACACAACAAAAACAATAACAAAAAATAGAAATTCTTACACACGCCTTTTAAAATGAACTGCAGGCAGGCAAACACCAGCAGCACCCATCCATCCATCAAATTATTGGGGAAGTCATTATTATGACAATCACATACAAACGGTAAAAATATATTTATGTATGTAAGCGTATGTAAATATGTAGAAAATTATAAAATATTTATATATTGTCTCTCGGTCTCGCTAGGAGCGAAAAAGCATAGGCTGACTTTCGAAAAGAAATAAGAAAAAAAAACGCATAAAACTCGCTACAGACAATTGCTGCAATTGCTGTAAAGAAATGCAAGACAACTATTATAAATGAAAGCTTTTTCCAGTATTTTATTTTTTTCACCATTTGTCTGCGAGTTTTTGTGCTTTTCGAAAGACGCGCTATTTGATAATGTTGTAAAACAGACAGTGGAAGAAAGAAACAGCAACCAACAAACAAAGAAGAAAATATTCATTTTTGCGGTCAATCACCTAAACGTGTTAGTGATTGCAACAAAAAGATAAATAAACAAATACACACATACACTCCGACACACACGCACAGCCGACCAGATATTCGTAATTATTTGAAAAATCACAACAAACCGAAAGAAGACAAAAATATTTACTAATCCGCTTCGATGAGATAAATAACAGCTTAACTGTTATTAACCAAATCTATTACAATGACAACAACAACAAAAAAAATTGTCTTTTAATTTGTTAGCCCAACAAATACATAGACATATATTGCCAAAAAACATAAAATAAAAAAAACACAGAATTGCTAGATCGTTTGTGAGTGGGAAGTTTTTGAGACGTTTTACCACAAACTTTAGTCAGATTGTGTGATTTCGTTGGTAGTTATTTGCTGCTTCTCGTTTTGTGTTTGATGTATTTCCAAATCGTGACTTTAGTCATCTACATTTTATGTAGACAACAAACAACCTACTCGGTTCGTTGTTTTACTTTCATGTTTAAAGGCACAGCCCAGCCCCCGCAATTGTAATCACCGGCATCTCAACATGGGTTAAGCAAATCAAAATCTTGTCGATGGTTGTTAACGCATTTTATATTTGCTTTCGTTGCGGTTAATAAGGAACATTTGTTTTATTTCGACACGTGCCGGTCTGGGAATACAACTCACGATCTTTTAATGTTTTACAAACCAAGCACAGAGTCAGAGCGAGCCCGATCGCCAGCCAGCCAGCCAGTCCTCGTTAATGACTTCCTGTCTCGTGTTTTTTTTTTAGATATTATTATTGTTGTTGTTGCACTTAGACCACCTATGCGGTGTCCAAATATTAGGCATTGGGGGGGGCGGTCTAATTCCCCGAAATTAAAAGAGAGTTATTTTCGAATGCCCAAACAAAAGACTCAAGACACGAACCTATTAAAAATATATTAAACTCAATTGAACTGGTAAGATATTACGCTGGATGGTGTGAGTGGATATTCCGGTCATTCATGTCACGACCAAACAAATCTGTTGGTGGTCCGTCTAAAGGAAACAAAAGACTTAAGCCACAAACGGGGGTGAAATTTTCTGATTTGAAGTAAACAAAAAAAAATCATTTAAAAAAAGGTTAACTAAATTTCTTTCTATAAAGCATAGAAAAAAAATAGGGAAAATATTGTATAGAAAGAAGAAGAAGAAGACATGATATTACATACGGAATGATAAGCACAAAAAAACCGCGCAATTATTCGCTTGCGAGGTACATTTATTAATTCTCATATTTTTCCCATAAATAATCGTGTGTGATCGAAAGCAGTTGAAATATCATAAAAATAATAAATCAACTTATCCAATATAATATAAATAAAATACAAGTATTTGAGCCAAAGAAGAGGATGCTCGACCAATATTCGTAGCTTTGAAGAAGGGACTAACCCGAATAGTAACTTTCAGAAAATTTTTCGAAATTTTTTTTTTAATTTAATTTTTTTAGATCCTTTTGAACCAGGAACTCTAAAAGTACAAAAAAAAAAAAAAAATTAAAAAATTCTAAACATTTTTTTGTTCTCATTTTTTTTTTTTTAACACCAAAATTTTCAAATTTCGAAAATTTGAATAAACAGCAAAATTTTTAAATGTAAAGGGAGATATGCGGCCTGTAAAATTTTCAAAACATTTTTTTCTCTCATTTTTCCTTTAGGGAAACTACATTTTTTTATTTCAACACCAAAATTCCGAAAATTTCCAAATTTCTCAGGAAAAGTTTTGACCTCTACAATTTTTAAAAAAAATTTTGTTTTCCTTATTTTTCCCTTTCGAACGTCAACGACACCTCTTGCCGAAGTGTGACTTTTTTTTTATTTCAACACCAACATTTCAAATACTTCCAAATTTCTCAGGAAAGGGTAGAACATCTCTAAAATTTTTTAAAAAAAAATACAGTTTTCCTTATTATTCCCTTGTTAAGGATCGTCAACGAAACCTCTTGCCGAGTGTGACATTTTTTTTTTTATTTCAACACCAAAAATTCAAAAGTTTCCAAATGTTCTCACGAAGAATTGCGACCTCTAATATTTAAAAAAAAGAAGTTTTCTTTGTTAATGTTTTCTCTTTTCTAGTGCGACCTCTAAAATTTAAAATAAATATAGTTTTCCTCATTTTTCCTTTTTTAAGGATTGTAAAGTTTGAAATTTTTTTATGTCAACACCAAAAATACAAAAATTTCCCAAATTTCTCAGGAAGAAGTGCGACCTCTAAAATTTAAAAAAATGTTTTCTTAATTTTTCCCTTGTTAAGGATCGCCAAGCAGATCTCTTACCGAGTGTGACTTTTTTATTTCAACACCAAAATTTCGAAAATTTCCAAATTTTAAATTTAAAAGAAAAAATGTTTTCATTTTTAAGGGTCGCCAACTACATCTTTTTTCTAGTGCGACCTCTAAACTTTAAAATAAATATAGTTTTCCTCATTTTTCCTTTTTTAAGGATTGTAAAGTTTGACATTTTTTTTATTTCAACCAATTAAAAATTCAAAAATTTCCAAAATTCTCAGGAAGAAGTTCGACCTCTAAAATTTACAAAAAAAATGTTTTCCTTATCTTTCCCTTGTTAAGAATTGCCAACCAGATCTCTTACCGAGTGTGATATTTTTATTTCAACGCCAAAATTTCAAAGGAAGAGGAGCGACCTCTACAATTTAAAAAAAAAATGTTTACCTTATCTTTCCCGAGTCTGAAATTTGTTTTTATTTCACTCCAAAAAGTTTGTTTCGTAAATCATTTGTTATTTTCTGTTTCGCTTCGTTTGTTATGGAAAAAAGTTTGTTTCTTAAGTCTTTTGTTTAATATTGTAAAGTTCAAAATTCAAATATCACGGAACTTCTAGTCAATCTCTCACTGTAAAAATTAACCACATTCAGATTCACTGTTAATTTGGCATATCTGAAGCGTGAAAGTGCAATGTAAATACAACAGGGCCAAAACAATTTGGCCACAAGACAAACACCAGCAGCAACACCGCCAGGCAGCTCATGAAAATGGTGAAAATATGTTTTCAACAAACGCCTCAAGTGGAGGAGGTTAAGGTTTTTCAGATAAACATCAGCCAAGAAGAAGAAGACGAAAATGAGAAATGCACATGTTATGCAAATGACAGCAACAACAACAACAACACCAATGCAAACAACTAACAATGGCCGCATAGACATGTGGCGATTTATTACATACACTCATCGCACAAGGCCCAAGCCCAAATAGGAAGTTGGGTATCCAAACAACAGCAAATTTAATTAATAATTAAGAAGATGATGATGAAGAAGAAGAAAATAAATCATATTTTGTTGATTTTTTTTTTATATAACCCAAACCGACGGCACAGCCCTTAAGGTGGAAACACACACACACACACACAAAAGATATTTAATGAGCAAAATTTACATTTTTAGGAAACGTTTTTAAATTTTGCCTCAACAGCAGCCAACACTACAAATCTCCACATGTTTCCAATGCATACACGCTTCCTCCGTCATCGAGCAAGCGCCGGCAATGGCGGCATCGACTGCGTCTTAGGCACTAATGATGCAATAGAGGATGAATGGATAATTAATGCAAAAATAACTTCCAAAGACAGTAGAAACTCTTATAATCAATCATTTTCTCATAAAAAACTAAAAACTTTGCGTATCGGTCTTTCAAAACCTTAATATGCCGTTACTAAATGAATGAAGAGAGAGAGAGTGAGGAAAAAAACGCCAAACTAAAACTTAGTTCAGATTAACATTTTTTTCTTGATTTTTAATTTTTTGCTCAAAAAAAAAACAAAGATGTAACATGTTTTTGTTTGTTTATTTCTTCTTCATCGTCTTCTTGTTGGCTTTCAACAAATGCTTTTTTGACACGCATTGAATTTTTTTTTGGGGGGGGGGGGGAGCTCTGAAGTAGAAAGACCTCAACGTCGTTTTTGGTTTCTTTTGTTTTCAAGGTTTAACTTTGGCTTAATAACTTTTAATTAAGGAAAATATGTGAATGTTTGGCGGTGCATCTCCATGCCAGTGCAACTAATTTCATAAATATTTATTAAAAGCTTTTGGAATTTCTTTGTAAACAAAATCAGCCCACGAAAATGTGTAAATTAAACAATAATAACATTTTGTTAAATGGAAAAGGTGTGTAATTTATATAGGAAGTGTTGGAATAAATTCATAATTTTAAATATTACACCGGTTTCCATTACGGACTTGGGTATTTATAGAAATATTGTGTCTTATGACTTCTGGGACATTCTTAACATCACTTCATTTCTTGAGACCTTGTGAAATTTTGGTACAGGCTTTGCATGTGAATGGAGATTTGTGACAGCAACATTTTTTACGTCAACACATTCGGCACTGCCAGAGATCTACGGCACGGTGACAGCTTGCGGTGCAGCATCTTCAAATCACACTGATGCAAAAAATATTACAAAAGGTGGAATTGATTAAACATGGGCTGAGTAAACCCCCCGCAGCCACATTCCCCAGGCTTATATGGACGGCACTGACTTCAGCGGGAAAATAGAATGGAATGCAACTGATGCTTTTTCCAGAATCGATAACGAACCGCCGTAGATCTGTCAGAAGGTGAACGAGGCCATTACAAAAGTCGTGCTTGAAACTTTCCAAAAAAAACCCCTTGCTACGACAGACATGCCACATAGTGGAGGCCGTCCGATGCAACGGCGTCGAGATAGTAGTAGAAGCCTTGGCTTAGCTTGATTCTAAATGTCTCCTTATTATGATGATCTCATAACAAAAAACCCTACGGGCCATATACGTTACCTCCTCTACTATCTCCCGCTCCATCAATTCTCCTCTATTATTGTGTTTTTACTTAAATCAGTTGCAGGAATTTCTCTTAAGCGGTGTTCGTGTCACATAAGTTTGAGTCTTTGAATTGGAAATGTTTTTCACACAAAAAGATTTTTCAATAAAGCGGATTTTTATTTAAGCCAAGTGCAGTGCATGGGAAAATCACCCAGACCTTATTTAATTATCAAAAAAAAAAAAATTAAAATAAAAATAAAATAGCAATAATTTTATTTTTTTAACTAATATTTTATTTATTTGAGGTTGTTACTAATATCTATTTTTAATTAAACAATAATTATATAAAAATAAAAATATATTTCACAAAAAAATATTTTTTTTTTCAAAAAAACAAAAAAAATTTAACATTCGTAAAATAGCAATATTTATTTTTTTAACTAATATTTTATTTAGTTAAGGTCGTTACTAATATTTATTTTTAATTAAACAATAATTATATAAAAATAAAAATATATTTTATAAAAAAATATTTTTAAAAAAAAAAAAAAAAAAAAAAAAAAATCGTAAAATAGCAATAATTTTATTTTTTAACTAATTTTTTTGTTTACTTAAGGTAAAGGTCTTTTTATTTTTTTACAAAAATATCCAATATTTTTAAATTTTTAATTCTTTATTTAATTCAATATTTTTTTTTCTTTACTAAGAGCCTTGGTAGGCGAGTTTGTAGCGTGCTTGCCTTTAAATTTAAAAAAAAAAACAGTTTTCCCCACTTTTCCTTTTTAAGGATCGCCAGCTACATCTCTTGCCGAGTCTGACAGTTTTTTTTTTATTATTTTAACACCAAAATTTCGAAAATTGCCACATTTCAAAGGGGGAGATGCGACCTCTGAATTTTTTTAAAAAAAAAACATAGTTTTTCTTATTTTTCCTTTGTGTGACATTTTTTTTATTTCAACACCAACATTTTGAAAATAGCCAAATTTCAAAGGAGGAAGTGCAACTTGTAAAATTTTTAAAAAAAAAAAATTGTTTTCTTTATTTTTCCTTTTTTAACGATCGCCAGCTACATCTCTTGCCGAGTGTGACATATTTTTTTATTTCAACACCCAAAATTTCGGAAATTTGCAAATTTCAAAAGAATTACTTAATAAATACTCTTTTTGTTATTAATTTTTTTAAATTTCTAAAGACTATTTTTGTTATTAATCTTTTATTGTAATGTAAAAGCAAGAGGTTTTTGAATTTATTCCCAACCGTGTTTTTTTTGTCATAACATTTTAAATTAATTTGGTTCCAGTTTGGCTTAATGTCATATCGAAACAATGCTGGGGATTTTGTATTTTCGTTATTAATTTTTTTAAAATTTTAAAAAAAATAATAACAATCATTTTTTAAAATTTTAAAATACTCTATTATTATTTTTTTTAAATATATAACGACTATTTTTGTTATTAATTTTTAAAATTTTTTAAAGCCCCTTGTTTTGTAATTAGTAGGTTGAGAAAAAAATAACTTTTTTGAATGTAAAATCAAGAGATTTTTGATTTTATTCCCAACAGTTTTTTTTTGTAATAAAATTTAAAATTAATTTGCTTTTAGTTTGGCATGAAGTCATATAGAAACAATGCTGGGGGTTTTGTATTTAATAATTTTTTTAAAAAAATTTTAATTAAATAAAAGAAATATAAAATAAAAATATGCTCTTTCGAAACGGTTTCAGCCTTTAGATTCCACTAGCCAAAATTAAGTTTAAGTGTCTCGGGATTTTGGTGTGTCAATTTCAAAAGGTGCAAATTTAACTAGAGTTTAACCCACAGATTCGTAAGAATTTAAAAAACCTTTGTTAAGAAAATTGTGTGACAATTGTTTTTGTATTTTCAAAAATTGTTCTTCTCAAAGGCTGTTTTTAATTTTTTACGAATACGGTATTTATTAAATTTCAAAAGTTTTTAATGGCAAATAGTTTAAACTGCTAGGCATGTAACGACGAGGCTGTAACCCAATTTTCACCTCTATCCTTATGGTTTGCACAAAATACCAACGATTGCCAAAAACAAAAGACTTAAGGCACAAACTCCTAATGCAACATCTGTCTGCCTCTCCCTCTTTGGACATTTTCAACGCAACACAATTGGAAAAATAAGCCATTATCTTTTAAAAATGATCGCTCATGCAACTATAATGATAACAAACGACCGACTAAATGCCTGTTTTAAAAACATCTAAGCAATATTTAGCCCTTGCCAGTCATCTTCTGCTTCTGCTTCTGATTTCGTTGACCGATAATGTTTATATAGCTAATGATTTTGAGCAAAAGTAGAAAAAGAAAAACACACACACACGCACACAGCAAAGAAAAGAAATCATAAACGTTTTGTTGCTGGATAAATTTCGATGGACTGAAATGACCACGTCATCGTGGCCAACAATAACAATGACTGAATACAGAAATGTTATTAAATACAAAAAGAAATTGGCTTCAAGACGAAAAATACGAAAATCATCTTCAATTTCACAGAGATCAACGAAAACCCACAAGCAGCCGATGAAGAGATGAAGATAGCCATCATTATCACAATACACACATCACATTACATTGCAATCAAATAGAAATAGAAACAGTAACAGTAACAGAAAATGAAATTATATGGTGGTTTATTGTTTTCGGTTAGGGGCCTCTTGCCGCCCCAATACCATCCATATATCTGTCGATTCTACAGTCTAAACATATACAGACATAACCCTAATAATCAAAATAATGAAAAGATGAACAGATTTTGATTAGTTGTTGCGGCCTTTGTGTCCATTTCGAGGCACATTCGGGCGGATCGTCGAGTATTTAATAAATTATCTAGAGTTGAAATGGCTACAACACCAGCTATGGACACAGCAAACGTTTATAGACACCAACACACATGCACACCGTATGAAACAATTGAAGCGTAAATAGTTTCTTTTTAAACTGCCATGCATTTGAATTAAATTCACTTACAATTATGTCTCGTGACGGTGTGTGTGTGTTGGTGGTGATCGCATATTTTTTTCTTGAAAACGAAAGCGAAATGTAACATTTTCTCCTCCAATCATTATGGCACATGTTTTGCTGTATATTTTCAAAATATTTTCATTGAAAACGCTTTGATTTTGTTTTTTTTTTCGAAAACAAAAAAGAAACAAAGCTTTTATTTTTACTACAGGTTTTCTTTCTTACAGCCAACGCTAGAAACCGTCACAGTGACTGTTGGCGGTGGTGGTGAGTGGTAGACATCATGATTTCGCTTTCGTTTGTTGTTACGTTTGTAAACGCAATTTTTTTTTGGAATAGAAAACAAAAATGTCTGCTTGACTGCATTTATTCAATAGTCCCCCCCCCCCCCCCCAAAAAAAAGGTAACTCTTGGCATATAAATGAGATGGTTTTTTTTTTTTGGTATGAAAAATGCGGAAAATATATGTGTGTGTTTAAATATCAATAAATATTTATAAAGCTGAATGAAAATAATTTTGAAAAATCATCGTAGGAGTTAACATATATGGGGAAAAATGTTTTGTTAAATTGTTAAATGTTCAAATATGTTAAAGGCAAGACTTTTTCATAACAAACACACACACACACACATAAAAACGTACGATTTGATACACATACTTGATAGATTGGCTGTGGTTTTAAAATGTGTAATGTGTTTTCATATGAACGACTCAAGACACATACTTGAGGAGATTTTCATGGAGTTAACATAAAGTGTGTGCAAACGAAAGACTTAAGACACATACTTGAAAAAATTGCAATGCTTTTAAAACAATGTGTGTGTGTTTGTGAAAGAGTCAAAATACCCATAATTGATCATAGTTTTCAAAGACTCAGGACACATACTTGATTAGTTTTCCCTAGTTTAACGCACTTGGTGCCACAGCCCGGGAAACGGTGAACAATTCTAGGGAAACTCAGTAACGAAATTTGACAAGAGATAAACTTTTAGTTTAAATCCAAAAAAAAAAAAAAAATATAAAAAAATAATCCGGCACTAAATGAATAAAGATTAGAATAATAGGTGTGTTTTGGGCATAGAAAAGACTTAAGACACATACATTAACGCCTTTTTCCAGAGTTAAAGAGTATACAGTTTCTTCTTTCCAAATCCGCTGAGAAATTTAAAATCATTTCATTAAAACACAGAGAAAAATCCATTTTAGACCACAGGTGTCTTTGAACCAAATTCGATTCATGACGAAAGAGTTAAACAATCGCTTTGCAATTTTATATGGGTTAATATTTTTCCAAAACTACTTCTGGAATTGCATATGGACTACATGGCCACATCCCTGCGGGTACCTCCCACACAAATCCTCTATTTCGCCCACTTTAGAAATGGTGTAATAATAGCACTACGCTCTATTCGATCTTGGCCAAATTCTGTATTTAGTAAAGCTCTAACTGGAGAAAGTTTCGGACAAAAACTTGGAGGCCTGGCAACGCCCCTTCGGGTACCTCCCATACGAATGTACCAAACCGCCCACCTTGGAAATCGTGTAATTATATCAATACGTCCAGCTCGATCTTGCCCAAATTATGTATTTAGTAAAGCTATAGCTGGACAAAGTTTCGGACAAAAACTTGGAAGTCTGGCTACGCCCCTTCTGGTACCTCCCACACAAATCTTCTTTTTCGCCCACTTTAGAAATCGTGTAATACTATCAATAAGCCCAACGTGATCTTGCCAAAATTCTGTATTTAGTAAAGCTATAGCTGGACAAAGTTTCGGACAAAAACTTGGAAGTCTGGCTACGCCCCTTCTGGTACCTCCCACACAAATCTTCTTTTTCGCCCACTTTAGAAATCGTGTAATACTATCAATAAGCCCAACGTGATCTTGCCAAAATTCTGTATTTAGTAAAGCTATAGCTGGACAAAGTTTCGGACAAAAACTTGGAAGTCTGGCTACGCCCCTTCGGGTACCTCCCACACAAATCCTGTATTTCGCCCACTTTAGAAATGGTGTAATAATATCAATAAGCCCAGCTCGATCTTGCCCAAATTATGTATTTAGTAAAGCTATAGCTGGACAAAGTTTCGGACAAAAACTTGGAGGTCTGGCCACGCCCCTTCTGGTACCTCCCATACGAATGTACCAAACCGCCCACCTTGGAAATCGTGTAATTATATCAATACGTCCAGCTCGATCTTGCCCAAATTATGTATTTAGTAAAGCTATAGCTGGACAAAGTTTCGGACAAAAACTTGGAAGTCTGGCTACGCCCCTTCTGGTACCTCCCACACAAATCTTCGTTTTCGCCCACTTTAGAAATCGTGTAATACTATCAATAAGCCCAACGTGATCTTGCCAAAATTCTGTATTTAGTAAAGCTATAGCTGGACAAAGTTTCGGACAAAAACTTGAAAGTCTGACCACGCCCCTTCTGGTACCTTCCATACAATTCCCAGCTCGATCTTGTCCAAATTCTGTACTTAGTAAGGCTATTGCTGGTTTAAGTTGTCGAGAAAACAAATGTGGAACTCTACTCTACTGAAACTTCTGGGACATCTGGCCTGCACCTATCTCGAGGGAACTCTGTGTGGGGTAGTCCTTTGGCACTTCGCCAAATCGTTTTGGAGTTTTACAACCTTATTTTTACCGAAAGCCCTCCTATCAAAACGTATCGTTGCCAACTCATAAGTTTAGTCTTCTTTTCCTTGCCGTAGTCAGAATTCTTATTAAATTCAATAAAATTAAACCAACAGATCGTATATCAAGCATGACGACCTCCACCGGTTTAAACTAAAACGGAAAATGATATAATTTTTTCGTGTGAAATGAAATAACGTTTCTTGCTTAAGTCTTTCGTTTTGAGGCAGTGCGAGCTGCATTTAGCGCAAAGCTGCTAAAATAGCATTCAAATTAAACTAGAAAATCCACATGTCGTTTTAGTGGTTTCGGTTTATATGACGTTTTTTTCTTTTTTTGTTGATTTCTTCAATCATTTGCTAATGGCCACAAACATCGATTATGGCCAAAAGCCAAGAGGAGTAGACAAATCACAACGCCGCACATTTGATAACAGTTATGATTCGTTTGGCTTTCAGGTTTTGTCGTACATGTTGAACACAGCCACAAAGAGAAAAAAAAACAAATCAAGCACCACAACACCAGTGCAAGCCCGAACATGAAATATGCCATTAAATAATGGGGAATTTCCAGCAAATCTCGGATCGTTCGAGTTTGTGGATGAGCAAAGCTGGTTTTGTTGTTGTCGCATTTCTGATCATGTCTTCAACATGTTGTCAATTTTGCCTAATTGCATAAAAGCTTAAAAATTGCCGCACAACACCAAAAAACAAGCACGTGTCATTAGTGAAACAAGACAACTGAAACAACAGACGCGTACGATCAAATAGACACACGTTGTAAGGGGAGAAAACAAAAGAATATTCGTAGAATTCTTTTGTAGTGAAATCTTTTAGAATTATCAGCAGCACACACCACAGCGACCACAAAGTGTGTCAATTAGATGCAAACAAACAAAAAGAAGAAGAGAAAAACAAATTTAAAGAATTTTTTGTGGCGGTGTAAAGACAACAGAAAGGTAAAGTGAGGCTCCTCTGCTTTTTAGGAGAAATAGGAAACTTTTAATAGAAATAGAATTAGGAGATCAGGGAAAAGTTCGCGTACATCTTCAAATATGAAGTACTTTTGAAGTTAAAAAAAAAGTTTTACGTTTTTCTTTATCAGCCAGCTTCTGAATACTCCCGGGCAATTAACTTTTTTTCTTTTCTAAATATTTGCAAAAACCTCACTTTACAAGTAGTCATGTCGCATGACTTTTAACGAAAAAAATTCAAAACATTTAATTTTTCGTGGAAAAAAATGTGAAACAAATAGAATTAATTCGACTTCCATTTAGAAATTTTTTATTTATTTATTTTATTTATTAATTACAATACAAAGTAAATTTATATTATAATTTTGGGTCCAAGGGTAAACCGGGTGACAAAGACCATTTGGCTTGATTTTTGCAGCGACAGACCAAAGCCTCTGGTGGGAATCGAACCCACAACCCCCACGCTGATAGGCAAGCACGCTACCAACTCGCCTACCGGGGCGCTTATTTAGAAATTTACAGGGAATATTAAGGTTATATTGAGCATTAAGAAAATATTTATTTCTTTGAAGATGGTGGAAAACAGAAATTTAGTAAAAAAAAATAAAAAAAAAATTAAAAATAACAAAAAAAATAGATGAAAACAAGGAAAATATTTTTTAATAAGAGGGTTCTTTAATTTACTAGTTTTGGAAAAATATCACGAATTTCACGAAAAAATTGAAAATGTATTTTTTCGTGGCAAAAAATCGGGAAAAATCAGAGTAGTTTTTATTGTAATTTGTTACAATTGGCCGTAAGGCTTTAAATTACAAAATCTGTGCAAATAAATAAAAAAAATAAAAATACGATCCATTCTAAAATTTAGATTTAAGAAAATATTTTTTTCGGATTATTCGAAGATGGTGGAAAATTTAGTAAAAAAAAACAAATTTTAAAAATAACAAAAAAAAAATAGATGAAAACAAGGCAAATATTTTTTTAAAAGAGGGTTCTTTAAAGTCCATTCACTAATTTTTAAAAAACATCAGCTTAAAAGTTGTCATGTCGAATGACTTTTCACGAAAAAATTGAAAATGTATTATTTCGTGGAAAAAAATCGGAGTAGTTTTTATTGTAATTCGTTACAATTGGCCGTAAGGCTAAAAAAAAAATACAATCCATTCTAAAATTTAGATTTAAGAAAATATTTTTTTCGGATTATTCGAAGATGGTGGAAAAAACAAATTTAGTAAAAAAAAAAACAAATTTTAAAAATAACGAAAAAATGAATTAACCCAAAAAAAAATATATTTTTTTTTTAAAATTTAAAAACTTTAAATTTTTATTAAACTTTAAAGTCCATTTATCAGTTTAAAATTTTTTAAGGATTTTCAAATGTCCATAACCTTTTCAAAAAATGTTTTTAATATTAAATATTTAAATTTAAAATATTTTTTAATGAAGAATACGTACTAAAATTTTGAAAGACATCAGAGTCATCAAAGTTAGTTTTTTAGCAAAAATCGTATGGAATGACTCGTATGTGTTGCTTTCACAATCGTAAGCATTTGCCAAATGTGTTATGGCAAGTTACATGTTTATAATTGACATTTTTAATGGTTTCCTTTTTATTCTTAAATATAAAAATAAGTCATTTCCATATTTGTGTTTCTTTCAGTAGTGTAAGGATTCTTCAAATTTGTTGTGGGAGTTTAATTTTTATGATTGAAATCTGAAATTTCCGACTTTTTACAGTGATTATTGTCGTATTTTGCAGTTTCGTTGAAATTCTGTATTAACGCTTTAACCATTAGAAATGGCTGTTAGCAGCGACCGCCTGTAGACGATCTTAGTAGTTAATGGGTTAATAACACCATGTTCACCACTTCTATTCTTCTTCCTGAGATATCGTCTCATTGGCTTTATCTCCCCTGAATTTTGCTATGACAACAATTTATTTAAAATAAAATAATGCAAAAACCCCTTTTTGGGGGTTAAAACTCATTAAATGAAGAATCACGATTGTTGTTCGATACCCAAGACCCGTTACAATTGTAACGATTAATTAAACGATCTGTGGAACAGAAGACCACAGCAGGTTGCTGAAAACCACCCAGCTACTGTTGTATTCTTTGTCCAAGTGTTTAATTTATGAATGCATAATTTAATGTCTTGTTAGACTTAAAGAATGCAGATAATCTTTAAGAACGAACAAGAAAAAAATTTATTTTAATTTTGCATAGCAGCCACAACAATATGAAAATCAACCTCCTCTCCCCCTTTCCTCTGTTAATGCCATTTACAGTTTGTTTTGGCGTTTTCTTAGCAATGTTGTTGTTGTTGCTGTATGTTCGTTTGCCTGAATGTTTAGAGGTAATGGAAAACCAACTCTGATTAATAATGATAACATTGTTTGGTGCCTCTGTAATACTACTGGGCTGCCAGCCACCGTAGAATTCTGCAGTCCGTCATTTAGTAGCAACTCCGCTTCGACCTCCCATCCCCCCCACACCCACAACATCGTCATCATCTTTCGGCCATGTATTGTTTGTTTTCCATTGACTGCTAATTAGAATTCTAAAGAGCGTGCATGCGGTAGAAGTGGCAACAGCAACCAACACATAAATACTATTAAACAGTTAAAAGGCCAAATACCAGCAATCAACCAAAAAAAAAATATAAGAAAACCAACAACAACAACTTCATTCTAAATGCGTGGCAATTGTAGAAATCCACAAAAAAAAAACACGAGAATTACAACTTAAATACTTTGGCATGAATTTTGGGTTTATTTTCTATGCAAACCCAACATTTTGTAGGTTTCGCTGCTACCGATTTTTCCGTTGTCTCGAATCACCAGATTCGAGTGGGCGGTAAGAAAATTGAAGGGAAATTCCGAGATATCTCCTAGGCTATATGAGATCAACTCATGTTGGGTCTTTGACATTTGTTTCATTTTTACTATTTTTTAACTGCCTTTTAATTGATTTTTGTTTAATTAAATGACACATGTGTCTTAGGACATATATTTTGAGAGGAGTGTGGACTTTCACTTTTTGTATGTCATCATACAGTTTGTTTCTTAAGTCTTTTGTATAGTTTGAGCTGTTAAGAGCTCTTAGGAAAAAAAAAACATGGTCACATTTTTGGGTTTTGTCCATTTTAAATGAATATTTTGCTAGAGAAGGGAAAAGCATTCTACAGCCTAGTATTGCCCTTGTCATTCCATGGAGTAACTGGCGAAAAATACCTCTCTCAAATCAGTGAGCTCATTTACTTCAATAGTGTCATAATTTAAAATTCACTTTTTATTTTGATGCTCAAGAAAAACCTGTACATCTATTATTTAAGATGACTGTTGTTCTGGATATATTAAGGCTCTAGTTCATTCGGGAAATCTATGATTTTTTTCTCATATTTGCTAATTAAGGAGCAATTGAAGACTGTATATGGCTCTTCTGAAAATATCGTGTTTTGAGTCTACGACAACCAGATTTTATTCAGTCACCATAAAAAAGTCTCTCTCTCGCCGATTTTGTGCTCAAAATCTCACATACAAACGTTCCTCGTGACACAAAGACCTGACGCTCTAGGAGCCAGAATATTAAACAAACGTCTGATTTTCGCCACAAATATTTGTTATGACCAAAGTTTTTCCCCAAAACTCATCATACCCACCCCCCACTCTCTACTCGCTATGCATATTCATTCGAATTGTTGTTGTTGTATGTATATTTTCCGTTTGTCTGCCCGCTATGGTGCTAGTCATTATTGTTGTGCTTCCTTAGTAATTAACAACAAAATGGCAAAGTGTGCGGAAAACAGGCAACAACAACACAAGCAACAATGGCAACACCAACACCGACATTAGACAGCTGCCCACCCCACAGCACAGCACGGCCAAGCACAACTCTTTGCCAGTAATCAAAATTTTTTTTTGCCGTTTTGTTGTTGTTTTTGCACTTAACAGCAAAAATTATGCAATTCATTTTTAAAATGCGCTACGAAGGAAAATTGTATGCCACAGCGAAAACTGCAAAAAACATCCAACCAACCAACCAACCCAACACAACACAAAACAGAAACCAAATGAAATGAAAAACAAACAGAAATTTAAAAAAACAAACCTTTAGAAAACATCAACAAAATTGGAGGTCGAAATGAAAATAAAAAAAAAAAAAACTCCAGTCAGTCGATTGAAAGGGACGGACGGAGGGATGGACGGGCGGATGTGGACACGCAACAAAATTTTCCAGAAAAGAAAAAAAACATAGAAAAGAGATTCAGTGCAATTTGTATGGAGAGTGAGTGTATGATTGGCAACATCAGCAAAGGTAACCCGTTATCGGTGAGAATAAATGTAAAAATGAATGTGAATTTTCTGCTACTATTACTGACCACCAGCCACCCGAAATTGAGTGCAATAGCTTTCGATGTGTATGAGCTACAGTTGGAAAAAGAATATTAATATTTAATTATTAATAAAAAAAAATAATTTTTAATACATTTTTATTTAAATTTTTAATGAAAATATTCTGAACTTTTAATAAAAAAATTTGTAATTTTTAATAAATTTTTTTAATCATTTTTTTAAGAATTTTTCAATTTCAACAACCGATAAAGTGGAAAATTTTTTAATATTTAATTCTTAATAATTTTTTTTTAATTTTTAATAAATTTTTTTAATCATTTTTTTTAAGAATTTTTCAATTTCATTTTTTCAATTGAAAATTTTTTAATATTTAATTCTTAATAATTTTTTTTTTAATTTTTATTACAAATTTTTTAATAATTTTGTTTTTTAATTTTTAAAAATTTTTTTTAATCATTTTTTTAAGAATTGATTTTTTTTCATTTTCAACTGGAAAATTTGAAATGTTTTTAATATTTAATTCTTAATAAATTATTTTTTAATTTTTATTACAAAATGTTTTAATTTATATTACAACATTTTTTTAATTTTTATTACAAAATGTTTTAATTTTTATTACAAAATTTTTTAATTTTTATTACAAATATTTTTATTTTTATTACAAAATTTTTAATTCTTATTACAAATTTTTTTAATTTTTATTACAATAATTTTTAATTCTTATTACAAAATTTTTAATTCTTATTACAAAATTTTTTAATTTTTATTAAAATAATTTTTAATTTTTATCACAAAATTTTTTAATTTTTATTACAAAAATTTTTAATTTTTAATAAAAAAAAATTTTATTTTAAAAACAAATTCAATTTTTAATAACATTCTTTTTAATTTTTATTAAAAAAAAAAATTGAATAAAGAATTGAAAAAGCTAGTTTTTTTTTTAAATTTCAAAAACAGAAATTTTTAAAAGTTTTTAATATGTAATTAATTTCTAAATAAACAATATCAGCAAATACGTCAAAATGTGTGAAAAAAAAACTAAAAACAAAAATAATAATAAATTGTTTCCCACATAAAAAAATCAAAAAAAAAATAAAATGTTTAATATTTAATTTTTGCAAATTACAACAAATTCTTTTCACGAAATATGAAAAACAACACATCGAAAAAATCAAAAAAAAAAAAAATAATTTTAAAAACTGGACAATTTCAAGATTTTTAATATTTAATTTTTGAATAAGCAATATAAGCAAATGCGATAGAATGTGTGTAAAAAACCTAAGAAACAAAATTATAGAAAAAAAATCATAAAATACAAAAAGAACTCAACTTAAAAAATATTTCTAAAACATATGCCATTGGCGAAATTTGAATGTTAATACCTTCAAAACAATCTCTAAGCCATTGCCAACAATCATTTGTTTAAAGAAGTCAAAAATAATTACTATATCCAAAGTTTTAGAACTCTTGCCCGATGTAATTGGACTCGAGAAGAAATCATTAGAAAATATAACATTCCAAGGGATTTTTTTAAAGGAAATAAAAATTAGAAACAAAATCTACAAAAGTTAGCCAAATTTTTATTAAAAAATCATAACAGACTGTGCTTTTAATTCGTTAACATTTCAAGCCTTGTGTGATAGCTTTTTAATTAAATAATCGAGTTTGTGTCTTAGACCATTTGTAAACCTTTCTTTGCTTGGACTTGGTAACATCCTCTTTTCACATTTCAATTTGAAACTGAATTTAAATAACTAATTTTCTCAACATTTCGAGAAATTCCAAATAATATTTCCCCCAAAAAAAAGTTGTGTGCTACAGTATTTGGTTTTTTTGGTTCACAAATTATTCATGAAATTGCTGTGCCCAATCGCAACACCCCCTCTACCGCATCTTCTACTTCTTCCACCTTTCAGCGAATATTATGAATTTCTTAAACTAGTTGTTGTCTTCGTTGAATTTTCGATGTAGACAACAACATCATATAATATCAGATAAAGCGTTGTAGCACCATCGTAAAAAAATCAATAGTTAAATCATGACTTATTAACACATCAATAACAATAACAACAATAATAACAATAAACTTTAACAAAATATGCATAAACAAATAGCACAGAAAATATTATAATGTTGTAGTGAATATACGGCCAGATAGAGAGAGAGAGAGAGCGAGACTGGGGGAGAAATACCAGAAAATACGGTGATGTCGAAATACATGTGAACATTTCGTTATAAGCAAAACATCCACAAAACGAACGACTTAAGAGACAAACCTTTAAAAACAAAGCACACGCACACACACACACATGCACACACAAAATTAGCTAATAACACAAATTTTTGTCGGTCAACCTTGGCAAAATAAAAAAAAAACAACACACACAACCACAATAAAAAATGAAATTAGCACTCTTCGGTCATATAATAAAAAAATGATTTGAATTCGAATTTCAATTTGAATAAAATTAAACAGAAGAAAAACAAATTTGGCAGAATTTCGTTTATATGGAAAGAAAAATATCAGAAAAATACTTCCTTTTTGGTTTCTCTAAGCCAAGCAAGCGTAAGACCTCAGTAGTCAGATCAAGCATTTTATAAATATAATTGTTAATAGTGAAAAAGCCAAGCAAAACAATTTGTTGCAATAAATCAGACATCACAGGGCCCGTCAACCGGGCATAATCCGCCAACTCAACCAACTCTTTTGGAGTCTGCAGTCATCTTTTCAAGTTGCTTTATATGATGTAAATAATAATAATCATTCATACATACGTATTAATTTATTTATAACCCTCAGAATATTTCGCTGTGCTTTTAGCCAAACAATGGCAGACTAATAAACCATTAAGTAATATGTTGACTGTTGTAATCATGTCAAGCAAAAAAAAAAATACGAAACGAAACGAAACCCTCAACACTTACAAAAGCCAGTAGGTGTCTGTGACAATTGTTTCGGTGGTAGAAGAAAAAGATGCACAATTACTTTATCCGATCCCATGGCATCCTCATACCTGAAACATTTCATAGGTGTAGCATTGCGGCAAATGCAATAAATGATATGTGTAGAGCAGAGAGCCAGAGGAGGAAGGCAGCAACAGCAACAACAGCAACAACAAAAACAGCAAACATTTCGAAAACTGCTACTAAAAAAGGCCAACGACAAATACACACACACACACAGAGAGACGTCGACAACAATAATGCTCAGACTGATGGTGATGATGCATCATCAGCCAGCTAAGATCATACGGCGATGATGATGACGACAACAATGCAGATGATGTGTTTCATTTTGTTGTTGCTGTTTCTGTTGTCTTTCCTACAGACAGATGTGCCGGCATCACTCTGCGACTGTAGCTCTGGCAAATGTAGGTGGCAATTACAAATTTTTCTCAAACAAAAAAAAAAAAAAAAATATAGACAGACAAATCGAATATACACATAAACTAACATGAATTATTGAAATGAAATTTTTAAAATAATTTTGTACATTTTTTTAAACTAAATTTTTTTTAATAAAAGAGAAGTCCACTAACATGAGTTACATAAAATCTTCTAATATATTTTTCAATAAAAATATATTATGGAAATGTCTCCTGCCTTTTCCCCCCTAATAGGAATTACATAAAATCTATAAATATATTTAAATGGACAATTTTATTAGTTTTGCAGTTTCTTAAGCTCTGTGGGAAAGTCCACTAATATGAATTACATAAAATCTATAAATATTTCCAAATCAAAATTATTTATAAATTTTTAAAACTCAATTAAGAAAAGAGATGTTAGTGGAGTTACATAAAATCATTGAATACATTTTTAAAAAAATATATTTTATAAAAATATCCATGGCCTTTTCTCCCCTTAATATGAACTACGTAAAACCTCTAAATATATTTAAAGGAAAAATGTTAGAAGTTTTGTCGTTTTTTAAAGATCGCAGAAGAAGTCCACTACCATGAGTTACATAAAATCATTAAAAATATTTTTAAAAAAACATATGGTATAAAAATATCCCTGACCTTTTCTCCCCCTAATATGAACTACGTAAAACCTCTAAATATATTTAAAGGAAAAATGTTATAAGTTTTGTCACTATGCCACTACCATGAGTTACATAAAATCTTTAAAAATACATTTAAATAGAAATATGTTATAAAAATGGCGTTTTCTCCCCCTAATATGAATTACATAAAATCTATAAATATTTCCAAATTAAAAAGTCTAAAAATTTTTTAAACTCAATAAAAGACATGTCTCTGAAGAAGTCCATTAATATGAGTTACATAAAATCATTAAAAATATCCCTGGCATTTTCTCACCCTAATATGAATTACATAAAATCTCTAAATATATTTAAAGGAAAAATGATATAAGTTATAAAGTTTTTTTAAGCTCTCTAGAGAAGTCCACTAATATGAATTACATAAAAATCGTTAAATATGTTTTTAAATGGAAAATATTATCAATTTGATGAGTTTCTTTAAACGCTTTTTCACTCAATTAATAGGAAAGAAGTCTTCGGCCTTTTCTCCCCCCCAATATGAATTACATAAAATCTGTAAATATATTTTTAAATGAAAAATATTGTAAACATGTTTTGACACAACCCACAAATAAGATGTCGCTGGCCTTTTCCAATCCCCCTCATCCCCCGCCCCAACGCAATCCATCTCACCAAAAATGTAGAAAACCCGAGTTCATGTGGCCTCTTTGTTTCTTAAACATCAACTCATCTGTAGAGGGAAATGTCAATCACTTATTGTCGTTTGAGTCTGCATGTGACTTCAGTTGTTTTGAAATGTTAACAAAGTACTCGAAACAAAAGAGAACCCCCATTCCCCCCCTCACCCCATACAACTTTTGTTTTGAGATTTTGTGGTATAACATAGAAATATAACACATACAAGTACTTAACCCAAAAAACCGACTGAGCATAAAAGAGAGTAAATAGAATATGCATTCAAAACTCATAATTCAATTACGGATTTTTGTAACAAACAAAAAAAACTTATAAGAGAAAAATGTTTGTGTCCTAAGTCTTTTGTTTTTGTACAAGTTGTCATACACCATAACTCAAACAGCTGATGCTATTCAGGGATCGTATTTTTCCAATTTTACTAAAACGAATTATTTATGACATAAATATTTAAAAAAAGGCCGGGCAGGAGAGTTTGTACAGTGCTTGCCTATCTACATGGGGGCTGTGGGTTCGATTCCCACCAGAGGCTTTGGTCTGTCGCTGCAACAATCTAGCCATATGGTCTCTGTCACAATAATAAGAATATAAATTTACTTTGAATTGTGATTAAAAATCAAAAATTAAAAACTAAAATTATATTTAAATTTTTTTAAATTTCCGTAAAAGATATTTTGTTATTTCATTTAATTTTGTTGGAATATTTTTTCTTCTACAAATTCCCTAATTGCTGATTTCCTTGAAGAGCAAGAAAAAAAAAGGTTAACAAAACAATTTGCACACACCCAACAACACAAACAATTATCAAAGAAATTAAACCAATTCCAATTGCAGTTTTCAGTCGATTGCTTCCCTCACCATAATAAATATTCTTGAAACGAAATGTAGACGAGAATTCCAAAATCCATTTAATTGTACGTGTATTTATGAAATTATTTCTGATTATACACATGTATGCATGTGTATGTGTGATATAATCAATTAGATTTATTAATACCGAGCCAATTAATACATTTATGTTAAAAACCCCCTGAAATTTGTTCAATTCACATGGAAAATAAAAACTAATAGAGATCATCAGTTAATCAGCGAACGAAGGACAAGTGCATGTAGTAGAAACAAAATACAGGTTTCTCTTATATTTCTAAAAAAAAAATGATCTAATATCAATTAATTTAATCACGATATCGGTTTAAGTTCGTTTTAAGTATTATGTTTTCCATTAGAGTGGATTTTTAAAGTTACTGCTCAAGAAAAATTAAATGCCATCGATGGTCGTTGAATTTTATGGTTTCATTGTCGGCGTTTCTATTAGAGTTTAATAAAAAATAAGAAATAGTTTTAAAAATATTTGTTTTGTTCAAGATTTGTATAAACTAGAATAGACACTTTTTCCAGTGTTCCTTTGATAAGAAAATAATAGCATTCAGTTGAACACAAAATTAAACAATTTTTATGAAAATTAGCTTAGAATAAATTTGTTCAAAAAAAAAAACAGTTCAACGACTCTTCCACCTCAAAATCTACACGCTGTGGTAGCATTAGGTTTTCAACAGTTTCTATGAACTCCAAAAAAAAAACTGCAATTTGGAAAATGAGCGAAAAATGAGTTTAATTGATTAGGATGGTTGCAAAATTCTCATTGAATGCGTTGATTAATTTTGAAATGAAATGGAGTCCACTGACTAGTCACGCCCAAAATCCATATCAAGCCTTAACATATATCACAATTTGTTATTTTTATCGTTGGCGTCGGCTTTATTGCATAAATGGAGGGAAATTCAAACAGAGAGATAGTTGAGGGACAAAGTGGGGTCTTTAATTCTTCATTTTCCATAATTTATAAAACAGTAAACAGTAGTTCCCGATCAGTGAATATACACAATTATATCGCGCATAGCTCACTGATTCGCGAGAAGTCCCCCGTCTGTTTCTTCATGGAATGTTAAGGAAAATAAGTGTAAGTTATCCCTTATACAATGATTTTTGGGGGTATTTTTGAATGTTGAATCGGGAGATTTTTGAATTTATTCCCAACAGTTTTATTTTTGACATAAAATTTTAAATTAATTTGGTTCTAGTCAAATAAAAATAATAAGGTCATATAGAAATAATGTTGGGAGTTTGGATTTTTGTCATTAATTTTTTTAAAATTATAAAAAAAAATTGAAAATTTAGTAACAACATTTTTTTTAAATTACTTAGTTAACATTCTTTTTGTTATTAATTTTTTTTTAAATTTCTAAAGACTATTTTTGTTATTAATTTTTTTTAAATTTTGAATTACTTTTTTAATTACTAAAAAAAAGAGATTTTTGAATTTATTCCCAACCGTGTTTTTTTTTTGTCATAAAATTTTAAATTAATTTGATTCCAGTTTGGCTTGATGTCATATAGAAACAATGCTGGGGGTTTTGTATTTTTTTCAATTAATTTTTTTAAATTTATAAAACCTCTTCTTAATAACTAAAAAAATAAGTTTTATCGTTCGAGTTTGTTTGAGGTCATACAAAAAAAAATTGCGGGTTTTGTATTTTTATTTATTAATTTTTTTAAATTTTTAAAATGTTCAAATACTATGTTTGTTATTAATTTTTTTAAACTTATAAAGACTCTTTTTGTTATTATTTTTTTAAATTTATAAAGCCTCTTCTTAATTGCTAAAAAAAACTTTTTGAATTTATTCCCAACCGTTTTTTTTTGTCATAAAAATTTAAATTAAAATCGTTCCAGCTTGGCTTGAGGTCAAAGAAAAAAAGGTTGTGTGTTTTCTATTTTTGTTATTATTTTTTTCAAATTTGTAAATACTCGTTTTGTTATTAATTTTTTTAAATTTACAATACCTTTTTTTTGTTATTATTTTTTTTAAATTTACAAAGCCTCTTCTTAATTACTAAAAAAAAATAAGTTTTATTGAAAAAATAGAACACACTTACCTTTTACGTGAATTGGACTGAATTTTGCTGGTGTAGAAGTAACTGGTGTTGGTTAAATTTTGTGCCAAATTGTGTTAATTTGGTTGGGTTGGTGTTTTTTTTTTTGGAATTTTTTAATGCTAGAAAAGTTTAAAACGAAAATAAGAGATAAAACAATAATTATTATTTCTTTTTTAATGTTTAATATAAATTTTTTTTTCCTTTACGGAATTTGTTCACTGCAAATTTTCTCTGGCAAATTTTGCGTGTTTTTCCCGAAAACAACAACAACAATAAAAAATACTCCAAAGCCTGCAATACTTTGCCAAGAAAAAAACAAATGGCCAGAAATTGCTTAACAACCTGAGTTAACAGTAATTTTTTTCTGTGTGTGTGTGTGTCGATGTTGTCGTTTCTTTTGGCTTTAAAAGCAGTTTTTTGTTGTTGTCTGCACTTTTTATTTTTCTTTTTCACTTGAAGTCTTGGTGTTGTTGTTGTTTTTCTCAAATTAATTTCACTTTTTATTGTTGCGTTTACAGAAAAATTGCAATAACTTTTTGTTGATTGGGCTCTGTTGCTGTTTTTTGTTTTGTTGTTTTTTTGATTTTCTTTCTTTCTTTCTTTTTTTTTTATTTGATCACCACTTTGGTCGTAATTGCAGATAACAGGTTTTTCCTTGGAAAAATGTTTGCACAAAAAGGCAAAAACAACCAGCGAATGAAAATGAAACTGATTTTGTTGTGTTGACGAGGAAAATGTTTGGTTTTAAAACCAAAAATTCCAAGAAACTGCCTTTACGAAAATAACAATCCCAAAAAAGGTTTAAATTAATTTTAGTTGTAGTTTTTGTTTTTTTTTTTTTCATTTACTTATATAACTTGGGTTTTTGTTTGCTTGCTTACTTTTTTTATGATTTATTTAAACTTATTCACTCGCTGTTGTTGTTTGCTGGATATTTGAATACTATTTTTTCTCTTTCTAATTTCATAGATTTCTTCATGAACGCCACATTTTATGTTTCATCACCAGAATTGGCCTTCTGCGGTTTACTTCAATTAATTTTATTTTATTTTATTTGTATTTTTTTCTTTTTCTGAATTATGGAAATTTTGAAGTATGGACGGCTGACGGTTTATCGAAAGTTGTTGCCACCACAGAGAAGAAAAGGAAAAAAAGTAACACACACAAAACCAAAAAAAAAACGCAACGCTCGCAATGACTTACGCGACTCAACTGAATCGTTGACTTGAAACTGTTGGTCCGCTCACCATGATTTTCTTTTGCACCGTTTATTTCACTTCACTTGTCTTGCGTTTTGTGTGTCGATCAGATTTTGTTGTTGTGTTATCGTGTTTTTGGTCTTTAACATTTCAGCTACTACTTCTCTTCGACTGCTGCTGCTTCTTCTTCTTCTTCGACTTTGTCTGCTTGTCGATGGCCGATGGCTGTGCTGTGCTGTGCGGTGTCTACGTGCTCCACAGTTGTGTTGGATTGTTGCTCTCTCACTCTCCACCTCCATTGACGCTCTGTGTCCCCACTGGCTCTCTGTGTGTTGGTGTACCGTTGCTGGCTTTTGGTCTATCGCACTTCGATTCATTTACATTTTTACTTCATTTATACGTGTGCGTGTGTGTGTTTCATTTTTTTTTTTTTGATACGAGTTTAATTCACAAATTATTTAGTTTATGCAGTTTTAGCTTGAAAAAAGCTTGCT
This sequence comes from Hydrotaea cyrtoneurina, assembly GCA_958296145.1. Lineage (NCBI taxonomy): Eukaryota > Metazoa > Arthropoda > Insecta > Diptera > Muscidae > Hydrotaea > Hydrotaea cyrtoneurina. Next base: position 62,568,691 of record OY282516.1, on the reverse strand, counting down.
GTATAAAGCTTTTTTTGGTTACACTCTTTCAGTTAAATTTGCCTAAATTTAAGAGTGTATTTTTGTTGTTTCTCTTTTATTAATAACAAACAAACAACCACCCACCCACCGGTCTAGACCATCAAATGCAACCCATGACAATTTCTTTCCTTATTTCTAAGAAGAAACACACAAAAAATAATAAGCAGTGGACCAGTTTAAGTCATTGCGTTTTTTTTTTTTGTTTCATTCACAAAATGTGTCTCTTGTTTTAGACAGTTTGTTGTGTTGTCCAAGACAAGCTGAACTGGCTATCAGGTCTTCTTGGCTGGTCATCGACGAACTCATAAAGTAGGCAGATAATTTACATAGGTAATTTGTTCTATGCAAATCATCTTCTAAGTCTAAATTTCCGTTCAGAAATTCCGGTTATTTTGTGGGCATTGTTGTCGACAACAAATTTTAGTTTAGTCAAGTTTTCGAAAAATAGAATGAGCTTTAAATACTTAGTTAATTTGTGGGAAATCCAATCAAAGCCCATAAGAATCTTGTATGTTAGTAGTAACAACCGCTTGAGATAGCAACTTCATGTCGAGCAGAATTCTTGCCGCGATTTAGGTAATCAACCCCATAGTTAGCTGAAAACACCCCCGAAGGGATGTCAGACTACGACCCATCTTCTTTCCTATTGCTAACACAATGCATTGCATTCATAGGGGGTGTCCCCTGAGTGTCAGTCAGGGCTCCTGATCGCTCGCTGTATCCGAGCGACACTATTGAAGTAAATGAGCGAATTATGATTTTGTAGAGAGAGTAACTCTTTAAGAAATCAGTATGTGATTCAAAGATACACAGAATGATTTACACGTAGGAAACTGATTTTTTCAGTGTACTCATAAAGACGATTGATGTTTTGCTCTGCCAGAAGCATGTTTTTGGGCACCGCTCTGCTGTTTTCAGGGTCAGCAGACGTCGTCGATTAAAATAGGATTTAATAATCTTTGAGATCCTATTTAAGGGATGTGTTGTGCAAAGTCCATTTCGGAATCCATACCGCTGATTTGGTATTATATTAGTGTTATCATTATAGGCAGTACGTTTTCTCTTCCAAACCATTTCGAAAATTTTACTAATTGATGACAACAAAAGAATGGGCCGATAAGTGGAAGGTAAATCATGCGACTTCTTAGGATTACAAATAGCTATCATTTTTGCTTCTTTCCATATTTTTGGGAAGTAAAAGCATGTTACAAACATGAGTTAATACTACTTAGTACAGTTACACCTCTTTTAGGATGATTTTTAAGACAAATATTAGTTACTCCATTGATTCCAGGGGCTTTTTTTGGGCTTGAGCGAATTTAATATGCTTTTTATCGATTTTATTGGGAATTCAGGTAAATTATTATTTTTTTTTTTTGTCATTTGGTCATTTTTCCTAGAGCCCTTATTAAATCTCTGAATTGAAATATCTTCTGAATTTTTTTTCATAAATTATTTGCAGGGTATTTTTATCTATTTGGGGAATTTTTAGTTTTTTTGGGGGGCATTTTGGTATTTCTCTGAATTGAAATATCCTCTGAAATTTTTTTGGGGAATTATGGGACATTATTAATTTTTTTTGGGGAATTCTTAGTTTTTTTGGGGGGCATTTTGGTATTTCTCTGAATTGAAATATCCTCTGAAATTTTTTTGGGGAATTATGGGACATTATTAATTTTTTTTTTTTGTATTTTGGGCATTTTTCCCTGAGCCCTTATTAAATCTCTGAATTGAAATATCTTCTGAATTTTTTTTCATAAATTATTTTCCGCGTAATTTTATCTATTTTTTGGGAATTCTTAGTTTTTTTGGGGGGGAGGGAGGGGTTTTGGGGGGCATTTGGGTATTTCTCTGAATTGAAATATCCTCTGAAATTTTTTGGGGAATTATGGGACATTATTTTTTTTTTTTCTCATTTGGGCATTTTTCCCTTAGCCCTTATTAAATCTCTGAATTGAAATATCTTCTGAATTTTTTTTCATAAATTATTTGCATGATATTTTTATCTATTTTTTTTGGGAATTCTTAGTTTTTAAAAAAAAAAAATTTTTTGGTGGATTTTTTCATAAATTATTTGGGGGCATTTTCAGCAGTTTTTGGGAATTTAAAAAATTTTTTTTTTGGGAATTTTTTTCTAGAGCCCTTATTGAATCTATAAATTGAGAAATCTTCTGAAATTTTGTGGGGGGATTTTTTTCATATTTTATGTGGGGGACATTTTCAGCTACTTTTTGGGAATTCTTAATTTTTTTGGAGGTATTTTGTCCTAAACCCCTTATTGAATATCTAAATTGAAATATCTTCTGAACATTTTTTGGAGGTTTTTTTTATAAAATTTTTTGGTCACATTTTCAGTTACTTTTAGGAATTCGTAATTTTGTTGGGGGCCTTTTGTCCTCGAGCTCGTATTGATATATTCCGCCAAAAAACGTTTTTTTTAAATTCTATAAAAAAAATCTACTGGATCAATTTCTTTATTTATTTGAAAGTACAATCCGGTTAATAATGGCAAATAATTTCATTCAATGGCTGCCTCGTCTGGCCATGCAGTAGCTTAACGACATCAGTTCTGCGGCTGATAATGCGATCTTCAAAAACAGGGCGCAAAACATCGAGTGTAGCTTCGGCTGTGTGGCACGTAGCGCCGTCCTCTTGAAACCAAATGTTGCCAATATCCTCCTCTTGAATTTTTGTAAACAAAAATTCGTTCAACATGGCCCGATAACGTAAATAACGAAAACGAAATAAGCACTAGTTGAAAAAAAATCGTTAGATGACGAACCCTTTATAAATTGAAATATATTCTGAAATTTTTTTTTTAAAAATTTTTTTTGGGTCACATTTTAAGTTATTTTTTGTTAATCCTTATTTTTTGGAAATATCTCCTCAAATGTTGGTGAATTTTTGTCATAAATGATTTGAAGGACATTTCCAGCTATTTTTTGGGAATTCTCAATTATTTTTGGGGGGCATTTTTGTTGAATCTCTGAATTCAAATCTATCCAGAAATTTTTTCATAAATTATTTGTGGAACATTTTCTGCTATTTTGGGAATTCCGGGCATTAAATATTCTTAATCTTTTTCATCATTTTGGAATTTTTCCTAGAGCCCTTATTGAATATCTGAATTGAAGTATCTCCAGAAATTGTAAACCGTTCAGAATAAGTTTTGGTTTTCGCCAAGCACCTCTGTTCTACGTTGATCTTTAATTTTTTTTTTTTCAGAATATTAAATAATATTTATGATGTCATGGAATACAGACATGTATACCTGAAACCGTTACAAATGCCATTCAAAAATCTAACATTCTTTTCTTCTATTGTCTGCAAAGGCAAATTCTCAGGGAAGATATTTCTGGCTAAGAAACAAACAACAAACTCCGCCCGATTATATTAATAACATAAAGTCATAAGAAATAAATTTATCGCGGCCGGGTGGTAAGTAATTTAAATTTCACAACATTTTAATGTTTAACCATAAACAACCAGACAATGTATGTATGTGGTTTTATGCCACCCGATAAAAAAAAAATCTATTATATTGGCATAGGGTTCATGTTGTGTCATGACATTATTCTTGATATAAATTGAAGAGAGAAAAAAGGCACAAATCAATTTTGTTTTTTTTTTTACGGATAATAGTTTCTGTTTGCCTTTCAAAACAAGAAGAAGACGAAAACTAACAAAACCCAACAACATTTTATGGCCACTTCGATGATCCATTTACACAAAATACGTATAGAAAAATATTTACGGCTCGTAGACGTAAGCGATTTTCAACACCTGTTAATGGTTATAATTATAGACTACAATAAACTACAGCGAAGCGAACTTTATGCTTTTAACACAATGACTATCAATCACCCCGACCAGGTATGTGTAGTCAAATAATTATTAAAAGTCTTATTTAATGCGAGTGCAAAAACCGAAAAGAAGAGAAAACCTTAAATATTTCGATTTTCGAAGTTTTATGAATTTGTTAAAAGTAATTATGAAAATTAAGCGGCTATAACTAAACAAATGTATGTTACCAATTTGTATGTGTGCCTGTGTGTGAGTGTGTTGGTGTGTAGTTGCATTGGAGTTCGGTTAGTTACAGTGTTTGTATTAATTAAATATTTCCAAATAAGCAATAAATGCATTGCGTTCGAATGGAAAAACAAACACTCGGGGCAAACATTGAGCTGCATGAAAACAAAAGACTTAGGCAACAAACCTGTCGCTATACATTTCGACTGCAGCACAGTGAAGTGCTCAGAAATCAAACAAGACAGCACGACATGACGGTAGCCCAGCCAGATAGACACTTTAGTAAAACATATTAATTTAATTGAAAACAATTATTAGTTATTGCCACCATGCCATGCGAAAAATGGTCTTAACAAATATCGCCCGTTTTAGATAATGAAGTCAGTTGTGTTGTTTGGCCTGGCCGTCTTCTGTTGCCAACAAAATATCACACACATTGGATTATAGTCTTCACACATGGGACACGAAGGCACAGTATTTGAAATGTACGTGACTTTGGAAAATGATTAAAAAAAATCATTCATAATTAGTTTTACATGCATTTTTTTAAATTAAAAAAGATTATTGTATATTAAAAAAATATTTTTTTTTTAAATTAAACAAAAATGTTTGTTTATGTAATGTTGATTATACGTTTTTTTTTTTGTTAGTCGAATCAAAGAACTGTACCAAAAATGGTCCAAATATATTTTTTTTTATAAAAAAAAATATTAATTTTTATTTTTAAATAAAAAATATATTAATTTTATTTTAAATAAAAAATATATTAATTTTTTTTTTAATTTTAAAATAAATTTACTTGTCAAAAAAAAGGTATAGTATTTAAAATGTACATGTAAAAGTGACCTTGGAAAATGATTTCCTAGAAAATCAAAGAAATGTAAAAAAAAATGGTCCAAATATATATATATTTTTTGTATTGTAATTAATAAATAAATAAATAAAATATATATATTTTTTTTTTAATAAAAATTTTACAAACTTCATGTTAATTGCAAAAAACATGGGAAAATGATTTCCAAACTCAGAAATGTATAAAAGTGGTCGATATATTTTTGTTTTAAATTAAAAAAATATTTTCTTCTTAAATTAAAGAAAATATTTTTTTTAAACTAAAAAAAAATAAATTTAAATTGATGCAAAATATTTTTTTCTTGAATTAAAAAATTTTTGTTTTTAAATAAAAAAAATATTTAATTAAAAAAAATATTTTTTTTAAATTGAAAAACATTTTTTTTTTAAATTGAAAAAACATTTTTTTTTTAAATTGAAAAAACATTTTTTTTTAATTCAAAAAATATTTTTTTTAAAATTAAAAAAAAATATAATTTTTTTTTTAATTTTGAAGAAAATATTAATTTTTATTTTAAAATTAAAAAAAATATTAATTTTAATTTTTAAATAAATTTTAAATAAATTTAAAGAATTTTAAATGGATGCAAAATATTTTTTTCCTGAATTAAAAAAAATATTTTTTTCATTTTTAAATTAACAAAAAATATTTTTAAAAAAAAATATTATTTTTTTTAAAATACAAAAAATAGTTTTTTTAAATTTATCTTTTTTTATTTTAAATAATATTTTAAATTTAAAATTTTCCAATATTTCGGACTAAAAAAATGTTGTAAACTTCTTAAATGTGTATTTATTTATTTATTAATTACAACACAAAGTAAATTTATATTATAATTTTGGGTCCAAGGGTAAAACGGACCAGCGACAGACCAAAGCCTCTGGTGGGAATCGAACCCACAACCCTACGCTGATAGGCAAGCACGCTACCAACTCGCCTACCGGGGCGCTTCTCTTAAATGTGTAAAATATGCAGTAATGACATTTCAATTCAAGTGAGTTTGGAAAATAATTTTGGACATGTGACAATGTTGAAAAAGTGGTCCACATGTTTTGGTATTTAATTAAAAAAAAAATAATTTTTTTGTTTAATAAAAAAAATTTTCTATTTTTTTTTTTAAAAAAAATAAACTATTTTTTTATTATTAAATTAAAAAAAATATATACATTTTTAATTTTAAAATAAAAAAGAAGGTATTTTTTAAATCTAAAATTCTACAAAAAATTTTCAAAATAAAATTTTTTTGTTTAAAAATTCTTAAATGTGTAGTTATGAGGTTTTAAGTCGAGAGTTTGGAAAGCAATTTTCTTGGAAATCAAAGGAATGTTTCAAAATATGCACACAATTCTTTTTAGGTGGTTATTAAAAGAAATGAATCGTATAATATTTTTTTTTTCGCAAGTAAAAACGCTTTTCTTTACAAACCACAGGTTTGTGCATGGGAACAAGATTTCACTAATGTGGTCGGCTTGGTTGGCCTCGTAGTTGCCCATCGCCCCTTCACTCCAATTTTCTCAAACCTTGGTGAGACTTGCTGGCTCGATCTCACGAATGTATTGCTCGATATCAGTCTTAAGAGACGAATTGGTTGCAGAATGTCGGTCCTACACGACATTCCCAAGTGCTTAATTGACATCACCGAATGACCGGATGGGTTTACATTTGTTTCGAAACACTGTGACCATGATTGATTGGAATTCATATGTTAGCTGCATTTCACATTTTTATAAGTGGCAATTTCAAATATTTTGCTTGTTTTTGTGTTCCCCCGTTTTTTCTTTTCTTTATAAATATTCTAAGCATGTGTTAAAATAAATATTTTATTTGTTTTTTCTCCCACCATTTTGTGTTTTTGGTGTGCTCCTTTTTTTCGCTAATTTAATGATTGATTTAATTTGAAATTTATTATGCAATTTGAGTTTCAGCTTCTTTTCATTTCAAACAAAAAATAAAATATATAACTTAAACTAATGACGCTGTACATTTATTCAGGTGTAAACACTACCAGGTTGTGAATTTGTTTGTTTTTTTTTCTTATTATTTTTTCTAAATTTTATTTAACTTCTGCATTTCTGAAGTATTTATTTTGTTGGCTTCGTAGACAACACAAAGAAACGGAAATTCTAGGGAATTTGCTGGTTTTCTTATAAAAAGTAACAAATTCTGTGGTGTGAAAAATTGTCATTAGCGAATGCTAGTGATTCCATTCTTTGCTTTTTTTTTCAATTCAACTCAAAAAGACAGACAAGATAAGGCAACAACTGGGCGTAGCTGGTGTTAGACGTGTTAGACATATTTCAGTATTCTTCACCTGTTTTGAATGGTGGAAATGGAATAGAAATTGTGCAACTCAACGGTGTTACTTACGTAGAACCGTTTATTCCGAGTAGTCGCAGGTGGTTGATGTTGCTGTACTGTCAACGATTTCCAATGAATATCTTTTGGCCATCGAATTCAAATGCAGTGTGTCATTGAATTTTTCATTTAAATGACCTAGCTGAGAAACTCAAATGGGTAATTGAATTGAAATAAGGTCGTTGGGTAAATAATGGAAAGACCAGATATGTGCTTCCCACGCTAGAGGTCGTGAGGAGAAAGTAGGGGTATTTTCTAATTTGTATTCATAGATTTTTGCAGCCTCAGGCAAACTTTTCTATAAGAAAATTGCCCTCAGACTGTCTGAGGCAAACTTTTCCATAAGAAAATTGCCCTCAGACTGTCTGAAGCAAACTTTTCTATAGGAAAATTGCCCTCAGACTGTCTGAGGCAAACTTTTCTATACGAGTATTTTGGAGTATTTTTCATAATGAAAAATGTCCAAATTGTGTATGAGATTTTTTTGTGGACATTTTCAGTTGTAACTTTATTCAGATGTAGGTTTTTAAACAAATTTTAGAAGTTTTGGTTTTTTTTCTCGACATTTTACTGGCTCTATGAAAAATGCCCCAAAATAAATGAAAAATCCCCTCAAAAGCCCATTATGAAAATTTCCCGAAAAATTCTGAATCATTCGCCAAATTATTTTTTTCCTCGACATTTTGCTGGCTCTATGAAAAATGACAACAAAATAAATGAAAAATCTTCCCCAAAAGCCGAATAAAAACCTGAATAATCCCCCAAACAATTTATGAAAAATTACCCAATGCAAAATAGTATGAAAAATATCACAAAAAACATCACAAAAAAAATTAGCGGTATATGATTGACTACGGTTATGAAAATGTCCCCAAAAAAAAAAAGAGAAATTTTTCATTGTCCTTTTTTGGGGGCATTTTTGAACAAAAATTGAAAAATTATATAAAAAACTCCCAATTCTTTTGAAATTTTTTGGAATTCTTCTTTTTTTTTTGGCATTTCTCATTTGAGAAAATTACCCATTTTGCTAATATTATTTTTCATTAACATTTTTAAAAGAAACTACGCTTCTGTTTTTTTTTTCTTCTTCTTCAATGATTTTGTTTATATCTCAAACTTATTGCATATTTCAATGTCTATTTATCAACTTGAAAACAACAAAAAAAAACATCAACAACAATGCTTAGGGTACTATTATTATTAAATACCACGACAGAGACATGGCTCAGTACGAAGAGAGCTTCGTGAAGTGCAGTAGCTGAAACGCAAACCGTGAATCACATTTTGCATTTGTAGTTCGTATTTGTGAGATACTTGGTTAAATGTCAAAAGTGTGTGTAGATAAAAATCAATATCGAGATATTTCCAAAAGCCAATGCCACAAGAGCTGTAATTATACCTTTAAGTGCAGCCCTCGTATAAGTGTAGCCGTGTCAAGCCAATGGTATTATTAACTGACACGATCTTCGTGTAAGTCTGGTCAACTTTTAAGATGTCGTTTGCTTTTCTAATGCCATGTTCGGTCCGACAATTACATTTTTATGTAAATTTCTTTCAACGTTGACCAGTTTTTTTCTTGTTTGTTTTAATAAATCCACTGAATGTTAAGAATTTATTGATAGAATATTTGAATACAATGTTTTCACTGCCCACACATTCTGTTTGTAAACACTACTTTCGGGCAGAAGAAGGCTAACGTTGGTCATTTCGTTTGGTTGAAAGTGGGAATTTAGGGGAAACACTACGTTTTTTCTGTGATTCACTATTGTTTTGAGAATATCACCAAAAAAAAAATTTTTTTTAATTTTTTAATTTTTGTTGGGGACATTTTTCATGATGAAAAACTCACGAATTTTCAAAGTTTCAAAAGATCCCCAAAAAATTGGGGAGTTTTTCATAATTTTTAGGTAATATTTCATTTTTTGTTTTAGATATGAAAAATAAAATTTGTCGTTTATTGGGGTATATTTTCACAACAAAAGTGAGCCCTAATTGTTTTATTTTTGGGAAATTTTTCGTTTATTGGGGGATATTTTCAAAACAAAAGTGAGTCCCTAATTTTTTTATTATTGGGAAATTTTTTGTTTTATGGGGGATATTTCCAAAACAAAAGTGAGTCCCTTATTTTTTTATTTTTGGGAAATTTTTCGTTTATTGGGGGATATTTTCAAAACAAAAGTGAGTCCCTAATTTTTTTATTTTTGGGAAATTTTTTGTTTATTGGGGGATATTTCCAAAACAAAAGTCAGTCCCTTATTTTTTTATTTTTGGGGGATATTTTCAAAACAAAAGTGAGCCCTCATTTTTTTTTATTTTTGGGAAATTTTTCGTTTATTGGGGGATATTTTCAAAACAAAAGTGAGTCACTTACAGAGAAAAAGTTATGTTTTTTGGGACATTTTTCATAGAAAAATAACCTAAAAATTATAAAAGATTTTTTTTGTGAAAAATTCCCCAAAAAATTGAACATTTTTAGGTAATATTTCATTTTTTGTTTTTCGTATGTCCCCAAAAAATGGACAAAGAAAAATCCCACAATTGTTTTATTTTTTGGGGAGTTTTTCGTTGTTTTTTGGGGACATGGAATTATACGAAATTTTTGTGGGAAATTCTTCAATTTGTTGGTGGTGGCATTTTTCATAGAGCCCAATAATTGTTGATGAAATTTTTGAGGGACTCTTCAGAATCCACACAGTGGGTGACATAGGCTATATTAGGTCAGGATCAGGCGAAAGGGCGTGCCTTACCTTAAAATGTTAAATATCTCATGAACGATTATGAGTATGAAGATGAGATTTGCTACGTATGCTATTAGCATGACCTGAAAAATGTGGGCGGTGCCACGCCCCTTAAAAATTTGTATATATGCCGGAATTATGTAATGAGCGTCATGGATTTTTACTGTAACTTACTGTCCACCAGGCCACATAAGCTCTTAATCGGACGCTCCTTCGTCCGTGGCACCGCCCACACTTCTTGCAATTTTGAACCACCAAATAACGTGAACTGTTAAAGGTACGAAGGAGATATTGGGTTTATGTTTTATTGAGAATATGTGGACAGTGCCACGGCCTATAGACGCCCCACAATCCAAACGGTGAAGGCTATTTAAAAAACTTTTTATCAAATTTCAACTTGAAAAACCTCTACTACTCGCAAAATTTTCGCTAACAAGCTGTTGACGTATTTTAAAGCAGACAAACAATATGCCCGGTTAATCTGTTTTGTTTTGTGAACTGACTGAAGAAGCGGTGTGGCGTCGTTTAGCTTTAAGCCAAAACTTTGACCTTCAAAATGTCATTAGAGATAGAAGTGAGCAACTGAAGCTGAAGCTAAAGATAGCAACAAAAATATAAACAATAATAACCGAATATCGAAAAAAAAATGAAATACACATGCGAAACAAGTTCGAATAAACAGTTATTTTTGTTAGAATAGAAAAAAGCACACACAAAATTAATAGCCCGTCCCCCGGGACCGGCTAACTAACTAACTAATTGACTGAGTGATTCTGACTCTGGCTGGCTGGTTGGTCCCACTTAATGAAGAAAGCGTTTTAATGATGTTGTCGAAGAAATGTGACGTTGTCGTGCTGTGGCTTGTAGCAAAACAGAACAAAAAGGAATTATATACATTTTGTTTGATTTATTTCTGTTTTTTTTGTTTTTGTTGTTGTCGATTTGTCGAAATAGACGACCACGGTGGAGGTGAATGTGTTGCATGCTGTGATGATGTAATTGGTCGATAATTAACAAGCACACAACATGTTAGAAACACCGCATAAATATACTTCGAGAGCAGGTGTAAGGGCCAGGGTAAGCTTAGAAAAACGAAAGACTTAAGACACAAACTTCGAAATAGTCTTAGCATGAAAGTATCTCGCCATACATGAAGTCTTCAAATATCCTCAGTTTTAATTAAATCATTTCTTATTTCGCCCCGGTCATTCTCCGCCATGAGAGTTAGTTACACGAAACCTTTCCCAAATCTGAGTTTATGTAAAATTCTAAAGACTTGGGGCGCAAGCGGCTTCCTTTTCGTTTTTTGCGAGATGCGTTGGCGTTTCAATAATTGCTGGTTCGTTTTTTGGCGTTGGGTGAATGACCTTGTGTTTAATTTCAATCACTGACAAGACTTTGTGCCGGGTTTTTTTTTTGTAAAATTTTGGTGGAACTTAATAATATTCCCGTGGAAGATTATTAATTTTTTTTTGAAAGAAAGCGTAGTATAAAAAAATTTATTATGCAACATTTTATGCAAAAATCGTATTTAGTTTTAATCTCTTTCATTTTTCTTATATTTTTATTAAAATAAAAAAAAATCCGCTTTATTGAAAAATCGTTTATGTGAAACACATTTTAAATGAGGTAAGAGAAATTAAGGAACATACACAATAAGAGAGGAGAATTGAAGGACCAGAAGATAATAGAGGAGATGACATATATGACCAATGGAAACGTTGACAATGCTGTAGTCGGTTCCATAGATTATAATTCCATTATCATCATAATAAATTCTTTTAAAACTACTCCGAAGGAGACATTTCAATCAATTTATGTTATGAAAACATTTCAACAATTCTACAGCTATGGGCAAAACAAGTGATCTCAAAAAATTACCTGTCAATCACATTTAGGACAATTCAACCAATTGAAAATATGTGACTGTTCATTAATTCAAGCTCATTACTATTGAATTTAAAATTAACAGAAAAGTATTTATTTTAATTGTTGAGCCACAAGTCTCATAGAACAATTTCAAAAGTACATACTCTGTTCGTTTAAATGAAATAAGGTTCAATTATCCAAACTCCTTTTTATGGAAAATCCGGCATAAGTGAAAAAAAATTTCATTTTTTTTTATTTTCGTTTAAACGAATTAGTGTGTATTACGTTATCGACAACAAATATAAATTCAACAATTGACGTAAATCCCACGTAAATTTGGACCAAATTTCATACGAAATATTGACCAAAAAAATTGTTTACTATTTTTGGTTGTCAATTTTTAAGTTTTATATGTTTTTGGACCATTTCTCATATTTTTTCGCTGATCTCTATTTTGTGACATTTTTCGAATATGACATTTACTTGCTTCTCAAGATTTTTTTGGGCGATTTTTCATATTTGGTTTGGGATGATTTTTCAATAAATGTTGGACTAATTTTTTTTTAATTTTGTTCATTTTTCATATATGTATCTTCAATGATTTTGTGCTTGTGGGGGATTTTAAAATTTTTATAAAACTGGTTTAGGTGTTCGGCTAATTTTATTTTAATTTTGCCAATTTTTTGCCTAGTTTTATGTTTTGTGGCATTTTTCGTAATACTTGTTTGGTCGATTTTTCATATTTGGTTTAGGGTGACTTTTCATTAATTTTTCGGCTAAGTTTCTTTTTTCATTTTGCGCCATTTTTTTATTTTTTTTTTGTGTTTTTTTTTGTTTTGGTCATTTTCCGTAATTTTTTGTGAGTTATTTTTTTTAGCCGAAATATTGCACAAAAAAATCTCTTCTTTTCTTCTTCATCTTTTTGGGCAATTTCATTTTTTTTTTTTTTTTTTTTTGACTTTTCATAAATTTTCCGCTAAATTTCTTTGTCCATTTTGGGCAATTTTTCATATTGTTTGGCTGGTTTTTTGTTTTGGGTCATTTTTTGTGAGCCATTTGTGGATCTTGAAATATACTTAAATCTCAATTTTTTTTTTGCCTATTTTCGTATTCGGTTTCTGGAAATTTTTCATTAATTTTTGGTCTAAATGTCTTTTGGGCAATTTTTCATATTTTTTGCCTGATTTTATTGTTTTGAAGCATTTTTTTGTGTCATTTTTTAGCCCAATTCCCAAAATATTGGGTTCTATTACTTCTTTTTTTTTGGACAATTTAAATTTTTTTATTTCATATTTTTGGGGGCATTCTCGAATACGACATTTATGGTTTGGGTTGATTTTACATTACTTTTTGGTCTGAAATTTCCTTTTTCATTTTGGACAATTTTGCATATTTTTTCGTTTTGAGTTACTTTTTGTGAGCCATTTACACATAAAAATTTTGGGCAATTTTACCCATTTAGTTTGGGTTCATTTTTCATTAATTTTTGGTCTAAATTCCTTTTGGACAATTTTTCATATTTCTGGCTGATTTTTTGGTTTTGGGAAATTTTTCGTAATTTTGTTTGTGGGTCATAGCCACATTTCATACGAAAAATATTGGAAATTTCCTCTTTTTTTTGTGAAAATTTAAAATTCGGGCGATTTTTCATATTTTTTGGGACATTTTTCGAACCAGCCGAAATATAACCCAATAAATTGGCTCACCTTTTTTTTTTTTTTTTTTTTTTGGGAAATTTTTCCATTTTGTTAACGGTTTTTCAAAATTTTTATTTAATTCAAGTTAGTTTGGGGTGATTTTTTTCATAAATTTTGCGGCTAAATTTCTTTTGTTGTGTCATTTTTTGGCTGATTTTTTTTTGTTTTTGGGCGATTTTTTCATATTTTTTGGAGAATTTTTCGGACGCGCGCCTTGGAAATTTCATTTTTCATTCATTTTTGTGCTAAATTCCTTTTGCACAATTTTTCATATTTCTGCCTGATTTTTTGGTTTTGGGGCATTTTCTGTAATTTTTTTAGCCACATTTCATACGAAAAATATTGGAAATTTCCTCTTTTTTTGTGAAAATTTTAAATTTTTGGTTTCTGGGCGATTTTTCATATTTTGTTGGGACATTTTTCGAACCAGCCGAAATATTACCCAAAAATTGGCTCACATTTCTTCTTTTTTTTTTGGGAAATTTTTCAATTTTTCTTGTTAACGATTTTTCAAAATTTTAATTTAATTCAATTTAGTTTGGTGTGATTTTTCATAAATTTTGCGGCTAAATTTCTTTAGTTGTGCCATTTTTTTTTTTGGCTGATTGAGTGTTCTATTATCAAATGACACAGTTAAAATTTTTCCAATAAAAGCAGAAGAAATTCGACCGGAAAAAATCGAAAATGTACTGAAAAATAGCGTCCATCGTCCATTCGTGGTAGTCATATGACTGATATTGTGTTCTATTATCAAATGACACAGTTAAATTTTTTCCAATAAAATCAGAAATTTCAAAAAATTATCAGTACTATTTTTTATACGAGATTTAAATTTAAAATTTTAAATGGTCCCTTCTGTACGATTTTTTTGGCGATTTTTCATTAATTTTTTGCCTAAATTTCTTTTCTTTCTATTTGTCATATTTTTTTTTTGGAGGTAGACCGATTCATGTTGAAAATGTCTCAGGTCGGGGAAAATTACACATTTTTTTTTTGCAAATTCATTACACATTTCACCAACTTTTAATATTTCATCTGGCAGCTTTACTTCATTACAGCCATAAACTAATTTCGATCATCTGGTTTAGGCATAAACAAAAATTCGCACATTAGTTTCCATTAAAAACAAAAGACTTAAGAGACCTGCACAAATTTTAATGTTATTGATTACACACACACACCTACACACAAATATCCATCGTACACATACTTTTCCTATGTGTGTGTGTTTTGTTTTCTTTATATAACAACATTATTTTGTTGGTTATTTGTTTTTAAAACAATTTAAATCGAAATTCCTTTCACACATCGCTTAAATGTTTACTTGCATGCATGTGTGTAAAACAATACAATTATTTTCAGGTAGTTATGATTTTATTTTGTTTTTTTTTCTTTATTACAATTGCTTTGCACAAAATTCATAGACGGCAACAATGACACACAGCCAGACAGTCGGCAAATAATTGTAACGTTAACATGTTTTGCATACCAAATAAAGGTGGACGGGGCGGAGTCATTGGTGAACATGATCGCATCTATTCAAAATCGGACAGTCAATGGTTTTCAAAATATTTTAAAAAAAGAAAAAAAGCAACAACAACAACATCGAAATAATTTATATGATAATTAAGCCAAACAAAAAAAAAATGAAAACAAATGATTGCGATTGAAAGTATTTGCTTAAAGCAATCTAATTACAGTAATAAATTACGTTTTTTTTTCAATTAAAAATGTAAAAACATCATTTAGTTCTAATAGTTGCTCATTAAAGGGGAGTGACATAGAGCAAAGCATTATTTTACGAGATCGTAAGAAGAAATGGGATTGTTAGAAATTGTAGGAAGAATTCCGGAATTACTTGTGTCTAAGCCGCTGTGACTTCTTTGCAATCTCGAGCGGAATTTGGCATTCAGCTAAATATGTACATTAGGGTGGAGTGAAATTCAAAAAAAAAAGTTAACCTCGGAAAGAGATGTAGTCTGGGGTCCTAATGAGGGGAAAAATAAAGAAAAAAAATTTTAGGGTCGCGCCACTCCCTCGAAATTTAGAAATTATCGCTATTTTGGCGTTGATTTTAGAAAAATCCGACTACATCTCTTTCCGAGGTTAACCTTTTCAAATTAAAAAAAAGCATGTTTTCACTCCACCCTAATGTACATGTCCATGCCTTTGGATTTCTACGTCCCATAGTTCTGTGCCATAATTTACAGCAATAATTTCAGAATAGCCTGAAATTGTAAAAATACCACAAAATAGTCTAGACTAGAAGTGTGTCCAGCCGGAAAGGCGTTGGACGACAACTACCACGGATGGTGCATACAGAGAAGACCGAGACTCCGGTGGAGGGACCAAATGAAGGAAGACATGAAAATCCTTGCTATTACGAACTGGAGAAGACAAGCAGAAGACCGAAATGCTTGTAAATCTTTTACTAAGCAGGCCAAGACTAACAACAGGTTGTACAGACAACTTAAATAAATAATTTGCAAAAAGTAATATTTTTAAAATTGAAGGGCGACCGCTTAAATTATAAATATTTTTTTCTTATTTTTCCCTTATTAAGAATCCCAAACTACATCGCTGTTATAGTGGGAAATTTTCAAATTTAAAGAAAAGTAAGTATTCAGTCCCTTGCACAACCAAAGTCCGAAGTGTGGGACAGGACTCCCGGTTGCAAAAATCTGGATGTTGCGTACAAAAGTCCGTATCACGTTTGAATTCATTTCCTTTGACGCAGTCCGTTCATTACGTTTTCTACCACGAAACAGGACACTCATCTAAATAGAAACTCATCTAAAAGCGCCCTGAGTTTTTTCTTTTCTTTATAAATCATAAATAAACAAATATTGTATTCACTAAATTGTGAATAAAAGCATAAATCCTTTAACGATTTTAGTGATCTGCACCTCATTTTGATGGTAAGATATGTGGCTTTATGATGAACTGCTGAAAATGTACACATTTTGTCATTATCTAATTTTTAAAATTTGTTATTGTAAAAAAAAATTACTATAAAAAATCATTTTCGACTTTAATTTGTTTATAACTCTGTATCATTCATTCAGCTTTAAATACTCGAAAGCTAAAGATTACAAATAATTTAGTGCTCAATTTTTAAAAATCAACTTTTTGCCATTTCTTCTTTTGCCAGGTTTCTTAAATTTTTTAAAAAAAAAAAAAAAAATTATGGAAAACAATTCTTCGACTTAAATTTATTCATAACTCTGAAACTTTCAGTCAGATTAAAACGCTCCAAAGGTAAAGATTTAAAATAATGATGTGATGATTTTTTTTTAAATTTCAAAATTGACGATTTTTTTTAATAATTTTTCGACCTAAAAAATGTAAGAAAAAAAATTGTCCATCTAAATTTTTTTAACTCAGATTAAAAATAATTTTTTAAAATTGTCGAATTTATGATATTTGTTCAACAAAAACATTTAAGAAAAAATTTCTTTTTATTTTTAAATTTATTTCAAGAAAAATTTACGCCACAAAAAAAATGGTATTTTACAAAAAACAAAAAAAAAATATTTAAGAAAAAAATTCAACTTAAAATTTGTTTAAAACTCTGAAACTGACATTTAACTCGTTTTTACAATTTACGCCACACAAAAATGGGTTAAAAAATTATGTAGTAGTTAATTTTTTAAAATCTAAATATAATTCTGAAACTAACATTTAACTCGTTTTTACAATTTACGCCACACAAAAAGGGCCACACAAATAAAATAACTTTAAAAAAGATTGGGTTAAAAAATTATGTAGTAGTTAATTTTTTAAAATCTAAATTGTCGACTTTTTATGGTTTTTTTTTTAAAAAAAAATATTTAAGACAAAAATTTTCAACTTCAACTGGCATTTAGATTTCATTGTCGAATTTATGATATTTGTTCAACAAAAACATTTAAGAAAAAATTTCTTTTTATTTTTAAATTTATTTCAAGAAAATCGGTCAAGTCGTTTTAAAAATTTACGCCACAAAAAAAATGGTATTTTACAAAAAACAAAAAAAAAATATTTAAGAAAAAAATTCAACTTAAAATTTGTTTAAAACTCTGAAACTGACATTTAACTCGTTTTTACAATTTACGCCACACAAAAATGGGTTAAAAAATTATGTAGTAGTTAATTTTTTAAAATCTAAATTGTGGTAGTAAATTTTTTAAAATCAAAATTGTCGATTTTTGTGCGCGGGGGCACTAATTAAATTGTTAATTGTTATATAAGAAATAAATGAATTATTTTGAAAAAAAAAAAAAATACAATCCAAAAGTCTAATTAACACAATTTATTAACACCTCAAAGACTGTCAGCAATTTCAAATTAGGAATCCAAAAAAAAAAAAAAAGGTGTTCCCCCCGTATTAACACTCCAAAACTGTGTGCAAAATTCATGAAATTGTTATAATTGTAAAGCATTGCCTGTGCTAAACTAGATTCATTTAAATATCAAATTAAATCATACCTTATGCGGTTTAAAGACCAAAGAATTTACTTTCTGCGCATACAGATCGAAATGCCCACATTCAGCCCGGTTCAAGTATTAAACTTGTTTCATCCCGCTCCCTGAAATATTCAGAATCAATCAATAAATCTTTTAAAATATCAAAAATATTCCAAACAATAACTTTAACACATTTACACCCACCCCTCAACGAGGACGGCGACGATGTTCTTTTTTGTTATATGCACACACTTTTGTGTTGACGTGTATCGAAAACGAACGATGCACCCCTGAGGCTGATGGCAAACCCAACGCTTGTGTCTTAAGTCTTTTGTTTTCTGCATAGAAAAGTCGCCAGTGTATGTTTTTTTTTTCCTTTTAAAGCTTTAACGTGTCTACACGACAAAAACACTCAAAATGAAGCGAAACGTTATGGTTTCTCATGAGCTTGAACATTTGTATAGAATTCGAAATAAATTCAATGGAAAAATGAGCAAATAATCAATTGTAGCATTTAAAATTATGATTAAAAGTCGGTTAGAGTTTTGTGAATGAATAAACACGACTGCACCGGGGTGAGCCTCAAGCATTTAACCTTCAATTTTTCATCACACAATAGACAATGTGCGAATCTGAACTTCAAGACAATGTCTTTTGGTTTCTGTCTTTTGATTTTGTAGTTGGTTTTGAAAAGTTGCCAACAAAACGTTTACACATGTGTACGGGTGGGTAACCAACTGTGAAACCAAACTAACAAAATTCTGCTCCATCATTATTGAAAATTAAGTTGAGTTTTTTTTTTTGATTTGTTAATTCAATTACACTGATGATGGCGACAATGAGAAAAAAAATTGAAACAAGTATCTGTTGTCCAAAAGTTACGAACACAAAAGACCACCGATCTTTAAATGTTGTTAGTTTGACGACGGACGGATTAAATGGCTGACGATGTGATGGATTTTCAATATGCGATAACATATCAAATTGCTATACATTTTTCCAACGTCGGCGTAATTCTACTCCATATATATCAACACATAACTGCTGCACAGTGGTTCACAAGAATTATTTACCACAAAAAAACCAATTAAAAAAATTTTAAAACAAATTTAAAAAAAACTCTTAAACAAATTAAAAGAAATCAAAAAAAATATTTAAAAAATAAAATTTAGCTAACGCACAAATATTAAATAATAAATTTTAGCTAACGCAGAAATGTAAAAAAAAATTAGTTAAAGCACAAATTTTAAAAAATAAAATTAAGCTATTGCACAAATTAAAAAAAAATTTAATTAAGCTATTGCACAAATTTTTAAAAAAAAATTAGCTAACGCACATATTTTACAAAATAATTTTAACTAATGCCCAAAGTGAAAAATAGCGCACTCTAAAATTTTAAAAAATAAAACTTAGCTAACGCACAAATTTTAAAAAACAAAATTTACCTAACACCCAAATTTTAAAAAATAAAATTTAGCTAACGCACAAATTTTAAAAAATAAAATTTAGCTAACGCGCAAATTTTAAAAAATAAAATTAAGCTCTTGCACAAATTTTTAAAAAAAAATTAGCTAACGTACATATTTTACAAAATAATTTAACTAACGCCCAAAGTGAAATATAGCGCACTCTAAAATTTTAAAAAATAAAACTTAGCTAACGCACAAATTTTAAAAAACAAAATTTACCTAACACCCAAATTTTAAAAAATAAAATTTAGCTAACGCACAAATTTTAAAAAATAAAATTTAGCTAACGCACAAATTTTAAAAAATAAAATTTAGCTAACGCACAGATTTTAAAAAATAAAATTAAGGTAACGCACAAATTAAAAATAATAAAATTTAGGCAACGCACAAATTATAAAATTTAGCCAACGCCCAAAATTTAAAAACTAAAATTTAGCTAACGCACAAATTATAAAAAAATTAATTTTAGGTAACACAAATTTTAAAAAAAAAATTACTATCGTCCAATTTTTAAAAAATAAAATTTAGCTAACGCACAATTTTTAATAAAAAAAAATTAGCTAAAATTTAGGTAACGCGCAGATCACGCTGGGCATTAAAATAAAATAATCTCACACTCCTTTTCTACAACAAATTTTTTTTAGTAAACTCAAAAACGTATACTTATTAACAATTTATATGAACAATTAAATCAAAATGGAAAAAAACACAAAATAAAAAAATATCCCCCAAAATCAAAAAATAGAAAAGGTAGTCGAATTTGGAAATATTTATAAAATACATCCCATTATCCGATTTTGAATGTTTATACCTTAAAATAATCCCACACTCCTTGTCTACGATCAATTTTTCTATAGATCTCAATAATTTTTACTTATTAACAATTTATGTAAATTCAATTTAAATCAAAATTGTTTAAAAAAAAACTCAAAAAGTAAAAAATGCCCCCTAAAATCAAAAAATAGACAAAGTAGTCGACTTGGGAAATATTTCTTAAATATATCCCTTTGACCGATTTTGATTGATAATACCTTAAAATAAACCCTCACTCTTTGTCTACACTCAATTTTTCTATAGATCTCAATAGTTTTTACTTATTAACAATTTATATGAATAATTACATCAAAATGTGAAAAAAAAACTCAACAATTTAAAAAATAAAAAAACTAATCGGGATTTAAATATTGTTCAGTCTTATTACCGTTCGTTTGTGCAGCTTGAAAACACTGTTAGACGGTCTCGCATTCCTGTTCCATTTTGCGTGTATCACTCGTATCGCATACGATTTAACACACCAAATTCTGATTGATATTTATTGATATCTAAGTAATTGGAAATTGGATATGTGGTGAACCCGATCTACTACAAACAACCGATTATGAGTACAGACGCATGTAGGGTTCGCATAAACGTCCGCCAGGCCGTCCGCCACAACAGCTTTTGACATTTTTCGCCCCGGCCCGTCTAAACGGACAATGTATGATATCAGTTTGTGTGCGAGTGTTTGGTTTAAACTCAAATTGACATTGATTAATTCCGACAAAAAACAGCCCACCATCCGCTCCACTCTACATAGTTATCAAACTCAAGTAGATGTTTTAATAGTTTTTTGTTGTTGTTGTTAGCGAAACAAAATCACTTTGAACCCTCGAAAAGTATTTATTTCATTGAGTTGGCCGACGTTTTTTTTTTTTGGCCATTTTATCTTATTATTGTTAGTAATTAAATGTCATTGTCATCAAATGATATTTGATTTCATTTCTTAATTTCGGGCAATTGTAATCGATACATCTGATCAAGAGAGATGACTCTAGAGTATTTTGAGGTTTTCCAATGATATTTTGTCTTTTAAATGTTAACCATTATAAATATAGAAATATGAATGTGTGTCTGTGTGTGTGTTGGGGTTTTATGAAGTGTTAATGCGATAATCCAGTTCCGTTTCGCTTCGATCGTTTGCTGTGGTTTTTTTTTTTGGTGGTGGTGCTCGTATCTCATGTTCCCATTGGTGACGTTAAACGTTTCTGACATTTTGCTCCGTGGAAACCCACCCCTTCGACAGGTTTGTGGCTTAAGTCTTTTGTTTTGTTATACCAAGAAAATTGTATTTCAGTCAGAAATTCTCTTGGTCTGGCATCAATCATATTAACGATTTATTTTCACAATATTTATTTGTTATTCAATCGTTTTTTGTTGTTGTTTTTGCTGCAGAAATTTCAGTATCCTTAACCTATAAGATTTATAACTTGTTTCTTTTTCGTGTCCGCATTCCGCATTTGAAAAAGACTAACAAAAATTAATACAAAAAAAAAACTGTCAAGACACCTTCAGGCCAAAAATGGAGAATGAAATCAAGAGAATTCCTTCTATGGATTTCTTAGCGGAATTTTGGAAATAAATTCAAAATTTTTGAATTACAGTCGAATTCGATTAAATGGAAATGGAAAAAAAATCATGAAATTATTTTCACTTATGTAGGATTTTCCATAAAACGGAAATGAAATGAAAATGAGTTTCACATAAACGATTTTTCAATAAAACGGATTTTCGTTTGAGCGAAGTTTGGTGCATGGAAAATCATCCAGAACAATCGTTTCAAATATTTATTATCAATTAAGTCTTTTTGGACACATCTCAAAAAAATATAAAAAAAAAGCAAACAAATAGAAAAAACGACAATTTAAACAAAAAAATTAAAAATTTAAAAAATTTAAAATTTTTTTTATGCAATTTCATAAAGACTGAGTACACACACATCAAAAAATATAAAAAAAAAAAATTCGATCATTTTTTTACTCAGGGACCTCAGAAAATTAAAAATATTAACAAAATACCTAATCGACACCACCAATTTTTTTCAATAAAATTCAAAAATTGTAATTGCTATATTTATACCAAAATATTCGTCGAAAATGTAAGACTTCGATCTGTTAAAGATTGGATTTTTTTTTTCGAAAAAATGTGCAAAGAAAAAAACTAGAAAATTTAAAAAAAATAATAAAAAAAAAAATCCAAAAACAAATCTGTTTTCATCCCAATGCAGTTTCAAGAAGCTTGTGTAAAAAAACCTACCAAAAAAAAAAAAAAGGCCATCGGAATTCAAATTTTTAGAAAAAAAAAACTGTCTTTTTGGAATATTTTAGAATATATCGATGGCTTAATTTAGAAAGGGCGTAACTTAGTTTTTTCCAAAATCGCGTTTTTACACATTTTTAGACCATTGTCAAATACACATCCCACAAAAATTTCTGGGCTTTGTGATCAAAAAGGCCGTAACCAAAATCCAAAAAAAAAAAAAATAGTTTTAAATTAAATTTGTTGCGCATTTTTATTTAAAATTGTCTTTAAAATTTTTTTATGTATGCAGTTTTTCAAATGATAGTTTTACCTACCTTTAGTTTTTACCTTCTCCTGTAAAGTTACGAAAATGCAAGTTACGCCCTTACTAAATTCAGCCATCGATATATTCTAAAATATTCCACAAAGACCGATTTTTTCCAAAAAAAAAATTTAGATACTCGTATGTCCAAATAGAAAAAACGACAATTTAAAAAAAAAATAATTTTGAAAAAAAATTAAAAATTTCCAAAAAAATCTTTGAAAAAAATAAAAAAATTTCAAAAAAAAAGTTTGCATTTTTTCATCTTTATGCAATTTCATAAAGTCTGAGTACACACATCTCAATAAAATATAAAAAAAAAATTCAAACAAATAAAAAAAAGACAATTTAAAAAAAAAATTGAAAAAAGTTAAAAATTTCCAAAAAAAAAAATCATCTTTATGCAATTTCATGAAGACTGAGTACACACATCTCAAAAAAAAATATAAAAAAAAAAAAGCGCCCCGGTAGGCGAGTTGGTAGCGTGCTTGCCTATCAGCGTGGGGGTTGTGGGTTCGATTCCCACCAGAGGCTTTGGTCTGTCGCTGGAAAAATCTAAACATATGGTCTGTGTCACCCGGTTTAGACCCAAAAATTAGAATATAAATTTACTTTGTATTGTAATTAATAATAAATAAATAAATAAATAAAAAAAAATTCTACCATTTTTTACTCAGGGACCAATTGTACATCGTACATCACTAAAGAAAATTAAAAATATTAACAAAATACCTAATCGAAATCACCATTTTTTTTTCAATAAAATTCAAAAATTTTAATTGCTATATTTATACCAAAATATTCGTCGCAAATGTAAGACCTTTTAAAGATTGATCTGTTAAACATTGAATTTTTTCTTCGAACAAAAAAATAGAAATGCTCAAAGAAAAAAAAACGAAAAAAAAAACAAAATTTTCCAACAAGAAAAATGAAAATTTCCCAAACAATATTTTTTTGAATTATGCGAAAAAAAATAAAATTTGTTAATCCTGATGCAATTTGAGTACCCACACTTATATAAGGGGAGGCAGATCCAACTTAAGGGGCCACCTGGAAACTGTTCTCAATTTATGTTTCAAAAAAAAAAAAAATCCAAAATTATTTTTTTCGCAATTTCAAAAAATATTTTTTTTGAATTTTCTTTTTTTTCGGGATTGAAATTTCTAATTTATTTTTTAAAAAAAAAAATTATTTCCAAGAAATTTTTTGAGGGCGGACATAAAATTAAGTTTTTTTTTATTACATACTATTTTTTAAAATTGAAATTTTTTTTTTCGTGAATAACACATCGTAATCACTTTCTTATCATATCATGAATGGAGCACCCAAAGGGCTTTGTCACCTATGTCGGTAGTGATACAAGCACCGCAGCAAGCCATTTTGGATATGATTTAGCCGCGGTCGGACTTAAGTTTTGTTTTACTTCATATGTCGCCCGAAAATTTGATGGATTATAAAAGAATCTCACTTTTTTTGGAAATCCCCATTTAATTTTAAATGTCACAACGATTGATTTACTCTAACAAATTAAACATTAAATAGCCCACATATTACACACGTGCGGGGAATTCACTGCCTCATTAATCGTGCCCGTCTAATGGATTGTGATTATGACACCGATCTTCTGGCGACTCTAGGGTTTAGTAAACACAAAAGAACTTGCCCCATGGCATATCTGGTACTTGAAAAAAAAACGGGAGACTTTCTTTTTAATTACTAGAAAAAAAAAACATTTGTTATTGATTCGTAATCGGTGTTTCACACCTCTTAAGCGTTGACTTTAACTAGCAAAGCACTCTAATGAAGAAGGCCCTCCTCCTTCCTCGGCTCATCCTCCAGATTACCGGTTATTGATCTTTCACTTTAAAAGCTGGCTGGCTACCGAATTAATTTGTGCCCCCTAATAGAAAACAATAGATTTAGATTTTTTGTTTGTCTGCGATTCTTAAAAGCCAATCTGTGTTTTGGATGATGTATGGATAAGGCTTGGTCATCATCATCATCATCGTCATCATCATTGTCACGAACAACAGGGATCGATTGATTAATAATTATGAATATTAATCATTTTTTTTTCTATCAGCGTATTCTCGGCCAACATCGTCATCATCATTATTATGTTCCAGCTGTCATTCCCTATTATGAGTCTTACATAACACAAATTATCCTGTTGCCTTTTCATCTTCTGTTCATCTGGCATGTTCAAATTCTCTACGCGCGCCTCACAACGACAGGCGAACCTTTAAGGCATTTCAGCGGCAAAAACTGGGTCACTGAAGTGTAATAAACTTTCCTCAACTCCAACAACAATAAACCAGTTTTCTACAAAAACAAAAACACCAAAGCCACCTCTTCGCTAATACCAGGCAAAGTTTAAGCCAACAAAATAAAAGAAGAGAAAAACGAAAAAAAAACAACTCAGACGCAGACATCCCTCCTAACATAATTTATGGCCACAGCGACAAGTTGTCCGTAGTTTACCGTATAATCGCAGCAGACGATGTCGGCGAGGAGCAGCAAGCAGCCGCTGAGAGGTGCAAAAGCCAAAGCCAAAGACGTAACCTGTAAACGGCAAAAGCCACCGACTGGAAGAAGACGAACAAAAAACCCTTCAAGGCATTCAACCGACGAACAAGTTTATGGTGGTAAACACAGAATTACCACTTTATTGTGGCCAACGTCGTCATCAGCACCACCACGGCTGCCATCATCATCACCGTCATCTTCTTCTTCTTCTTCTTTGCCGAAGAAGGGCCATTAAACATCTGTTTTTTCAATGGTTGGTTAAGAGAGTTCCTCTGAGGCCATCCGGCCACAACAACATTAGCCAGGAACTTTTTTTTTCTTTTCAGATGATTTCATGCTAAACATTTTGAAACTTATGACCGGTTTGCCTTCTCCCTGGTAGCCTGTTTTCGATTATTCAACAGCGGATGCAACACTGCACGCACTTTCGCTTTCGATGCGCCTTGACGGTGACGACGATCACGGCGACAACATGGAAAAGTCCATGTTTTTGGAATTGTTATGATGCCAACTTCACCATGACCTTTCTCAGGAAATAAATGAAAGAGAGAAAGAAAAAAAAACAGAGCAATGACGTTGTTATGTGAAATGCAACAAAAAGTTCACATAAATGCCTAAAATGTTTTAATACACATCGGAGAAGTGTTTAAATGAAAGTGAGGGAAAAATACATCGAGTGCCAGCATAGGCGATATTTCGGAGAAGGAGCAAAATGTCAATGGCAAAAGATTATAAGAACTTATAAAAGTTTGAGAACAAAAGAGTGATTTAAACGATGAGGCAGACAACCGATCAATTGGTTATGACAAATTTTATTGAGACCGGAACTGTTATAAATCAAAAATTCTAAGGTTCTGTGGTCCGCTGAGAACACAAAAAAGTTTAAAAAAAAATGTAATGTTTTAAAATTTTTTTTCATTTTTTTTAGTACAAAGAAAAGTTATAAAAAATGGTCAATGTTTTAAAAAAAATTTAAAATTTTTTTTTTCTTAGTTTTAGTACAAAGTAATGTTTAAAAAAATGGTGAATGATTATAAAAATTTTAAAAATTGTTTTTTAAATTGTTTTTTATTTCAGAGAAAAGTACTGCCATTTTTAACCTTTTTTTTAATTTGTTTTAGTACAAAGAAAAGTTTAAAAAATTGGTCAATGATTTATAAAAATTTTAAAAATTGTTTTTTAAATTTTTTTTAGTACAGAGAAAAGTACTGCCATTTTCAACCTTTTTTTTTTAAATTTTTTTTAGTACAAAGAAAAGTTTAAAGAACTGGTCATTGTTTTAAAAAAAAAAATTTTTAGTACAAAGAAAAGTTTAAAAAACAGTTTAAAAAAATGGTCAATGATGTAAAAAAAAATTTGAAAAGAAGTACTTTTTTTTAGTACACATATATAAAAGTACAAAAAATCTATTTTTCTATTTTTATTTATTTACAAAATTCCATTTTTTGAGACATACATATATATATTTTCATAACACGAGAATTACTTTTTCAATTTGGCTGAAATAAATTTTGAAACTTAAGAAAAATTGCTAAATTTTTTTACTTTTTCTTTGTTCACAGACGACCACGGAACATTCGAGTTAACGACTTATAAGTAGATTAGCAGTATCAGCAGAATATCTTAAATTGATGACTATATTTTTTTTCAATCTTCGATTTCAAATTAAAAGGTTCTAAAGGTAAAGATTAAAGATTTTTTTAAATCCACTTTTAACCATTTAAATTTTTTTTTTTTTAAAAAAATAATTTAGTAATCAGTTTTCTAAAATCACTTTAGAATTTTTAATTTAAAAAAAGATACGAAACTTTTTTTTTTTAATTTAAAAAAAAATTGTAATATAATTTCTGTCGACTATTGATTAAAAATAATTTAGTAAACAAATTTTTAAAATCAACTTTTTAAAATTTTTAATTTTTTTTTTTAAAAAAAATAATTTTGTAATAAAATTTTTTAATTTAAAAAAAAATTATCTAAAAAGCTTGAGATTAAAAATAATTTAGTAAACAAATTTTTAAAATCAAGTTTTTACCATTTTTAATTTTTTTTTTTAAAAAAAATAATTTTGTAATAAAATTTTTTAATTTAAAAAAAAATTATCAAATATTTACTATTGAAATAGACAAATTTTGTCATTATCGAATTTGAATTTTGTTTTTAAACAAACAAAAATTACGAGATAAACATTATTTTTAACATTCATTTGTTTACAAATACAAATCTTAGCAATTTTTAATTTTTTTTTTAGGTTCAGAAAAGACGACACCGGTTTCAACTCCATCACCATATATATTCTATAGGGTAAGACCGTGGTCCCAACGTAAAATCTTCCACGTGTTCGAATATCACACATTCAATTCCTCCAATCGCCAGCGAACACACATATCGCGCGATCTTCATTAACACCGACACGGATACAATTAAAATCTGAACAGCACAACTATTAAAATCCAACGCCTGTTTCGGCCATCTTACGATAATTATTTCAACGAGATGTTAGGCGTACGAAATGCCACTTTGTTGACAATGTTGTGGCCACAGGTTCAGATCGCATACAACATGAGCACACTGTTGTCAATTTGCTGAAGCTTATCGCGTGCTCTTTTTAATTGATCTCAATAAAATCGAAATCATGTTAGGATTAGTTTTTTTTTTTTTTTATAAGCATATAAAACATTTCCATACGATTTTAACACCTTTTTAATTGTATGAGTTTGAGTATGTGTGTGTGTGTGTGTTTGTTTGGATTGCAGTAAAACCCACACTTGCCGAAGTTGTTCAGATGAGGACAATCGAGAAAAATAACATTTGGTCGGCTGTTGCAGTTGACAAAATCATGGCGAACGAACGATTTAAATTAACAAAATACCAGTGAGTTAATCTAATAAAAATGATAAGTAAATGGGTAGGGTTGGTGAGGAAGGGGGTGTTACACTCAGAAGATAATCGATCATGCGTTTTTTTTTTTTTTTTAAAAAAGTGTAAATTTCAAAAGCTTTTCAAATGAAACCACTTGAAGACCACTGGGTCGCCCAGAGGTCACTCGTTGCATACATAAAGACTGGTAAACCTTTTTTTGACCTTATTATGAGTCCATTAAAGAACTCGCTAATTAAAAATGCTATTTTATATTTGCAATTTTTTTTTTTTCAAAAATAAAAATGATTGAGGTTTTTCTTCTTTTGTAAAAAAATAAGTTTTTATTAGAAAATGCTGTTATCTAAGAATTTTTTTTTTTTCAAAAATATATATGATTGAGGTTTTTCTTCTTAATTTGGAAATGACTATTAAAAAAATTGCTAATTTAAAAAAATTCTATATTATTTCAGCGTTTTTTTTAAATACAAATAATAATAATTTAAAATAGTAGCATGATTGAGCTTGTTCTTATTTCGTAAAACGGAATTTTTTATTTGAATATTAAGAAAATTATTATTTTTTGTCCAAAAATAAAAATGATTTAGCTTTTTTCTTCTTTATTTGGACATGAAAAATCTATTTTATTTTAGCATTTTTTTTAAATAATAAAATTCTTGTTCTTCTTTTTAAAACAGAAGTTTATATTTGGATATGATTATTAACCAAATTGCAAATTCCAAAAATTCTATTTTTTTTTTAAAAATCTATTTTATTTTAGGTTTTTTTTTTTAAATAATTGTTTTATTAGAGCTTGATCTTATTTTGTGAAACTGATTTCTTTTTTGGACATGTCTACAAATCCCGTAGAAATAACTTTTTTAAATCATAAAAAATTGTCGGTGGCTCATAGTAATTTGATTGAGCTTGTTCTATGGTTGTCGGCTAAATTCTAACCTTAAAGTTTCCAGAGAAAGTCGTTGAGCTATATTTTTCAAATTATTTGTTTTTTTTCTTGGTCATGATTATATATTCATTTCCGAAATAATTTCAGAGTTCGTTTAGAAAAAAACGCTAATTGAAAGTAGTTTGGAAATAAAACAACGCTAATTTGAAAATGATATTTTGTTTGAGAAAATCCTGATAATTGCTGCATATTATCAAAAAAGGATTTTCTAAAAAAAAAAAAAAAACGCTCATTTGCATTTTAAAAAAAAAAACGCTTATTTGGAAATGAGCTTTAAAAAAAAAACTCACTTGTATTTTTAAAAAAAAAACGCTTATTTCGAAATGAGCTTGTTATTTTTTGGTTTTTTGAGAAAATCCTAATAATTCTTATTCAAATTGTTATTGTTATTTGTTAAAGTATTGTTTTTTTTTAAATCAGTCAAATTATTATGAGACACAAGAAATATGTTATTTGAAAAAAAAATCCCCAAAATAATTACACTTTTTTAAAAAATCTTTTTTTTTTGTGGGAATCTGTTCAGAAATTTATATGAAAACATAATACACTCCGAATAAGAAGTATTAAGATTTTCTCAAAAAAAAAAATTATTTGTATTTTTCAAAAAAAAAAAACGCTTATTTGGAAATTAGCATTAAAAAATCGCTTATTTGGAAATTAGCTTTAAAAAAACCGCTAATTTATATTTTTCAAAAAAAAAAAACGATTATTTGGAAATGAGCGTTTTTTTTTGTTTTTCAGGAAATCCTAATAATTCTTATTCAGAGTTGCACTGCTACAACATTTTCATAGAAATTTCATATAAAAAAGTCTTATTTAAAACAAAATATTGCGTTTCTTTAATCATTGGAATTATTATGAGACACAAAAATATGTTATTTTAAAAAATAACAAAAATATTATTTTAAAAAAAAAATATTATTTTTTGGAAAACTATCCAGAAATTTTTATGAAAACGTTATTGCATACAACTCTGAATAAGAACTATTAGGATTTCTTCCAAAAAAAAAATTCTCATTTCTATTGCTATGAAGTTTTCATATAAAAAAGTGTTTTTTATTTTTCAAAATTTTTAAAAACTTAATATTGCTTGTTTTTAAATAATATTATTATGAGACATAAAAATATTTTTTTTTTAAAAAAATAGCAAAAATAAAATGGAATTTTTTAATTTTTTTTGTTTTTTGGTAGCTATCGAGAAATACAACCTTGAATAAGAATTATTTTCTTAAATTTTCTCAAAAACAAGTTGCCTATAGGTTTTTCAAAAAAAATCGCAAACTTCTATTTCTCATTATGAACAAATCGATGACAAAGATGTATCAATGGTATCTTCCAAATAGGTCAGTGAGAGACAGAGGATTCCGTTTTCAACGACACCACAAATACGAACCACCCCCAGCACAGACAGAAGAAATCTCTGGTGAATACCAAGAATGATAGAAACAAGGATTACGCCATGCGCATGTTTGTCAGGCCAACCACAAACAGAAAGTCGCGACGAACTCGCATAAAAACGTGGCTCACTTCCATCGCTCCAGTTGCCATTCCTCTGTCACAAGGATAGACCACAGGCACAAAAGGGGAAAGCAGAGCTTTTAGATTTCGTAGACTAGGAAGTACATGGCCAAGAGTCGAACCTGATGGTGCAGGAGACAAATTCCCTTAAACAATTGTATACGTAATTCCATAATTCAAAGTCTCCGTAAGTCCAACAAATGGTGGTTGGAGTTATGGAAGTTTGACTGTATTAACAAAAGAGAAGATTAGATTTATTCAGGCCTTACGGTAGGCGAGTTGGTTGTGTGCTTGCCTATCAGCTTGGAGATTGTGGGTTCGATACCCCCCAACAGGCTTTGGTTTGTCGCCATGTGGTCTCTGTCACCCGGTTTACCCTTGTTGCCAAAATTAGAATATAAATAAAGTTTGTATTGGAATTAAATAAAAATAAAAAAATTGTGTTTACTTTGCATTTGAAAAATAAACTAGAACCAAACTTTCTGTCTACAATTTTGCATAACGTTGTTTTGGTGACCCCATCAAAACCATGAAGATCCCTGGAGGATGATACATATGTAGTATTTGCCTGGGTTGACCTCTAACTTTTTGTTCATGACAATTTCCCCACATGTTTTCTTTCAGTGTATTTCTGATACTGGGGGTGGCATTTGCTTGTCATTGTAATATGAATTACTGAAATTATCTGGAGAATTGTATCGCTTATGTTGGTTTTGAAATGAAAACAGAAATTAATCTCAACAGGATGCAAAACTAATTAAAATGTTGTGTTTCTCTCTCTCTCTCTCTCTCTATTAGGCTACTGCTAAAGTTAACCAACCATAATTGGTGTTAGAAAATCATTATACTATTAGCCATAAATTAAAAAAAAAGGCAAAACTAATTTGCTGACTTGTCCTCTGTTTGTCTAATGACAGCCAAGCAAGATGTCAGCGATTTTTTTTTTTTTGGATTTATTCAAATAGTAAAACACTTCCTGATTTTTGGGGGAAAAGAAGAAGACAAAATAGACAACAATCCAATCGTGTGGCCAGCTAACTATGAAGCTGTCACTTTGTGAAATGAATGAATAGGCACAGAATACTTTAATCAATATTGAGGAAATCGTGTCATTAACACAAATATGAAGAACTCTCAAAAGCGGCCCAGTCAAACTTGACGAATTGACGAAATTGTCGGCATAAATTAACAGGCCAGACCTACTTAGGCTAGTTATTGGCCGTGTGATTAGTTTTGTGTTAGTGTTGGATGTGCAACTGGTTTAGCTGATATTTGGTGTTGAGTGTGTGTTTGCGTTTTTTTTTTTTGTTTGATTAGTTTAACCTTTTCGGCAGCCACTGCAGCCGCTGTCATGTATATGGCAACAAAGTTATCATCATCTGATCAAAAAAACATCAAAAGATTCCATCTTTTTTTT
Organism: Hydrotaea cyrtoneurina; assembly: GCA_958296145.1. NCBI lineage: Eukaryota > Metazoa > Arthropoda > Insecta > Diptera > Muscidae > Hydrotaea > Hydrotaea cyrtoneurina. Next base: position 62,536,551 of record OY282516.1, on the reverse strand, counting down.
TTTATTCGCTTATATTACCCCGGTTTAAAAACCAAAAACAACTAGCAACGGGTATTATTTTGTTTTAACTTGACATTTGATAAATCACATTGAATTTCAACATTAATGCCACAGAAAAACATCAACAAAAAAAGATAGCAACAACGGCGGCGAGTAATCAAGCATCCAATCCAATCCCAAAAATTCAAAATGATCTGTAGACGAAACTACTGTAACGGTGGTAAATTATAAGCCATAAAATTGCAGTTAACAAAGAGGGTGAAACCTTTAAGTTTAACATTGGAGCTGTTGCGGCGGTTTGCTGCTGTGGTTGGCTGGTGCCCGTTGTTGGCCAGTCCACAAAAACTGGAGGAGAGAAAAAAAATATTGAACACAAAAAAAAATTATCTAAATAAAAGCGGTGGTACAATAAATTGGGCATGCTTTATGTCCACAAAAACAAAAACCCGGTGAAAGTGATTTTAAACACAATTTTTTTTTGTCCCTGCGATTCGGCCATTGAAGCCTTGAAGTGAAGTTTTCATTCAAGTTTAAGGTGGACTGCATGGCTTAAGACTCATAACATTCAGTATGGGATGATAAATGGAAATCAAAAATGATCTCTTAGTTGGCCACTAACAGAAACTAAACAAACAAAGTGAAGAGTGTCCATGCTGTAAAAAAAAATTTTATAAAAAAATAAAAAAAAAAATTAATATAGAAAAACAGATTTTTTTAAACAAAAAATTAAAAAACAAAAATTGACATTTTCCAACAATTGACATTACACAATCAAAATATTATAAAACCCAAAAATTACTAACGATTTTCACAAAAAAAAAATTAAATTTAAAAAAAAATGATTACTATAAAAAAATTGAATAACGCAGTTTAAAAAATTATTTGAAAAATTCAAATAAGCGAAATATTATGAAACACACAAAATAGCTAACGATTTTCACAAAAAAAAAACGCTAAAAAAACAAATTTTTGCAAAATGTAAATTTTTTAAAAAAAAAAAATGATTATTAAAAAAAATTTAATTACAGTTTATTGCATAATGTCAATTTTTTTTTAAAAAAATAATAATAAAAAAAAAAAGATTTTTAAAAAAAATTTAATTACGCAGTTTAAAAAATTATTTGAAAAATTCAAATAAGCGATTTTCTTAAACACACAATCAAAATATTATGAAAACCAAAAACTGCTAACGATTTTCACAAAAAAAAATCACTAAAATAAAAACAGTTCTGGAAAATGCCAATTTTTTTAAAAAAAAAATATTAAAAAATAATTTTAGAGAAAAAAATTAAAAATAAATTTAAAAAAAAAATATTAGAAACAAAAAATTAAACAAAAAAATGATTACTATATAAAAAATGAATAACGCAGTTTAAAAAATTATTTGAAAAATTCAAATAAGCGAAATATTATTAAACACAAAAAATTCCTAACGATTTTCACAAAAAAAAAACGCTAAAAAAACAAATTTTTGCAAAATATCAATTTTTAAAAAAAAAAAAAAAAAAAAAAAATGATTATTAAAAAAAATTGAATTACGCAGTTTAAAAAATTATTTGAAAAATTCAAATAAGCGATTTTTCTTAAACACACAATCAAAATATTATGAAAACCAAAAATTGCTAACGATTTTCACAAAAAAAATCGCTAAAATAAAAACAGTTTTCGCAAAAAAATTTTATTTTCTTTTTTTAAAAAAAGAAAATAGAAAAAAAAAATCTTTTCAAATAAAATCTTATGAAAAAAATAATTTTTTAAAAAAAAAATTTTCAAATTTTTTGGAAATTGCTAAAAATTTTCACAAAAAAATTGCTAAAAAAAAAAACTTTCGCAAAATGTCAATTTTTTTTTTTAAAAAATTTGTATTTTCTTTTTTAAAAAAAAAAAAAAAATACAAAAAATAATAAAATCCATTGAAATAAAATCTTTTACAAAAAATCTTTTTTAAAAAAACAGAAATTTTTTGGAAATTGTCAATTTTTTTTTGAGAACTGTTTCGAAATTTGTCCGTTTGCTTTACAATCATGTAGTTCAGCAATACAACTCTGTGTATGTGTTCTTGTATTGTTCGCCAAAAAAGATGATTTTTTGCGCAAAATCGTTGTCTATTTCGAGCTGCTATAGAGTCAGCGAAGCGATAACCATGTGAATGGTAGTGGACCTTCAAGTGCTGAGTCAATTGAACCTGGTAGGCGAATAATCCAAAGTCTTTGCACAGCATTCGCATAAGGCTGGTGCGTCAAATCTTGGAGAACCACCCGGTATGTCCATTGAAATTACACCAAACACTTATAAGATGACTGACGTCTAATAATGACGTCGATAAATAATGTCCGCTGATAAATAATTATAAATATATTATATTAATAAACAAATCATATTATAAAATTTACGCAAAAGATACATTGCTTGACAAAAACCGCACCGTGTTTGTATTCTAGTTTCATCTTTAGTTGATCATCGGCATTGCTGGAGTGAACACGGATCTCTTCTACGTTACGTTGTACGTTTAATAAAAAAAAAATGGCTAAAACCTTTGGGATATTTTCGATGTTATGCCTTTGCCTATCTACAAATCCACTGGAAACTGTGGCGGATCGTGAGGTACCCTATTTTATACACCGTGACTCTGTCTATTACCTAGATGTCAGACCTAATGTAAGTACAACAATTCGATGATATCTGCAAATAGACACAGTCATACAAAGTCTTCGATTGATTTTGGATTCCAGTACACATCGGGAGAGGTGCAAAAAGTTTGTCTAAAGGAAAATATGTTATTCACCGTCTCGAGATTGGATATTACGGGGATTCTTAAAACTCTAAATGAAACCTATGGTAATTTGAGAAATCGTAAATCGATTGAAAACAAGGAACGTTGGGCATTCGACAGGAAGTTGAGGAAAATAATTTCTGTTGGTTGACCGGTCAGACAACCGACACTGTAGTTGTAGGTCAGTGTTGGCGATTTAAATGAATAGGAAATATCGTTTTTTCTTTTTCAATTCATAAGACATTTTGCGTACGGAATTGGTGTCAAGGATGAAAATTTGCATGAATAAAAATGTGTTAATACCGTTTGTAAAGGACGGCTACTTTACGCGTAAAAGAGCTAACTTTAAGACATGTAATACTTTTTTAGAAAGCCGGAGCCGGTTTGAAAGACAAAAATCCCGGGTCAGCCCGTATAATAATTATATTAAACAAAATTAACTTCATGGAACGTTTCCAGAACTATGTTTCAAAATTAAATGCAATCGAAATTAAAATAAACTGAAACTGGGAAAAAAAACACAGAGAGGCGTAGATGGAGAAGCGTAATTTTCTGATATTTTAATCGAATGCCCAACGAATGCCGATTTTAGTATTAACCATTTGCCTTCCCTTAGGATATATCCCCTCAGTGTGGACATATGACAATCACAACTACGGATATCTGATGACGCACAATATCGAGAGCACATCTTCCTGCTATGCCCTCAGTCATCGTCACAAGGATTTTCGCAAAGAAAATTGTGACGAAAAAATGGGTTTTCTATGCAGACGCATGTTTTCGGCAGCCGAACTGTTCTTTGCGAATGGAACACGCCAACGGATCACATCTCGCATGGATGTGCAGTCCTATTGCAATCCGCAATCGACTGAATTCGATCATGTGTTGCAACTCTGTCTGATACGCTATTTTAAAGTACAAAGACGCACTGAAGGATGAAAACAGCTACGAAAATGTCATAGGTTGTAAATCACACTGGTGTGGACAAGAAGTAGCTAATTTTAAAATTGTATTTATTTGTAAATCATAATTGTGGTAGTTTCTCCGTAAGACAATAAACCACAAACATACTTAATATACGATGAAGAATGATTTATTTGTGTTTTTTGTAATGATTTCTGCAATGAATCATCTGTTGGGTATAAACACTTCAAATAGAATTTCATTTGTTTCAAACACAAAAATATTGCCATTTAGTTTCACTTTAACCATATGGTCATTTTCGAAGATATACTCCTTTTTATGTTAAGGTTGTAAAGGGGGGATTTGATGGCTCTTTATTTTTTCCGGGGCACACGTGATTCATGTCGGGCGACACAAGTGTTCAGTTTGAAAAGATTTACCAACGATCAACGCTTTGTAAATTGTTGAGTTGTATTATCAAAATTGTCTTAATCAATGAAGCCGCAAGAGTTGTTTAAAAAAATTTTTTTTGGCGATTTGTTTTTTGGAAAAAGTCGTTTGCAATTTTTTGTATCTCTGATTGTTTCCAGTAAAATTCTAGCGTTTTCAAGATAATCGCAATTTTCGTAGTTTTGAAATTATTTCGATTAACCAGTAGATTGCCGTCACTTATATTTTTTTTTACAAAAAAAAAATCTTTTTTTATAGACAAATACAAATAGATGTTTTGCGTGGTTTAAATTTCAAAAAAAAAAGATATTTTTTTTACAAAGAAAAAGCTAAAAATTAAATTATTTTTTTGTTATTTTTTTATAGAAAAAAATAGAAGTTAAAAAAGATTTTTTTTTTTAAAAAAAAAAGTTTAAAATGGAATTTTTTTTTTATAGAAAAATACAAATAGATGTTTTTCAGGGTTTTATTCTTTTAAAGTTCTTGAATAAATTTCAGAACATTTTTCAAAAAAAAAGATTTTTTTTTACAAAGAAAAAGCTAAAAATTAAATTATTTTTTTTGTTTTTTTTTATAGAAAAAAAAAATATAAAAAATATATTTTTTAAAAAAAAAAAAAAGTTAAAAATGTAATTTTGTTTTTTTTTTTTATATAGAAAAATACAAATAGATGTTTTGCAGGGTTTTAATCTTTTAAAGTTGTTGAATAAATTTAAAAAAAAAAGATATTTTTTTACAGAAAAAAGCGACAAATTGTTTTTTTTGTATATTCTTTTAAAGTTCTCGAATAAATTTAAAAAAAATATATATTTTTTTTACACAAAAAAAAAATGTAAAAATGGACTTGTTTTGCTTTTTTTATAGAAAAATACAAATAGATGTTTTTCGGGGTTTTATTCTTTTAAAGTTCTCAAAAATGAATTTCAGAAAATTTTTCAAAAAAAAAACATATTTTTTTTTACAAAGGAAAAGCTAAAAATGGAATAATTTCTTTGTTATTTTTTTATAGGAAAAATAGATGTTAAAAAAAGATATTTTTTTCCAAAAAAAAAAAGTTAAAATGGAATTTTGTTTTGTTTTTTATAGGAAAATACAAATAGATGTTTTTCAGGGTTTTATTCTTTTAAAGTTCTCGAATAAATTTGAAAAAAAGATATTTTTCTTACAGAAAAAAAGCGACAAATTGATTTTTTTGTATATTTTTTTAAAGATATCGAATAAATTTTAAAAAAAATATATTTTTTTTACACAAAAAAAATGATAAAAATTGAACTTGTTTTTTTTTTTATAAAAACACAAATGGATGTTTTTCTGGGTTTTATTCTTTTAAAGTTCTCGAATAAATTTCAGAAAATTTTTCAAAAAAGAAAGATATTTTTTTACAAAGAAAAGGCTAAAAATGGAATTATTTGTTTGTTATTTTTTTATAGAAAAATACAAATAGATGTTTTTCAGGGTTTTATTCTATTAAAGTTCTCGAATGAATTTCAAAAAAAAAAATTAAAAAAATAAATATTTTTTTAACAAAAAAAAATAAATATTTGTTTATTGTTTTTTGTTTATAGAATAAATAGAAGTTTTGCAAGTTTTATTCTTTAAAAAGTTATCGAATGAATTTCAGAAAAATTTTCAAAAAAAAGGAAAATTTAACTTTTTCGAATGAATTTCAAAAAAAAAAGATATTTTTTTACGAAGAAAAATCTAAAAATTAAATTATTTTTTTGTTATTTTTTATAGAAATACAATAAATTCAAATCGAATAAATTTGAAAAAAAGACATTTTTTACAGAAAAAAGCGACAAATTGATTTTTTTGTATATTCTTTTAAAGTTATCGAATAAATTTCAAAAAAAAAATATTTTTTTACACAAAAAAAAATTATAAAAATGGACTTCTTTTTTTTATAGAAAAATACAAATAGACGTTTTTGACGGTTTTAGTCTTTTAAAGTTCTCGAATAAATTTATAAATAAAAAGAAGATTTTTACAGAAAAAAGCGACAAATTGATTTTTTTGTATACTCTTTTAAAGTTATCGAATAAATTTTAAAAAAAAATATTTTTACACCAAAAAAATGATAAAAATGGACTTGTTTTGATTTAGATTTAGAGTTATAGAATAAATTTAAAAAAAAAAAAATATTTTTTTTAATACAAAATAAAATGATAAAAATTAATTTCAAAAAAGTGCTATTTAGTGCTATCGTTAGAATTTTTTTGATATTATGATTGTGCCTATTCTGCCGTTGTCTTCAAAATTCTAACCTTAATGTTTACAAGAAAATTGCTTATTTGATTTTTTTCAATTATTTCTATTTTATAAACCTTATAGTTTTCGAGAAAAAAAAATCGCTATTCGGAACGGCACGTTCTTTTTTTTTTTTTTTTGAGAAAAATACAAGAACGGTAATGCAGACTTGTGTTGCTGAACTACATGATTATAAAGTTTTCAAACATTATTCAAACATTTACAATTTTTTTTTTTAAAAAAAGATAATTTTAAAAAGTTATATTTTATGTAAGAGATTTGTTTTTTTACACACGATATTTTGAGTCACCTAATAATTTGTTCTGCTGTAAAAACAGTTTAGAAAATTTTATAGTTTGTAAGAAAATAACATTTTTGTTTTTTTTTTTTTATTTTTCCATAATTATGAAATTGACGATGAAGATATCTGGTTGCAATTTTTTCTATATAGAAAAAGGTATGCAAGTCGCATTTTTTTTACACAGAAAAACAGGCAGTGTCGCCTTTTTTCTATATGGAAAAAAATAATGCCGGTCACATTTTTTCTAAAGAATAAATTTCAGTCTTATTTCTTCCTATACAAAATTGTGCATCATTTTCTTTTTTGACAGCTTCCTAGGTAATCTTTAACCATCTGTTTCATATCCGCCTCCATTTCTTCCCACAATTAGTACACCCGCATCGTCATCGTAATCAGTCAACAACTAGAAAATTGTAAGTGAACCCAACACCACAAGTTCGTTATACGACCAAACAAAACACAATTAATCATTTGCTTAAAAATTCTTTAGAATTGTGTCGCATTTAGCGGTGTACTTTACAAAAAAAAAAAAGCAACAACAACGAAAAAAACCACCACAATCAACAACAAACAATGACGGTGATGCGCATGCGCACCGATCAAGCTGTACCTTCAGCACAACACACAAAAGAGAAACATCTTCGTTTTCTTCGCTTCTCTGCGCTACTTCTGCATCGACTGCTTATGATCTGAATGAACTTTAGCATATTCGCAGAGTTAAACAAACAACAAACAGCAACCATAAATAAATACAGAAACTTGAACAACTTCCAACATATCAAAAAGTGTTTATGATGTTTTTGCATTTTGTGTCGATTCAATATTAACAACAAACATATCTTATCGATTTCAAGGTTAATGTGGCTAAAAACGAAAAAAATAAGAAGAAGAAAAAGCGAATGCAAAAAAAAACGCCATCTGAAAAGGGGAGCATCGTCTGCAATCATTACAGACATTTATACTCGGTTGTTTTGTTTTGTCAAACACATCAAGTGTTGAAGGAAATAAAATCTTTTTTTTTCTGAAGGTATTTATGGAGCAGCTTAAACGCCGCCACCCCATTATAAATGTGGTGTATTAATGAGCATCGATTCATAAATATTCAGTTATGTATTTCTTGATAAATGATAGCATTTGCTTTGTTATCAAATACACATTCATCTCAATTACGTTAAATATAACTGGGCAGCGAAAAGTCTTCAAAACGTTTAAAACTAAAGCAAATGTTTGGTTAAATTAAATTTTCTGTTAATAGAGGAAAAAATCAATTTAAACATGAAATCAAGATTTGGAAGATAACGTGACTTTTATGAGAGGTTTATTTGCAAATCTGGACCAAGTGGAAGCATTTTGACAGGACGACTCGTACTGCATGCAGTTCTCGGACACAGTTGGACACATTGTCGGTGTTTATTATACTCAGTGATCGGGACTTGCGCGGTGGCATTTAGGAAGTGGAAACGGCCGCCGAAAGAAATCCAGGATACCAACCTGGATAGTCGCACAAGCTGCCCATCACATTACTGATATTTTTCAATTTATTCAATTATTTTGTTAGCTGATCATCAATTGGAGTTTTGCAGAAATTATCTTTATAGATATAATTTGTTTTGATTTTTTATTAATTTTTTTTTAATGTGAAATAAATAAATAATCTCAACTATTCGGTAGACAGCCTCAGTTATGCGTTCCCTACGGCTAGAGCAATCTTAAAATCCGATCCCAAACCGAAGATTTGGAATATTTTGTATAATGTGAAATTACATATTTCGGTGAACCCAGTTTATTTAACGCGTTAAAAATTGCAATTTTATTTGGGTAATTATCCGGTTGGAGTAATTAAGTGAATTCGCTTAATTACCTCGGCTACTTATACGAATACGATTAAAAAGAGAAAATTTTATAAAACAAATTGTGATTTTTTACTTAAATAAGCGAATTCGCTTAATTACCCCATTCGGATACCTATATGAATACAAGCCAATAGAGCCAATTTTAGAAAATAAATTGTTTTTTTTTCTTGAAAAATATGCACAAGGTGACAAAAAAAATAATTTAAAAATTTTTGATAATTTAGAATCTGTAGTCAGAAAAAAAAAATAATTTTCAAATTTTTAAAAATTTGGAATCTGTAGTCAGAATTTATTTCGTATAAATATGCGAGAGAAATTCAAAGTCTACTTGATTACTGGGAAAAGGTTGGAAGGTAATTAAGCGGATTCGCCTAATTAACTCAATCGGGTAATTATACGAACGCGATTCAAAAGAGCCCATTTTATAAAACAAATTGTATTTTTTACATTAAAAACTAATTAAGCGGATTCGCTTAATTACCTAATTCGGGTAATTACAAGCGATTTTCTTAAACACCCAATCAAAATATTATGAAACCCAAAAAATTGCTAAAGATTTTCACCAAAAAAAAATCGCTAAAATAAACACACTTTTTGGAAAATGTCAAGTTTTTTTTTAAAAAAAAAAGTTTAATTACTAGTAAAAGGTTGGCTAGGTAATTAAGCGGATTTGCCCAATTAACTCAATCGGGTAATTATACGAATGCGAGTCAATAGAGCCCATTTTATAAAACAAATTGTATTTTTTACATTAAAAACTAATTAAGCGGATTCGCTTAATTACCTAATTCGGGTAATTATAAGCGATTTTCTTAAACACTCAAGCAAAATATTATGAAACCCAAAAAATTGCTAAAGATTTTCACCAAAAAAAAATCGCAAAAAATAAAAACCCTTTTTGAAAAATGTCAATTCATTTTAATCTTAATTAACTCAACTGGGTACTTATACGAATGCGACTCAAAAGAGGTAATTTTATAAAACAAATTGTAATTTTTTACTTAAAAAATTAATGAAACGGATTCGCTTAATTACCTCATTCTGGTAATTATTAGCGATTTTCTTAAACAACCAATCAAAATATTATGAAACCCAAAAATTTGCTACAGATTTTCACCAAAAAAAAAATCGCTAAAATAAGCACACTTCTTGGAAAATGTCAAGTTTTTTAAAAAAAAAATGTAATTACTAGTAAAAGGTTGGCTAGGTAATTAAGCGGTTTCGCCTAATTAACTCAATTGGGAAATTATACGACGGCGATTCAAAAAAGCCAATTTTATAAAACAAATTGTATTTTTTACATTAAAAACCAATTAAGCGGATTCGCTTAATTACCTCATTCGGGTAATTATACGAATACTAGGCGATAGAGCCAATTTTATAAAACAAATTGTATTTTTTACTTCAAAATAAGGCACAGCTTTTGTTTAATTGACAAAGAGGTGAGAAAACAAATTTAATTTTGCGAATTTTTCATAATTTCGAATTGACTGTAGTTGCCAGATGTGCAGTCGAACGTTATTTCCGATAAATATGCGAGAGAAATTCAGGAGGCCGGAAAAAAATCGTCAGAAAAATCTTTCACAAAATCTATCTTAACTAACCAGGACCATTAAACTCGCCAAGCGAAATGTTATGAACCCACTCACGACAGCTACTCTCACAACCTCCACATTCGACTAAGCTTCTATTTACATACATGCCAATGATGAACCTCAACTACACACTTCATTGAATCAATCAAAAGTACCCACAAATGATTCTTATTTGTGACTAGTAAGTTGTAATGCGCCTATGGCGCCCGTTGAAATAAGAAAAAAAAAATGTTTGTGGAAAAAAAAAAATATTTCTTGAAAAAAAAAATTTTTGTTGAAAAAAAAATTTTTCTTGAAAAAAAAATTTTTTGTTGAAAAAAAAAACTTTGTTGAAAAAAAAAATTTTTGTTGAAAAAAAAATGCTGAAACAAAAATTTTTTCTTGAAAAAAAAAAATTTGTTGAAAAAAAAAATTTGTAAAAAAAAAAAATTTTGTAAAAAAAAAATTGTAAAAAAAAATTTTGTAAAAACAAAATTTTGGTAAAAAAAAATATGGGGAAAACACAATTTCTGTACAAAAAAAAAATATTATTTTTTTTATTATTATTATTTATAGAAAATTATAGAATGCCTATTTAAATTCCTACGTACTGCGTGACAGAGTCAGTGAATCAGTGTCGAGGGTAAATATATATTAAGATTCTGATACCCATTTTAAGGTTATGAGGTTGGCATATTTTTTTAGTCTGGCAACCTCACATTCACATCAGTACCATGAACTGACTTTTTACGTCGGACAATCTACACATACAGATGTTTGTGGTTAGCACAGAGTTTTTGTAATGACTCACCCTTTTCGTTTATATCCGAGCTGTAATTGTCGTTGTCGTCCCCACATCCACTTAGATCGCTCTCTTTTCGCACCACATTTCTATTTGTATCCAGAGAAAATGTGAGAATCGGGACCATGGTATGTCCTAGGTCATATGGGCTGTTGTGGGCCATGTATCTATCACTGCAATAAGATAAGAGAAATTTATAGAGATTAGTCTTGACAAGTTCTCGGTGTATCACGAGTCAACATCAGTTCTGCAAATGGGAAACACTTCTAGTGGTACCAGAGTGTAGACTCCAGGCAGTTCTTCTACCAATTCTACCAATAAGTGGATTTCCCATTATGGCTACTTGTCTCAGAGCAATACATATCTAAACTATATAAGGATTTATTTCACTACCACAGGCCGAAACGTTTCCAGCGTCGTTACCCACCACGAAGATCAGTTTCCCAAATGAGCAACAATCCCAGTGGCTCCTAAACACTCCCTCGTTACCAGATTGTAGACTCCAGAGAGTCAATGTAACCACACTAGTTTCAGTTCAAGTCCCACTCTTCCTGGTAACACCAAGTCTACATCCAAGAATCCCTCGAAATATCTTAGGGTATGAATAGGATTGTCAGAGATGTTGAACAGATCTAGAAGGGGCACTGAGAATATTGAGTTGACCTCATGTTGGAGTACCGTCTGAATGACTGCATCAAACCTGACATGTTACTACGATACACGTTTAATAAGAGTTGGTACATGTTTCTGGAGAACTTGTAGCAGTTTTTTCCCCCCCAAACACCTCAAGGCAGTACTGAGGTTTTTTTTATTTTTTTTTGGTTGTCAACGAAAGTGTTGCTGCGAACACTCCTTTCAGTGGTTGTTCAACCGTAATTTGAAATTAATTCTGCCGAATTAAAAGTTGCAACATAACTGGTGGCTGCATAAAATCATCATCGTCATCATCATATTTTGTCGAAAGGAATTTCTGTTATGTTACGAGTATCAAAAAAATAGGTCTTGTTAATCTTTAACCTACTCATGTGTTTCTGTCTCTCTGCCGTTGTATGAACGCGCAACATTCGGCATTATGCGTAAGCAACCATAGGTGCGGAGTTGTAAGATATTTTACAACAGCCGCTTCAACTGCCATTGCAATTGCAACAGTTGTGGCAGCAGTGCACAAAACACTCATTCACGCCGAAAGAAAACCCCCAACGGTGCGTTATGGGCCAGCAAGACGTTGCCTGGCTGATTAAAGCCATAAACAGAAGCCAAACCTTTATTCTCTTTAAATAGCTAACTACAACAATTGTCGGTAACCGACAAATGTGGCAGCGGCAACACCATCAACCGTAATCAGGTCGTTTGCCATACCACAGACGGAAGGACGGACGGTTAGTGGTAGACCCACAGAACCGACCAGCCGACCGACAGATAATCAACATACATATGCTCGCAACTACCATCAGCCACAACCACACACAAAAAGCGGCTTAATAATATATTGGCAACAATTGTAATTTACAGCACGTAACCTTGAGCGAATTTCAGTTGAAGTTATTTCTGTAGTGGTCTTTTTTTTTTTTTTGTTTGTTCATTTTCTTTCAAAAATATTTCTTTGTTTTGGGTTTCTTCTCCGGAGCTTTGGAAACATTTCTTCTTCCTAAGACTCCACATTGATTGGGAATATACTTGTATATTTTTGTTGTGGCTTTATTTTCCACGTTTTATTCTGTTTCATTGAATTCTTTTTTCTTGGATATCATTTGAATGCGTTAGATATGCCTGTAATATGGAGCACTTACGGTACGTAGTTGTCTTCGATAGCCCGTATGTACGAATGTCTAAATCATTTCGATACAGAGTTCCAGTAGTTACCACTAGTTGTGCGATGGCACAGTGTTCTGAGTATCGGGTTGGGTAAGAAACATTTTATAATAATTGAGAAGAGCTGAATACGATTTATCAAGCATACTTTGGAATACATGGTGTTGAGGAACATATTATATTCGATTTAGTACACATTATTTTATCCCTTTACATATTTTAATTTCTCATTCCTATCTTTGTTTGATCTGTACTCATCTTGTTCGCACAACATCGGTCCATCATGGTACCCAACAAAAAAAAGTCTAACGGAGTCAAATCGTGGTGAAAGACCACGATTGAAGTCTGATAAAAGTCTGACTAAAGTCTACGATTGAAGTCTAATAAAAATCTGACTAAAGTCCTCGATTGAAGTCTAATAAAAGTCTGACTAAAGTCCACGTCAAAGTCTGATAAAAGTCCACGATAGAAGTCTGATAAAAGTCCAAGATTGAAGTCTGATTAGAGGTAGACCTAAAAGTCCACGATTGAAGACTGATAAAGTTCACGATTTAAGACTGATAAAAGTTCACGATTGAAGACTGATAAGTCCACGAATGATGTAAAATTAAACTCCACGATTGACGTCAGATGAAAGACCACGATTGAAATCTGATAAAAGTCTGACTACAGTCCACGGAAGAAGTCTGATAAGTCCACGATTTAAGTGTGACAAGTCCACGATTGAAGTCTGATAAGTCCACGATTGAAGTCTGATGAAAGTCCACGATTAAAGTCTGATGAAAGTCCACGATTGAAGTCTTATAAGTCCACGATTTAAGTGTGACAAGTCCACGATTGAAGTTTGATAAAAGTCCACGATTGAAGTCTGATAAAAGTCCACGATAGAAGTCTGATAAAAGTCCACGATTAAAGTCTGATAAAAGTCCACGATAGAAGTCTGATAAAAGTCCACGATTAAAGTCTGATAAAAGTCCACGATTGAAGTCTGATAAGTCCAAGATTGAAGTCTGATAAGTCTACGATTGAAGTCTGATAAATGTCCACGATTTAAGTCTGATAAGTCCACGATTAAAGTCTGATAAAAGTCCACGATTGAAGTCTAATAAAATTCAACGATTAAAATCTAATAAAAGTCCATGATTGAGTCTAATAAAATTCGACGATTAAAGTCTAATAAAAGTCCACGCTTATGGTCTGATTACAGTCCACGATGAAAGTTCGAAAGGTTAAACGTCTAAATTTCACGATTAAATATTTAAAGTGTCCACGATCATTGTAAAGGGCCACACCTTAAGTCTGAAAGAAGTCCACGATTGAAGCCTGATAAAAATCCACGTCTCTGTCGTTATGTCAGTTATTTTCCGAAAGAATATTCCTGTGGTCAGTAAAAATGACTGTCACGATTGATGACAAATTTGAGCTTAGCAATTTTTCTACAGATAACTTTAAATGCAAATAAATCCATAAGTGCCAGTGAATATTGGTGCAGTCTCCTATACACATTAGTCCGCAATTCAGCACAAAATCCAAAACATATTATGCGTTGACATGACTGTCTTTTCTATGTTTATTTAAAGTAATTGTTATTTTTGTTCAATTATTGAATTAGGCAGAAATCTGTGGGATCTCGTTTGCCTAGACTCCTCTAGCTTTTTTGCGTTACGTAGCGATGTACGAGTGACCCCTTACTTTTGTTTTATTAAGGAACACATCGTATCTTCTGGCAAGCCAGTGTAGTCCGAAAACTCGTTTACAATTCGATTTGTGTTTTTATTTAAAACACTGTGCCTGCAACATGGTGGCAACCAAACCGAATACAATAATAACCAGACACCACCGATATCTGTCGCTGCCTCTGTCCCTCCAACCGCCTGTCGGCCTCTATGTGTGTTTTAGTGACCCATAGAGTGGCCAATCAACAGTAACAAACAAAAACAAAAAACAACAGCAACTGAAACTGCAACAATCACTCTGCAGACAAAGCAACAACAAAAACCTTAATAATGTTACAAAGCGCGCGCGCATGCGCTTAGTATGATTTTCTTCAATAAGTAACGAGAAAATCAAAAGAATGCTGTTACTTTTTACGGTTGCATTTGGGCCGACACAATTACCTTCTGTCGGTCGATCGGTCTGGCCATATCGATGGTTCAGCCAATATCGACGGTTCATAAATAAGTAAATGGAGGCATTTTTTGCTGTTGTTTGGATTGGTAGTGGGTGCTCTTTGTTTTGTGTGTGTGTTTTTTTCCATCGTTTGGTTGAATTGAAAGGGATTAAGAGTTACAAACCTTTCAAATTTGTTGTAATTATAGAGCGTGTCTCAGTTTCGGTTTCAGTTACTGTTCATTTTCATGGCGGGCATATTGAACTCTTGCCCTTATCCCCTCACAAGCTGCCCCCACCTTGTGGGTAAACTTTGTTTTTTGTTTTTTTTTTGTTTTGTGTTGCGATAAGAAATCATCGAAAATGTTAAATTGTGAAAGATTTTTCCTTTCAGATAGGAAAAATGTGTTGGTAATGATTGTGTTCACACTTGTTGCCCGGACAGCCAAGAGACGAGCTGAGAGGAGGCAACCCCCTCACCAATATCACATTATTTTGTAATGCTGAAATGCTTTGTCCGACTTTAATTGAAATTTGATATGGATCGTAATGTGTCGAACTAATGGAAATTTTAATCTGTAATGAGAGGTGATCTCGGCGGTTTATTGTACGGAAAATTGACATGTGGTGGAAGGTGAGGGTGAGACAAGACCATCGGAGGGACATGTAAGAATGAAATGAGGAGGAAATATCAATCATTGGATTAAATTCATGTAGTGTGTCCATGTTTCCTAACTCTGTTATAAATATCATTCGCATTTCGTCACATTCCATAGGAAAAGATTTGCCTTTTCCATAGGAAAAGATTTGCCTTTTCCATAGGAAAAGATTTGCCTTTTCCATAGGAAAAGATTTGCCTTTCCCATAGGAAAAGATTTGCCTTTTCCATATGAAAAGATTTGCCTTTTCCATAGGAAAAGATTTGCCTTTTCCATAGGAAAAGATTTGCCTTTTCTATAGGAAAAGATTTGCCTTTTCCATAGGAAAAGATTTGCCTTTTCCATAGGAAAAGATTTGCCTTTTCCATAGGAAAAGATTTACGTTTTCCATAGGAAAAGATTTGCCTTTTCCATAGGAAAATATTTGCCTTTTCCATAGGAAAAGATTTGCCTTTTCCATAGGAAAAGATTTGCCTTTTCCATAGGAAATGATTTGCCTTTTCCATAGGAAAAGATTTGCCTTTTCCATAGGAAATGATTTGCCTTTTCCATAGGAAAAGATTTGTCTTTTCCATAGGAAAAGATTTGTCTTTTCCATAGGAAAAGATTTGCCTTTTCCATAGGAAAAGATTTGCCTTTTCCATAGGAAAAGATTTGCCTTTTCCATAGGAAAAGATTTGCCTTTTCCATAGGAAAAGATTTGCCTTTTCCATATGAAAAGATTTGCCTTTTCCATAGGAAAAGATTTGCCTTTTCCATAGGAAAAGATTTGCCTTTTCCATAGGAAAAGATTTGCCTTTTCCATATGAAAAGATTTGCCTTTTCCATAGGAAAAGATTTGGCTTTTCCATAGGAAAAGATTTGCCTTTTCCATAGGAAAAGATTTGCCTTTTCCATAGGAAAAGATTTGCCTTTTCCATAGGAAAAGATTTGCCTTTTCCATAGGAAAAGATTTGCCTTTTCCATAGGAAAAGATTTGCCTTTTCCATAGGAAAAGATTTGCCTTTTCCATAGGAAAAGATTTGCCTTTTCCATAGGAAAAGATTTGCCTTTTCCATAGGAAAAGATTTGCCTTTTCCCTAGGAAAAGATTTGCATTTTCCATAGGAAAAGATTTGCGTTTTCCATAGGAAAAGATTTGTCTTTTCCAAAGGAAAAGATTTGCGTTTCTGTCTTTTCCATAGGAAAAGATTTGCGTTTTTGTCTTTTCCATAGGAAAAAATTTGCGTTTTCCATAGGAAATGATTTGCGTTTTCCATAGGAAAAGATTTGTGTTTTCCATAGGAAAAGATTTGCGTTTTCTCCATAAATTCATTCCACAATTGCCAACAAAACCTAAAATCTGTTAAAATTTCACAGTGTTTCGCGTTTTCAAAAGCTTTTTTATTTTTTTCTAAACATTTTACCTACAAGAAACCCGTGCCCGTGCTCATATTGCCAATAACATTATTCGAAATTACCTTCAATGCATTTCATTTGGGTTTTGTTGGCTGGCACGCGTTTGATTTTTGACTTTTTCGCTACTCCCACCCTCAAAAGTAGCAAAACATTCAATTCATTGGAATTCATGCCGCTGTTTGCCGATGGTTTGGCAATTGAGGAAAATACACACCAACGGGTTGTGGCTGGTGGATGGTACTCCCCCAATTGTTGTTTTGTTTTGCAAAAGCCACAAGAAAACCTTAAAAATTCATGGCGCACAATTTTTGCTGGAAAGCCACAAGAGTCAATGGAAACAAATTTTCATAATTTTGCTTTTGTTTGTTATCGATTTTCTTGAAAAGGCACACGTACATCCATACAGATGTGTGTGTAATACAAAACAAATTAACTGAAATCGTGGTTTTTTTTCTACTCTCTGGGTGTTCATTCGTGTTTAAAGTGAATGTAATTTTGGCAAGATAACACACACACAGTGGCGGCCACAGTGCGCCTGCCATCGATACATAATCTCTGTGTATAAAAAAAAATGTAATAATATTTTATGGAATTTTATGTTGTTTTGCCAATTAGCTGCAGAATAATCAAAATATTACGTTCAATTGTTTATTTACCAAAAGACGTTTACTTGTTTCTTTTTTTTTTTGTTGATTTAATAAAATTAAGTAGTAATAAATTTGGAGAGACAAAAAAACACTTTAACAGGTGAATGAAACAGAAGACTTAAGAGACAGGCGTTTTTTGCGATGTTGAGTTCCATTAAAATCTTTTTTGGGGAGACTTTAAGCGAGAGATATGAACACAGCAGGCTGATTCCAATGGGTAATAAATATTTGAAATATTTCAATCCACAGCACGACTAAGAACCGTTTAATGATCTGGAATAAAATGTCAGCCTGCTGTGTAAGATAAAGAAGAGAAGAAAATGTGCTTCGATTTTGGCACAGGGTGAAATACAGTGAGTGATAGATAGTAAGGGGCGACTATAACGCAAAGAAGCCAGGTTTGTATACAAGAAAAAATACTACTCATACTAGTAATCTCTATTCCCTGTAAATCTTTTCCAGAAAAACGTTAGCCCTGCTTTTAACCGTAGACCCTGTTTGCTTTTAAGACAGTAGCCCCAGTCGATGGTTCTACAAATGATATTCTTCACAGCTCACTGATTTGAGAGAAGTTCGCCGTCTGATTGTCAGTATCGAATGCCCTGAAAACCATACATCAACTGGCAAACTCAGAAGCAAAGAAACGGCCATAGATGACACCGAGTCCTTGATCAACATTCTCCAGCAATTTCGAAAACTGAGTGGCAACTCCCAAGGTAAAACCGTTCAATTCTGGCACAGCCAAGGGCTGACTGGAGCAACCCTTTATTTATTTATTTATTTCCATTTACCGAGCCGAGCTTTTACAATTGCTACAGAGGACGCATTGTTTCAGGGCCTCTAAAAACCAACCCTTCCAAGCTCCTTTTACTCAATTGTCCATTCGATGCCACTTCTCTTCTCGACCCATTGATTTGTCCGACTGAGGTGGCACAATTTCACCGCCTGCCAAACATTCAATTTGACCCATAACTAATTTAAAACCTTTGACATGACTCAGGAAAGAACAACAACAACAGATGAATAACCGATGCCGAAAAATGGAAATACATTTATTACTCAGGTCAAAGGTGTTGATTTTTCAAATGCAATAATTTTGAAATTGTATTACGACAAGAACAAATTTAAACATGAATGAAAAATGCCTGAAGGATTTAAGGCTCAGCCTTAGACAAATATTTTTGTTTTGCCACAAATATATTTGACAATAAATAATAATATGCTAGAATTGTGCCAAACATATTAAGATTGTGTGCAAATATACTATGTTTACCCACAAACATTTATATGTTTGTATGCAATTGTATTTCCCAAAAAAACGCCTGCCGGCGTTCTGGAAACTTGAAAACTGTGGTGTAAAATTTACAGTACGATGGTACGACAATATCACGGAGAAAAAAATGTTTTAGAAATGCGATTGCATGTAATCAAAATGTATTTGTAGACGGACACAAACATATATATGTTTGTGGGTAAACATATTATGTTTGCACATCAACATATAATGTTTGGGTACAATTCAGGCATATTCAAAAACGAACTGCTTGTTGCCGAACATATTTTTTGGCAAAATACAAATATTTGTCTAAAGCTGAGCCTAAAATGTTTACTGTTATACTTGTCGTAATGCGATTCAGCAATAATGGAATATAAACGATTTTAAGATTATTTCATTTGAAAAATCCACACCTTTGACCTTTAGCTATGATCACTTATTGTGCGGTTAAATGTTGAATTTTGTTTTTTCGTTGTTGCGTCTGTTGTGCTGTGAAAACACCAGCCCGATTCTTTGGGGCCACATTCCGGCTGTGTTGTGAAGTATTCAATAAATTTAATACAAAAAAAAAAATATTCTTGATTGGCTTTTAAACGATATCACGTTTTCTAATAAAACAACAGCAACAACTATGAATTCTCTAAAACAGTAATTATGTTTTTTTTTTTAATAAACCCAATGTTGATCCTTTTATGGCCAAACAGCGATTAATCTAAGATTATACGTTTCTTTGATGTCGATGTGTTTCTTTGGGGTTTTTGAGTGTTTGTTTCAAATACTTATTTTGCTGAATGACAAGTGAAAGGCACGAAGGTTATTGCATAATGCCCATTTGCGTTTTGTTTCATTCCACACTTCTGAAATTTTGAGGTAACCACCACCATTAACACGGGTCGATCATGAAAACTCTGTACACACCCACAATTATCAGAGCATGGACTCCAATTGAAAGGCTTGGGGGAGGAGGTCAAAGAAGAAGAAAAAACACCGGTTTAAACCTAAAAGTAGTTTAAAGACATTAATCGTTAAATCGAATCACAGACATGGCGAAACATAATAAACAAATATTAACCATACGGCATATACTCGTAAAATGGGGCGGGGAGGGGTTCAACCCAAACCCCTTGTTTGGTTTTTCGTTGTTTAAAAGTAAACTTTAATTTACAATTAAATAACAAACGGCACTGCCAGTCAAATGGCTTTCAAATGGTTGCAAGTATGAACGGGCACAAACAGAGGTCCAAACAACAACAACAACAACAACAACGAAACGGTGGCACAAATCAGCAAAATGTTTAAATATATTTTTACAATACCCAGCATGCAACCAGAGCTCCACATATCAACGGTTGCCGACATTCGGAAATATATATTTTTGAACAAACGCCACCAACATCATTGGCGGCAGGAGTACATGTTGTTGGCCTGTTGCAGCTGCACCAGAAACAATAAAACAAACTTCTAACACGAGTCATGTTTTAGGATATGATTACTCCCAGACCCCCACACACAGCAAATCCCCCCGCTCAGTTCCACACATTCCGACAATCATACATAGATTTGCAATTTATAAATGACAAACAATTTTCAGGCAACCGCAATAAAAACCAAAATAGAAACAACAACAAAACACCAGCTGAAAACTAGAAATAAATATTAGAAGTGGTCGACGGGGAGAGGGGTGCTGGGGGGTGTACACATTACTCGCTTTTAAACGGGAGTAAAAATAACTGCAATATCAAATTGATTGTTTGTTGCACAAAAAAGCACAGACAGGCAACAACAACAACACCGACTGATCTGACTGAAAATGTTTACAAAACACGACAGGAAAACGTTTAATTTGTGCGCTCTCTCATACAATCTCGTCTTGTCGGTCGTACATGAACATTTTCATATGTTTTGTAATCGCACTCACAAAAGCAAAAACAAAATATTTATTAATTGCCAAAAAGCCAAACAGAAATACGCTATTTTTGGGCAAAACGTGAATAGACCGACGGACGGCACTGCATTTTAAACTCATTTATTTTGTACCTTAACACAAAAAAGGAAGATTGTTAAAAAAAATCGCTCAGATGCCAATCGGAAAATGTGGCGATATCAAAGAGTTACGCACACACACACAGTAATGGGTTGGAATATCTTTCGGTATAATATTAAGAACTCATTTGAGGCTTGAGAATTAAGCACAGCCTACACTTACATGGTCAAGCATTGCTTTTTGAACAATATATTTAACTAGTAAGTTGTAATGAGCCTATGGCGCCCGTTGAAATATGGAAAACAAAATTTGTTGAAAAAAAAAAAATTTTGTGGAAAAAAAAAATTTTGTTGAAAAAAAAAAAATTTTGCGGAAAAAAAAAAATTTTTATGAAAAAAAAAATTTTGTTAAAAAAAATTTTTCTTGAAAAAAAAAATTTTTGTTGAAAAAAAAAATTTTGTGGAAAACACAATTTCTGTACAAAAAAAAATTAATATTTTTTTCATTATTATTATTTATATAATTTATATAGAATTATAGAATGCCTATTTAAATTCCTACGTACTGCGTGACAGAGTCAGTGTCGAGGGTAAATATATATATAATAGTAAGTTGTAATGCGCCTATGGCTCCCGTTGAAATATGGAAAAAAAATTTCTGGGGAAAAAAAAAATTTTGTTAAAAAAAAAAATTTTTGTTGAAAACAAATTTTTTCTTGAAAAAAAAATTTTTGTTGGAAACAAAAAATTTTGTGGAAAAAAAAAATTTTGTAAAAAAAAAATTTTGTAAAAAAAAATTTTGTTAAAAAAAATTTGGGGAAAACACAATTTCTGTAAAAAAAAAAATATTTTTTTTTATTATTATTATTTATAGAAAATTATAGAATGCCTATTTAAATTCCTACGTACTGCGTGACAGAGTCAGTGAATCAGTGAATCAGTGTCGAAGGTAAATATATATTAAGATATTTAATTTAATATTTAATAGTGTAAGGTTATGTGTGTTGTTTGAGAGGGCAATTTGGACGAATATCATGTTTTCCTGACAAATATTATGTTGGTCAGACATTGTGTTGTTCAAATATTGTGTTGGTCAAATATTGTGTTGGTCAAATATTGTGTTGGTCAAACATTGCGTTGGTCAAATATTTTGTTGGTCAAATATTGTGCTGGTCAAATATTGTGTTGGTCAAACATTACGTTGGTCAAATATTTTGTTGGTCAAATATGGTGTTGGTCAAATATTGTGTTGGTCAAATATTGTGTAGGTCAAATATTGTGTTGGTCAAATATTTTGTTGGTCAAATATTGTGTTGGTCAAATATTGTGTTGGTCAAACATTGCGTTGGTCAAATATTGTGTTGTCCAGATCAATATCATCCAAATCCGACCATAAAAAATCATTAGTCATCTCTCGATAGCGCAATCCATTCATCGTAACTGTTGATCCAATTGGAAAAAGTAATGTCCAATGACCCCGCCGGACCATAAAACGCAACAAACAGTTACACGTTGAGGATGGAGAGGCTTCTCAACAATAACTCTTGGCTATTCCGAGCCCCAGATGCGACAATTTTACTTGTTGACGTAGCCACCGAGCTGGAATTGGGCCTCAATAGTCAAGATGAGTTTTCGATGGAATTCCGAATCATTTTCATGCATTTTTAAGGACCCAATCAGCAAACACACGACGTTGTTGATAATCGGCCGGCTTGAGTTCTTGTGTTAACTGAACTTTATGAGCCTTAAGACCCAAGTCTTCTTAATGCGAAATACGGTGTAATGACATTTGTGGAATGCCCAATTCCAACGAACGACGAGAAAGGGACAAACCTGGGTTTTCTTCAACACTTTGGGCTACAGCAGCAATATTCTCAGTTGTTCTTGAGCGTCATGCGCGGGATTTATTCTTCACATCTCTAAACTTGTCCCAACAGCTCGAATTTGTCCACCAATTTTGTATTGCGGTCCGACAAGGTGCTTCACGACGCTTTTTTTTCTAATTATTCTTTTTTCAGTATTTATGAATATCCATCAATAAAAAATAACAATATTTTAAAATTACGGCTTTCCTGAATTAATCGCCACTTTGCCTACCGCTCAACCCACTGTGCGACGACCCAAAAATGCTTTAGTTTTGCGAACTGTGACTGAAAGAATTTCACCATTTTTGCAGTGAATCTTAAAAATTTCAATGCGATGTTGAAGCGTGTATCGTTCCATTTTTTGGTAATGACGTAGTTTCTCCTTATCCAATGACAAAGAATAGAAGCTTCAAAAGTGACAGCTACCGAAATACCGGTTGATTCAAAATAACACCTCTTGTTGAAAAACCCTTAACTTCATTTTTTGTTTTTTGGACAATTTTTCATATAATAAATAAGGCGATCATTTCCCATCTGGCAAATATTGGCGGCTTTAACACCAAGTAAATAATCTCTGGTCAAGTTTCTCTACGAAAGTTATACAGAATTACCTTACAAGCCATCACAATAATGTCCATCTTTAGCCTTGCCTTTTTTGATTCTCATCGCATCTCCACGTAGCCAATACTTATTACTCCTACTTCTTTGGAAAAAGATTTTCTTTCAATTCCTTATTACTAATTTGCAGTTTTCGACAATGAGCGCTAGCGCTAATGCTAATGCTGCAGCAACTCTGTAACAATCTTACGCAATATTGTTACACATTAACCAGACTGCTGATGACTGCTGGTGGTGCTGCTGCTGTTATTAGTATCGTAGATGGTTGGTACATGATTTTAATTTAACCATATGCTCGTGCAGCTCAAATTTAAACCGAAAGCGCCAACAAAAAAAAAACAAAAACAACTACAGAAAATACCCACAACAATAAACACCGCAATGTGTTTGTTGCTGTTGCTTTGGTTTTTAGCCAAATAGCCGCCGCATTAAGCCAATAGCTGGCGTAAAACAACTACGGCCAGGGAGTCAGGGAGTCAGGGAGTCAGAGAGAGAGAGAGATAGAGAAATAGACGGGTTTTGTTTTTTCCTAGGCTTTAATCATTACTTAAATCAAGCGTTACAAATTAAACTCGAACAACAACAGCAACCAGAAAAGATACCGTTAATACGTAAACATAACTGCATACAACAACACCAAAAACCCCATCAAAGCAGCCACAACAACAGAAATAGTTAAATTAATTACAAGAAGTTTATAACAAATACCATCGAGATATTGCAAATGCGAGTGGCAAAGTACGAGGATAATTCAACTTGAATTCATGTGGCAGACGTACAACAAACAACAACAAAAATACACTAAAGAAAAAAAGCCCAAAAAATTCGAACAGTATTTAAAAAACTAAATCAAAACGAGGGACTAAACAAAACAGTTTATCTCAAAACTTCAACAAATAAAATAGTTCAATTATTTTGGGCAGACTTACCTCAAATAAGCTCATCTCGAAACTGATTGTTTACTTTCCGGTCATTCCAAAAGTTCGAAGGGAGGGAGTGAGGCAATGTTATGGAAGATATCTGAAGCGTGGGGCAATTCTTCCAGTTTTCCCGTACTAATAGCTCTGCTAGGGAGCTACCAAAGGGGGTGGAAATTCATCTCACGTTATTGCCAGCTGTCATTTTATTGAAAGCTACCATTTTATTAGTGACATTTGTGATTTAAGTGACAGTTGTCATTTTAGTGACAGTTGTCATTTTAGTGACAGTTGTCATTTTAGTGACAGTTGTCATTTTAGTGACAGTTGACATTTTAGTGACAGTTGTCATTTTAGTGACAGTTGTCATTTTAGTGACAGTTGTCATTTTAGTGACAGTTGTCATTTTAGTGGCAGTTGTCATTTTAGTGACAGTTGTCATTTTAGTGACACTTGTCATTTTAGTAAAAGTTGTCATTTTAGTGGCAGTTATCATTTTAGTGACAGTTGTCATTTTAGTGACAGTTGTCATTTTAGTGGCAGTTGTCATTTGAGTGACAGTTGTCATTTTAGGGACAGTTGTCATTTTAGGGACAGTTGTCATTTTAGGGACAGTTGTCATTTTAGTCACATAATCTTCATTTTAGTGACAGTTGTCATTTTAGTGATAGTTGTCATCTTAGTCACATAATCTTCATTTTAGTGACAGTTGTCATTTTAGTGACAGTTGTCATTTTAGTGACAGTTGTCATTTTAGTGACAGTTGTCATTTTAGTGACAGTTGTCATTTTAGTGACAGTTGTCATTTTAGTGACAGTTGTCATTTTAGTGACAGTTGTCATTTTAGTGACAGTTGTCATTTTAGTGACAGTTGTCATTTTAGTGACAGTAGTATATTTAGTGACATTTGTCATTTTAGTGACAGTTGTCATTTTAGGGACAGTTGTCATTTTAGTGACAGTTGTCATTTTAGTGACAGTTGTCATTTTAGTGACAGTTGTCATTTTAGTGGCAGTTGTCATTTTAGTGACAGTTGTCATTTCAGTGACAGTTGTCATTTTAGTGACAGTTGTCATTTTAGTGACAGTTGTCATTTTAGTGACAGTTGTCATTTTAGTGACAGTTGTCATTTTAGTGACAGTTGTCATTTTAGTGACAGTTGTCATTTTAGTGACAGTTGTCATTTTAGTGACAGTTGTCATTTTAGTGACAGTTGTCATTTTAGTGACAGTTGTCATTTTAGTGACAGTTGTCATTTTAGTGACAGTTGTCATTTTAGTGACAGTTGTCATTTTAGTGACAGTTGTCATTTTAGTGACAGTTGTCATTTTAGTGACAGTTGTCATTTTAGTGACAGTTGTCATTTTAGTGACAGTTGTCATTTTAGTGACAGTTGTCATTTTAGTGACAGTTGTCATTTTAGTGACAGTTGTCATTTTAGTGACAGTTGTCATTTTAGTGACAGTTGTCATTTTAGTGACAGTTGTCATTTTAGTGACAGTTGTCATTTTAGTGACAGTTGTCATTTTAGTGACAGTTGTCATTTTAGTGACAGTTGTCATTTTAGTGACAGTTGTCATTTTAGTGACAGTTGTCATTTTAGTGACAGTTGTCATTTTAGTGACAGTTGTCATTTTAGTGACAGTTGTCATTTTAGTGACAGTTGTCATTTTAGTGACATTTGTCATTTTAGGCACAGTTGTCTTTTAGTGACGGTTGACATTTTAGGGACAGTTGTCATTTTAGTGACAGTTGTCATTTTAGTGACAGTTGTCAATTTAGTGACAGTTGTCATTTTAGTGACAATTGTCATTTCAGTGACAGATGTCATTTTCGCGACAGTTGTCATTTTAGTGACAGTTGTCATTTTAGTGACAGTTGTCATTTTAGTGACAGTTGTCATTTTAGTGACAGTTGTCATTTTAGTGACAGTTGTCATTTTAGGGACAGTTGTCATTTTAGTGGCAGCTGTCATTTTATTGAAAGCTACCATTTGATTGACAGTTGTCATTTTAGTGACAACTGTAATATTACTGGTAGTTCCAAATATTTTGTAACTAATGACATCCACAAACTTCGGTAGCAGCCCTCGAAAACAAAATCTTCATTTGTTACGCAAAACCATAATTTTAAAATAATTAATACAGCAAAAATACTTTTAAAAAAAACACCAATAGACCCACAAAATTGAAATAATTACAACAACAATACATTTATTAAAGCTTTTGTAGGACCTCCTCCGAAAAAGGTTAAGGGTTGAGACACAGGTTAAATTGTTGTCTGCAAACAAAAAAAAAATGTGAAAACAATGAATAGTTTTTAAACAAAAATCGACCCACCTTCTTCTGTTTCCACCCATCTCTTCAGGAAAAGAATTGTTTTGATAACTAATGAACACAACAACAAAACACAATGAGAGCGTTTTTTTTTTTCTTCTCTTCATTTAACTCACTCTGAAGGTCATTTATTGGAGCAAACGTGCGTATTGGAGGGAAAATGATTTTAATGAGTTGCTGTGTTTTTTTTTCTTTCTCTTTCTTTATCTCCTACCACAACAATTTAATTTATTGTAATCAGATTTGTATTGTTTACTCAAAGACCAACAACAAAAACGTTAAATAATTGCGATGTTTTTTTTCTCGGATCAGCCAAGGGTCAAGATGTTCAGTTTGAAGTCAGAAGTCGGAGGCGGCCGGCAGGCAGAATGTTTAACAAAAGAGTTTGGGTCTTAGGTCTTTTGATTGTTAGGCGTTGATAGGAAAAATCGAAAATTATGAAAAAATTACATTAAATTAAATTAAGTTCTTGGAAAAACACTGAGTTTTATTACATAAATTGTATAGTGGAACGATGTTCTCTAGGAAGAAGGAGTTTATTTTGCAAACCCCTTTAAGCAATTTGCGCCACCCTGTTTATCAACTTATTACAAACACTTCACATCCTACAGTGACGGTTATGTATAAAAAAAAACAAGAAAAGCCAACATTTTCACACCACTATGAGCCGTTTTAGTTTGTGTTCTATATATACAAAATGATATTGATTTGAGTTCTTGTTTGATACGGGATCAAGCAAGTAAGTTGAAAACTTGTTGCGTTCACGCTACTCTTGTGTTTCATTGCAAAATTTCATGTTTTCTGTATAAAATGTTCGAAGAAACAACAAAAAAAAACTGGTTATTAAGTTTTACATCTTTGTGTTGCTGTTTCGGCTTTAAACCGGCGGTGTGGACAAGTCCGTCTGTCTGTTTGTCTTTTTGTTTTAATAAATAAAATGAAATAAAATTACATTTGGACGTACGTCGGACGGACGTATAACTTGTGTACGTAGAAAACGTTCGAGTTACACCCAATTTGGCACAAACTGCAAAAAGTGACAACAGCAACAAAATCACAACAGACCTCCGTCTGTCCGTCTGGTCGCATGCAAACCAGACAAGTTAAATAAACTTCAAAAAAAAAAAACGAAAGACACCAAACAAAGCGAACGTTGATAGAGCAACGCAGATACTTAACGCTGATGGTCACAATACGTAAGAAACGGTAGTGCATCGCACTACAAGAGACACAGTGCACAGTGGTTCAGAAAGGATTTGTAAGGGCAGAGATTTAATAAATATGTTGGCATAGATAGTCCAGGACCGAGGCTGTGGCCTTGGTGAGCGTGTGCGACTGTCAGAGAAGAAACCCTGGTTATTATTCGGGCTGAATACTGAAATATTTTTCGGTGGACATTTTCCACGAATTCAAATTTCGAAATATTTCTAAAATATAAACAACTGTTGGATATTTAATGTCAATACCTTAAAATAATCCCTCACCCCATGCCTACAATCAATTTTTTACAGAACTGCAAAATGTTTACTAGAAACAAAAGTTACAGACTTTCGCCGGATGGAAAACAGATTCCGGACCATAGTGCGATGGCGAACGGCGGGAAAGATATGACAAGCGAGCGAGGCGTCCGACCAGGAAAGTAAGAAAAATTTAAAATAAAAATAACACCACAACAACGCTTTCAACGTTTTTCTTTCGCTTTAGGTTGTTTGTTTCTTTTTGACCAACGGCACTAAAAGCTACAAGACAAGCCAAGCAATCGGACAATAAAAACAACCCATAACCAATGCAAACACACAATCGATGACAGAAGAGAACTCTCAAAAAACGTAAGAGGACGGCTCTGCGAACCGAGCACCGACAGCCGTGTTAAGGAAAGAGCAGAAAAAACACAAACACCGTTCGGTGAGTAGCACAGCTGTTCGGCCGGCTCATAGATGCCCGTTATTTACTCACATGTTAAAAGTTGTTTTTTTCAACGAAAGTGAGAGTTTTGTGGTGTGCGGTCTAAAACCCAAAGCTATGTTGTGATATAATAGTCAGAGAAAGCTTTTCGAATCGAACTCAAGGGAACTTGTTTTGCAAATGAGAGTTCTTCAACAGAGATATCTCAAAGTACTCTTCCGTTGGCGACGAAAGTTCGAAAAGCTTTGAGCAAACCTTAACTTGAGCTACTCTTTGGCTTGGTGATGCAAGTGCTCTTTGTACACAATGAGGTAGACATGGTTAGCATAACTTTAGGCTGGCAAATAAAATTGTAGCTTAAAGATTGAACAGAAACTAAAAAAATATCGCAGATCATAAAGCACACAGTGGGGGATTTGTCAAAAGAAGGGGTAAATAAGTTGTAAGCGAAATCGTTTTTAAAGTCGGTGTCTCGTGGGCAAAGTGTGTGCACTTTTCGCACATTAATCCTAGGTTCATATCCCAGTAAGACCATTAACAACAGGATTCAGGTTCGGCTAGACCATTTTCGATTTTAATTGTAAGTAAAATAAATTCATATTTAGCTAGAGACTTGAAACTTCGGGTACATTCCCACAATGTTATTGCCTATTGAAATACAGTAAAACTGTAAATTCTTAGGCCTTGTAAAACCCCTTTGGAAATATTTCTAAAGTGACCCTAGTGACGTAGTGACCCTTAAGTAATCCCTCAGTGCTTGTCTGCAATCAATTTTTTACAGATCGTAAACATTTTTCCCAGATCAAAAGTTATATACTTTTGGCCGATGAAATTGAATTCGGGGCCACTGTTGGAATTGGAATACTGTTTTCTCTTATAGCGGTGATATTTTCCGTCTAACGCCCATTACTTTCGACGGAAGGTCGTAATTTATTATGAAGAGTCGTGGCAATTTCGAACGTTATGAGTGGTGTGTCAACACACATTTGGCCCAGCCTTCGTATGAGTAATAATGTTTTGTTCCTTATTAAGTATACGTTTGGGATGGGTTTGAAAATACTTTTCCAAGACTCCAAGAAATGAATAACGCGTGTTTTAAAGCCCGATAGAAAGGAAAACTGTAAAAAAAAACACAAGAAATTAAATTTTAATAAAAACAAAAACATTGTATTTGTTATATCAGCGTCAGGAACATGTTGCGCATACTTGTGTACAGCACAAGTTATTTAAAATCTTCGCGTGTAGTGCGTCTGAATGGCGGTTTCAGAGTTATTAACAAAGTAAAGTAGGAAAAAGTTTTTTTTTCTATTTTTTTTTTGTTTTTTGATAAAAAATCATGCACGTGTCTCAAAAAAATTATTTAAAAAAAACTATTGTTTAAAAACAAGTCTTTTTTTAAAAAAAGACTATTTCTAAAAATAGTTTGTAAAAAAAAAATAATAAAAAAAAACTCTTGTTTAAAAACAAGTCTTCTTCCGAAAAATAGATTGAAAAAAAATCATTTAAAAAAAAAAAAATTTAAAAAAATCTTCTCAAACATAAAATTTTTTCTACAAAAAAAATATTTTGTAAAAAAATGTTTATAACAAAAACCTTTTCGAAAAAAACATTTTTTAAAAAAACCGTTTTTTTTTTAACTCTTCTACAACATAAAATGCTTTTCTACAAAAAAAATATTTTATAAAAAAAACCTTTATAACAAAAAGCCTTTTTTTAAAAAAAAAACTTTTTCTAAACAATAAATTATTTTTCTAGAATTATTTAAAACTAGTAAGTTGTAATGCGCCTATGGCGCCCGTTGAAATATGGAAAAAAAATTGTGTGGAAAAAAAAAAAGTTTTTGTGGAAAAAAAAATTTTTTTGCTGAAAAAAAAAAATTTTGTTGAAAAAAAAATTTTGTAGAAAAAAAAATTTTGTTGAAAAAAAAAATTTTTCTTGAAAAAAAAAAATTTTTGTTGGAAAAAAAAAATTTTGTTGAAAAAAAAAATTTGTAAAAAAAAATTTTGTAAAAAAAAAATTTTTGTTGAAAAAAAAAATTGTAAAAAAAAAATTATAAAAAAAAAAAATTTTGGAAAAAAAAAAATTTTTGGTAAAAAAAAATTTGGGGAAAACACAATTTCTGTACAAAAAAAAAATATTATTTTTTTATTATTATTATTTATAGAAAATTATAGAATGCCTATTTAAATTCCTACGTACTGCGTGACAGAGTCAGTGAATCAGTGTATCAGTGTATCAGTGTATCAGTGAATCAGTGTCGAGGGTAAATATATATTAAGATATACCCTTTTTTAAAAAAAAATCTTTGTTAAAAAAAATTCTAAAAAAACTTTTTTTAGAAAAAAATAGTTTGTACAAATTATCTAATTAAAAAAAAAACCTTTTTCTAAAAAAAATCTTCTAAAAAATAATCTTGTCTACATAATTCTTTAATTCTTTTCCTACAAAAAAAATATTTTGTAAAAAAATCGTTCATAAAAAAAAAAATTTCTAAAAAAGGAATTCTTATTCTAAAATAATTAAAAAAAATTATTCATAAAAAAACATGTTATAAACAAGTCTTCTTCCGAAAAATAGATTGAAAAAAAAATCTTATTTAAAAAAAAACCATTTTAAAAAATTCTTATTTAAAAAAAAAACAATTTAAAAAAAAAACTCAATTCTTTTTTTAAAATAATTAAAAAAAAAATCATTCATAAAAAAAACATTTTTTTTTTAAAAAATCGTATTTAAAAAAAAACTTTTTAAAAAAATCTTATTTAAAAAAAACATTTTCTAAAAAATCAAATTTAAAAAAAAATTCAAAAAAAATAATCTTTTTCTAAAAAATAAAATCTAATTTTTATAATAAAACTTTTTTAAAAACAATTTTTTTTTAATGTTATCTATTTCCATTGTTCGTGAATTAGATAAATATTTAAATAATTTCTGCATAAGTTCTATGTTTTTCCAAACCTCCACTATCAATTCAAACTACTGACACTCCAAAGCATTGGCCACCCTTTCAATATTTTCAATATTAAGGCTACAAGTACTTACAACCCAAATAAATGTAATTGTTTGATTATTTCACTCGGTGGTGTTCAGTTTTGTTGTTATTGTTATTGTTTCGGTTTTGTTTTTTGTGGTGCATAATTCATTCGACTTGACTCACTCACGTATTCATGTCGTCTCGTATCTCGTTCATGTTGGTTTTCCTTGTTGCAGCACAATTTCAATTTTTTTTCTTTTATATTTCGATTTATGAGCCGCAAATAAATAAGCAACAAAATTAACAACTGATATTTGAACGTGTGGCACGAGATTGCAGCTCCAACAGCACCAGCAACAACAACAGCAATTGCTTAGCTATGACCAAGGACGTCAAAGATTATTTCGTTGCATTCGGTGTTAGATTTTTAATTTAGCAAAAGTGTTAAATGCTTTGAACACCCAACAACATCCTTGCTGTCAAAGTGTTCTCAATTAATGAACTTCTTTGTATCTCCATGCGAAACTTAATGAGTTCTCAGTGTTAGTTGTGTGTAGAGTTCTATTATTTTATTATTTTTCTCAATAAGATTTTCTTCTTTGTTATGAGAATAAGTAGTTAATTTCAAATTGAAAAATCTGCGGTTCATACGTGATGAATGACAGAGCTGCGAATGATTAATCAGCTGGGTGCTCAAACAATGTGGGCTTTGTTGTTGTAAATTATTTCAATGAAAACTATTTGGTAGTCAATCAAATATTTTTTTGGAATTCTAGATTAGAACATTATCATCTATTTTGGAAATTCTTTATTAGGGAATTTTTCATAAATTATATGAGGATGTGTTTTTTAGAATTTTTGGGAAAATTTCCCTCAACTTTTGGTGATTCTTCAGAAATAATACAATCTTTAGAAACAAGTTTGCCCTATATCTCAACGTTGTTCAATCATAAAGCCATTAAATTCGCTGAGAGATGACAGATGAACAGCAGGCACTACCCAAATAACATATGATTCAAAAAGAAACCACTAGATGGAATTTACTTCTAGGAATACGTTGTAATTTATTCTATTTCAATTTAGATGGCTGGATGTCTTGAGACTGTACCGCGTGACAGTCTCATGATCTCCCTTCTTCCACATATAAAATAGAGAAAATAACAATCTATTCCTAGAAGCATCTACGACTGATCGCAACCTAGTTCACGTATTAATCTCCTCGCCACAGAAAGTGAACTGCCGATGAGACGTATGAAAATATATCCATGACAAATGGTTATAATTAAGAGGTATTAAAAGAAAAACCACAATATATTTTTATTTTTCGCCATCGATTCTTGGTCATTCTGAAAGTTCATTCGAAATAAAAAAAAACTTCAGTACTGCTGAGACCATGAAATCGTTCATATCTATTTTATCGCTTGTGTCGTTTATTGTGCTGCAACAGCAGGCGCAGGTGTCTGGCCAGGATATTGAGTATGCCAATCAAAAATGGTTTGAATCCAATGGAACGCTGTATCGCATTGAAGTGGAGGCAGAGGTAGAGAGATTCAGATTGAATTTTCTTTTGAATAAAATTCTGAATTTTGATATACAAATGTTCAAATCTTGTCGTCTAGTCCAAATGGAAGGATGCCTTCAGTCAGTGCAAGAAGGAACACATGAGTTTGATGAACATGCACCCCGGCAGAAATATTGAAGCACTACATGAATTTGCCGACAAGATATTCAGTAAGTTGGTTAGTTCTTAGTTGAAAACTGGAAAATATGTGAAAATGCGCGGGGGAAGAAAGGGCTTAAGGCAATTGAGAAATCTCTGATCTGCCAGAGGTAGATATAGTTAACAACTCTGAAACTGCCATTCGGATTGAAGACGAAGAGAAAAAAAAACAATTTAGTGATATTTATTTAATTTTTGGATTTTGATGATTTTTTTTTCAACAAAAAAAATTACGAAAACAAAAAAAAAATTGTTCGACACAACTTTGTTAATAATATTGAAACTGCCTTTCGTTGCAGCTAAGATGAAGATGTGAAATAATGATACCTTTTTTAAAATTAATTTCAAAGAATTCGGACAAATCGTTTCCACGTTCCGACAATTTGAAACAAAAAAAAAAAAATCTCAAAAAAAAATTATTTGTACAAAAATAAAAAAAATAAAAGCCTTACCCTAATTTATCACTTTTTTAAAATAGACACCAATGTCGATTTCGATTTTCTAAAAAAAAAAAATATTAGGAAAAACAAATTTCTGTATAATTTTGTTAATAACTCTGTGAAATCGAAAAGATAAAGAAATCGACAAATCGTTTCCAAGTTTCGACAATTTGAAACTAAAAAAAAAATCTCAAAAAAAGTATTTTTACAAAAATAGAAAAAAAAACCTTTCCTTAATTTATCACTTTTTTAAAATATACACCTATGTCGATTTCGATTTTCTAAAAAAAAATATTACGAAAAAAAATGTTGACTTAACTTTGTTAATAACTCTGTAACTGCCATTGTGATACAAATACACCAAAGGCGAAGATTTGAAATAATTTAGTGACCAGTTTTTGACACTTTTGTAATTTCAGATTTTTTTAAAATTTTTTTCAATGTAATCGGACAGTTAATTTTAAACTTATGACAAAATCAAAAAAAAAAAAAATTCTCAAAAAAAATATTTTTTTACAAAATGTATGTTTGTTGAAAAAGAAATCGGAAATTACAAAAGTGTAATTTTTAAAAAAATGGTCACTACCATAATTCAAATCTTTACCTTTGGTGTATTTGAATCCGAATGGCAGTTACAGAGTTATTAACAAAGTTAAGTCAACATTTTTTTTCGTAATATTTTTTTTAAAAAATCGAAATCGACATAAGTGTCCATTTTAAAAAAGTGATAAAGTAAGGTTTTTTTTCTATTTTTGTAAAAATACTTTTTTTTAAATTTTTTTTTTAGTTTCAAATTGTCGAAACTTGGAAACGATTTGTCGATTTCTTTTTCTTTTCGATTTCACCGAATGGCAGTTTCAGAGTTATAATTTTTTGTTGTAATTTTTTTTTTTTTTAAAAATTAATTTTTTTGTAATTTTTTTTTTTTAAAAATTATTTTTTTTTGCAATTTTTTTTTTTTTAAAAAATCATAAAATTCAGAAAGTGTTTTTTATCTTCGCCGTTGGTGCTTCAATCCGAATGGCAGATTCAGAGTTGTTAACAAAGATAAGTCAAAAAAAAAAAAATTGTTAAAAATAAAATTCGTAAAAATTGGAAAACGACAAAAACAGTTTTGTGATAATCTTTTTTAAAATATATTTTAAACTAAAAATTGACACTTCTCTATTTTTTATAATTTTTTTCAACAAAAAAAAAGACGAATACATTTTTTTTGACATCCGAATCCGAATGGCAGATTCAGAGTTGTTAACAAAGATAATTAAAAAAAAAGTTTTTTAAAAATAAAATTCGTAAAAATTGGAAAAAGACAAAAACAGTTTTGTGATAATCTTTTTTAAAATATATTTTAAACTAAAAATTGGCACTTTTCTATTTTTTATAATTTTTTTCAACAAAAAAAAAGACGAAAACATTTTTTTTGACATAATATTAATAACTTTGAAACTGCCATTCGGTGCAGCCAGGGAGAAGATTTGAAATAACTTGGTGATACATTTTTTAAAATTTCTTTAAAAAAAATCTGACAATTTTTTTTTTGACAATAAATGTCTCAAAAAATTGCATTTTTAAAACATTTTTTAAAATTCATATCAAAGTAAGCGGACAATTCGTTTTAAAATTATGACAAATTAAAATCAAAAAAAATAATTTTTACAAAATGTATTTTTTCAATAATTTTTTTTATTTAAAAAATCGATAAAAAATCTCAAATGACTATTTCAAAAAATAATTTCGGTCATTTTTGTAGTTAGGGGACCGCAGCACAAATTATTCACTACAAACACTTTTTTTCGTAGCATAGTGTAATTGATTAGCAATTTGTCTTTAATCCATAGATTTTTTTTTTTTTAAATATTTTGTGTCATTTTAATTTTGATTAAATTTTTTTTTAGAAACTTTTCAAAACTGACTGCCTTTTATTATAAAACGATTTGGTGCGTTCGTTACAAATCGTCAATATTGGAAGCGTTACAAAGTGGACTTCAGACATTATTCAATTCTGGTTTTCTTAGATATCGACATTTGGAAAACAATCTGGCAAACTACTGAGACAAATCTATTTTGTTGCGCCTTCAAATGACAATTCATAACGAACGAACGAATTCGTTTTATGGAAACAGGCAGTAAATTTCGAAATTTTATTTTTAAAAATTATTTGATGATACCACTTCAATGGCTGTTAAACTAAATGCCGCAGCTTATTAAAATGATGACAGATGCCTCTTGACAGGACCAGTGTTGACCTGCTATGTTAAAAGACGTAAAA
The DNA here is from genome assembly GCA_958296145.1 of Hydrotaea cyrtoneurina. Classification (NCBI taxonomy): domain Eukaryota; kingdom Metazoa; phylum Arthropoda; class Insecta; order Diptera; family Muscidae; genus Hydrotaea; species Hydrotaea cyrtoneurina. Next base: position 62,500,724 of record OY282516.1, on the reverse strand, counting down.
TTCAAAATATCACTGGCTTATTGACTGATTCTCGTAGATGGCATTCTTTCTAACTGCACTGGTTTTCCCCCTTTTTTCCGAAATACATTTTTTTTAAACATTTTTTTTTTTCAAAACTTTTTCACAGTGCAAATAATATATAACAGGTTGACTATGTTCTCTGTCTGCCTATTCCAATTATTTTTTATTCACATTTCTCCAATTTCGATTTTGTCATTTCGTTCGTTAATTTACTTTAATTATTTTTGTTCCTCTTTAGGAGAATATCCATCGTTTTGGGTTCAAAACAATGCCACCAATATCACACTGATGCAGAGAATCGGTTTCAAAATGGCCAAAGGCGGAAAGGGACAGATGTGTAATAAGTTGGATAACAAACGATTTGACGTCCTAGCGGAAAAGTGTGATAAACGTTTGGGTTTCCTATGCGAAAGACCATTAAAAACCGGCCATTCGATATATCACATGAAACGTCAACAATATTACATTGAACCGCAAGCGAATGTAAGGATCCATGGTTAGGGTGACCTGGGCAAGGGATAGGACTCACATGATGTATATTGAAGGGCTATATATCGGCTCTTTAGGTTTCCATTTTTAGGGCCTTTCGGTATACATCGTTTGAGTCATCTCCCTTCAAACACAACACATTTACAGAGTTCCCCGTTAATCCATATTTTACCTAAAACATATTACAAATTATTCCTCTACCCCCCACCCCCCCCCCCCCCACAATAGTACTCTTGCCCGGAGGCCCGACAGGCGTGCGCGAAACAAAATATGACCTTGGTGGTTTCCACTTTATTCATTGGAAATAATCTCTTAAAGAATTTCATATTCTTGAACTATGGTAAGCAGCGCAGGGCAGGGAGCTGACATTGTATTCTATTCATTTAATATGTTCTTCTCCCCGTTTAGGTTCAAAACCGACATTTTGGTTTGCCAGAAGTAATACCAGCGACGAATGTTTGCCATTGGACCGTACGGCTCGTATCGCTGTCGGCCCCCAACACGGATTTATTTGCGAGAGAACTATTGCCAGAGGCTTTCTGACATTCCGTCATTGGGTGCTGATCGTTTGTGTGTCGGTGGCCGCCTTCTTAGCGCTTATTGTCTACATGGCATGCAAATGTTATATACACCGGAAGTCTCAGGAAATTCAGATCTCAAGTCCGATGGAAAAAAAATGAACTTTCTAACATTTGTGTGTAAAATATTTAAACAAAAAACTTAAAATTTAAATAAAATGTTTGTAAAAATACGACTTAAATGTATAAATTTGTACTCCCAAAATGTTTTCGGAATGTGAAAAAAATCGGACAACATAAAAAATGAATTACAATCCAATTATAAAATGTCAAGTGTTAATAATCCCCAAGCAAGAAATGATATAGGAACCCCAACCCCCAAATCAAAATGAAACAAAACAAAATTAAAAATGTAATAAGGCCAAAGTGAGAAAAATATCAAAATAACGCCCAAATAGTCTCCCAAAAATATAAAAATTAAGAAATCTCCAAGCGCCCCGATAGACGAGTTGGTAGCGTACATTCCTACCAGCGTGGAGCTTGTGGGATCGATTCCCACCAGAGGCTTTGGCCGTTTGTTAGAATATAAATTTACTTTGTCTTGTAATTAAATAAAAATTCTCCCCAGAAAACTCTTTGAAATTGAATATCTGCCACAGATGATAAAATAATGGCCAAATGGATTTTTCAGAATTTGTTGAATCCAAACGTTATGAAATAATCCCCAAACTAGTTAGAAACGAAATGACATCAACCACAGAGGAAAAAATAATCCCCAAATTGTTTTTTTTTTAAATTTTTAAACTTTAGTTTAAAAAACTTTTCTTAAAAAAAATGTGTGAAAATTGTTTTTGTCTTTTCATACATTTTTCTTAACATTTGTTGGATGTTACTTTATTTTTATTTTTTGAGATTTTGAGAATATTTCGTAGCGCCAACAAAATGTCTAACCAATTCGAACTTGAGTGTAAACTGATGTTGTTTTGAGACAATTAATCTTCCTTACATTTTCTGATCGACCCATTTGTTGTACAGTGTTCTGTTAAAGGAACTTTAATAAAATCGACATTTTATTCTAAAGTGTGCTCGAAAAAAAGGTTTATTGTAATTCGAAAATATAATTTCCATTTCTGGAAAATGGATCTTTCAAAGAGTTTTCAAAACTAAAGTTTAATCCCGGTATTCTTAAAAATTGTAAAAAAAAAAACTTTTGTTAAGAAAAATGTATGAAACAATTTTCACACATTTTTAATAATAATGTGTAAAAATTGTTTTTGTATTTTCATAAATTTTCCTTAACAAACGTTTTTTTTTTAATTTTTAAGAATACCGAGGTTAAACTTTAGTTTAAAAAACTTTTCTTAAACAAAATGTGTGAAAATTGTTTTTGTCTTTTCATACATTTTTCTTAACAAAAGTTTTTTAAATTTATCAATCAAAATAGTTTTCATTGAAATAATTTACAACAACAAAGCCCACATTGTTTTAGCACCCAGCTGATTAATCATTCGCAGCTCAGTCATTCATCACGTATGAACCGCAGATTTTTCAATTTGAAATTAACTACTTATTCTTGTAACAAAGAAGAAAATCTTATTGAGAAAAATGGTTAAAGCAATAATAGAGAAAAATGGTTAAAGCAATAATAAAAATAACAAACAACTAAAATAATAGAACTCAACACACCAGTTACACTGAGAACTCATTAAGTTTCGCATGGAGATACAAAGAAGTTCATTAATTGAGAACACTTTGACAGCAAGGATGTTGTTGGGTGTTCAAAGCATTTAACACTTTTGCTGAATTAAAAATCTAACACCGAATGCAACGAAATAATCTTTGACGTCCTTGGTCATAGCTAAGCAATTGCTGTTGTTGTTGCTGTTGGAGCTGCAATCTCGTGCCACACGTTCAAATATCAGTTGTTAATTTTGTTGCTTATTTATTTGCGGCTCATAAATCGAAATATAAAAGAAAAAAATTGAAATTGTGCTGCAACAAGGAAAACCAACATGAACGAGATACGAGACGACATGAATACGTGAGTGAGTCAAGTCGAATGAATTTTGTATGCACCACAAAAAAAAAAGAAACCGAAACAAAAAACTGAACACCACCGAGTGAAATAATCAAACAATTACATTTATTTGGGTTGTAAGTACTTGTAGCCTTAATATTGAAAATATTGAAAGGGTGGCCAATGCTTTGGAGTGTCAGTAGTTTGAATTGATAGTGAAGGTTTGGGAAAAAGTAGAACTTAAGCAGAAATTATTTAAATATTTATTTAATTCACGAGCATGGAACGACGGCAATGTAAGGAGGTTGAGGTATAGGGAAACAGAAAGAATTCTACCTTAGAGTAGAACATCATTGTAAAGACTTCACTACTGGCATAACTTTGTGTGGAGATGAAACTGGGATATCTGCTGAGAGACACGTCCAGTGTGCAGAGGATTTGGAAGTAACATTTCCCTGGATCCTGAGAAGAAAGCCACACGTAATTGAAAATAGTATGCAACAAAAAAATACAAAAGTGTGTGTAATGTGGGTATACAATTCTGCTGTACTGTCGATCACTGAGTAAAAAACTGGTCGATATTTTTTAAGTATGAATAGATAACATTTAAAATAAATTGTTTGTAAAAAAAAATATTATTATAAAAAATATTTTTTATTTTTTAGAAAAAGATTATATTTTGAAAAATTTTGTTTTTAAATAGGATTTTTTAGAAAAGTTTTAATTTTTTTTATGAATGATTTTTTTTTAACACAGATTTTTTTTTAAAATAATTTTAGAAAATGATTTCATTTTTTTAAAAAAAATTTTTTAAAAACTATTTTTTTACAAAATATTTTTTTTCGTAGTAAAAGATTTTATTTTTTAGAAGATTTTTCTTTTAAAAAAAGTTTTTTTTTTAAATTAGATTTTTTTGAATTAGATAATTTTTACAAACTATTTTTTTCTAGAAAAAGTTTTTTTTTAAATAATTCTAGAAAAATAATTTATTTTTTAGAAAAAGTTTTTTTTTAATAAAAGGTTTTTTGTTATAAACGTTTTTTAAAAAAAGATTTTATGTTTTAGAATTTTTTTTTTAAAAAAAAAGGTTTTTATAAAAGGTTTTTTGTTATAATCCATTTTTTTACAAAATATTTTTTTTGTACAAAAAGATTTTATGTTTGAGAATATTTTAAAAAAAAAAAATTTTTTTTAATTAGATTTTTTTAGAAAATATTTTTTTTAAAAATGTTATTTTTGTAAAAGATTTTTTTTTTTGATATTTTTAGAACAAGAATTTATTTTTTAGAAGATTTTTTATAAACAATCGTTTACATCGTTTTTTTGTTTTTTTTTTCTCTGGAATTTTAAAAATTGCAAAATTCAATTATTCTAATTCGCATCATTCCTTGGACATTCACCCTTTTTTTTGGTGTCATGCATTACGTGGCCATATTTATGTTTTACTGTGTCCATTTCTTTGTCTGAAATTTGAGGGCCTTTCGGGCTATTTTGCTAAATTGAAGTTTACATTGTTGGCTGTTTTCTGATTACAGCCGGTATATTTGTTGTATTTGTTTGTCTGTCACATCTGTCCATGTTCTCGATTTGTCCATGACTAATCGTTTGCTATTATACATTTTATTACAACGCAATGCAGACATTTGATGGCGCTTTTAACAGCAAATGTTCTCATCTACAGCCTGCGTTCACCTGATCTGTTTAACGTTGCATGTTTTATGGTGGTGGTGATGGGTATTTTTTTTAATATTTATTTCTCTCAGTTTTAAATTTTTTTTTCCTTTGACAAAAAAAAAACATTTTTACAATGCGTTTAAATTTTTGTAAAATTTCAGAAAAATTCACTTTTTTTTATTTTAAATGCCATTCCGTCGTCCCTTCACTGTGTGCTGTCATAAAATGAAAATCGCATTAAAAGTGAGATTGCGGTAATAAACTAAAGGCGTCGCCTATAAAGAATTTGTCAGAACATTTGTTAAGAAACCGGAAAAAGAACGCCCGAAATGTCTTTTCCATTTCAATTTTAGTTTATAGGTCATTTTGAGTTGTTTGTTTTTAATGTGTATTTGTCGTTGTTGTGATTTTTTGTTCTGTCAAGCAAAAACCAACGGAAAGTGTAAATTTGGTTGTAAGTATGTATTTTTAGGATGACCCATAAAAAAATAATGTCGTTGAAATGCGGGTGCATACGACAGTAATTTGTATTATATTGTCAGTGGTTCTGTAGATGATTCACTAGAACTGCAGCCCTGTTGCTAATAGAGTTATAAATAGTCCCTTATGGGACACATCAAACTCTGAAAGTAAACAGAAACAACGTTTACTGTTTTAGAAATAGTCTTTTGTAGTCTTTAGTCTTTTGGGAGGCAAGACCTGACAAGGCCATCGAAAATTTTATTCCACGTGATTCCCGGCCAGTTTACATATAAGTGCGATGTAAAGACTTCTCTCGTAAAAGCCTTAGCCGTTCGCAGCCGGCTGTACACAGTAGGTCACGGTCAGTGATTAATTAGGTTCAATCCTGCTGAAACCAAAGACCTGATTTAATTTATGTGACTGTCCCGGCTGCCTTCGGTGTCGGTGGCCATTATTTGCACGATTTGCAAACCTTGTTCCAGCGTAAGTCTATTCATTATGAAATGGCAAACCAAACTGAGCATAAATCAAGTGACAGCTGCCAAACGGACCAACTCCGAAAAATGTGTGGCCAGATTGAAAACCACATGTCTAAAAAAAACACCTGGTATATTGGAAATTAAGAAAAAAAAGCAAAACTACTTTTCCCACGAAAGTAACGGGAAATGAAATTGCGGAAATTTAGGAAGAATCTTTTTTGATCCGAAAACCCGAGTTTGCCCAACACCCGGATTTTCGGGTAAAATCAAATAAAACCGGATAAAATTGTGCCAGCATTGGTAGAACGAGTTAGGGCTAGTTAAGAGAGGAACTGTGCTAAAAACCCGGTTATACGGATAAACTCGGGTTTTCGGGTCAAAAACCGGTTATCCGGGTAAACACGGGATTTCGCGTCGAAACCCGGTTATCTAAGTAATCTCCGGTTTTCGGGTCGAAACCCGGTTATTCGGGTAAATGCGGGTTTTCGGGTCAAAAACCGGTTATCCGGGTAAACACGGGGTTTCGGGTCGAAACCCGGTTATCTAAGTAACCTCTGGTTTTCGGGTCAAAACCCGGTTATTCGGGTAAATGCGGGGTTTCGGGATCAGAAACCCGGTTATTTAGGTAAACTAAGGTTCTCGGGTGAAAACTGGTTCACCTCAAACTCACTTAAATTCATTTCCCATTTCTATCGTGGGAAAAGTCGTTTTTCCATTTATTTTTTCTCTTTCTTTTAAATTTCAATATATTTTCCTTGCAGCTTGCGTTGCATTGTGGAGTTTAAGTGGAATTTTCCCTACTTCGATTGTAGGTGCCTGAAGTCCAGTGATTTCATTACATCTTCTTGGTATTTTCATCACAGAATGAGTTGCTCTTTACGAATTATTTCAACTTCCGTACATCTAATCTATCTCGAAGCTGCACGCAGCAAGCGTTGCGTTATGGGCAGCGTTCTTTGTTTCTGTAGCTTTTTTTTCAGTTGTCGTCATGTTACCAGCGATTTCGAGTGTGCTACGTTTTCTTTGGCTGGGGTCGAGAAAAGTATTTGAGAAACATATTTCTAGTACGGAATACTTTCAGTGGGCGATGTTATGTTTTTGGAGTTCTCGTTTAATAAATAGATACTTAAAACCCCCCGTCCTAGATGCCTACATGTGATATTGATCATTTGCTTGGTCAATATATGATTTATCAGCTCTTATGTATTGTGTGTGCTTGCTAAAGTTCGTGCTGCCAAGGATTTTAATTTCTACCTCCAGTTGTACCGCTGGCTGGGTATCTGTTTTCCGTGGTTGTTATTGGCTGCTGCTTTTAAATTCATTCAGTCAGCATAAATGCTGTGCCGGGCTATATCTCTCCACGAATATACTCCTCGTTAACAGAGATCGGGCCCTAGATTTTTTTTGCGCGTTTTTTTTTTTTTTTTTTTATTTTTGGAATAATTTTAGGTCTCGTTCCACAACATCAGTGAGCTGTATCAGCTCTACGGTTTATTACACTCTACGAGCTTCATTCCAAGTGCGTATCAAATCTGTACCGTTTAGTCCTCTACGTTGAGTCCATACTCCAAAAGCAATATTCTCCTTCATTCTGTCCACTCTGACCCAAATATTTATGTAACAATGGGAAAACATAAAAATATTTGATTTTCTTTTAAACAAAAAAAAAAACAGAAACACATTTACAGAACTGTCAACTTATCTAAATCTAAAACATAGAAAAGTTCAAATCCATGAAATATTTGACATTTCTTCGATTAAAAATATCCAACAACAATAAACACCCACCACAAAGAACACGGATTTCATGCGGAATTTGTTCTAATTCCATGAGCTGATGGCGGCGACGTTAACGCCGCCAAGCCACAAATCATATAAAAGTTGGCAGTGAATATGTTCACGAAGGTACGCCATAAGTGACAAAGCCGGTGGCAGCCAACGATGACGGTCCCCGCGAACCACCGGCGAAATCGCCTAACCATTCAAACACCCGTCATTAACTGTTCCTGGCAAGTTCTAAGTTTGTGGTGCCGCACCAACGACACAAACTCACACACACACACACGATCAAAAAGCTGAATGATTTTTAACTTTGACCTTGTTCTAAACGTTTGGGCCAAGTACAACGGAAAAGTTGCGCTGTACTTGTGTTGGTTTTCGGATTGTATTGGCAATGTTGTCAATAACGGTTTATTGAGCGAGCAGCCACCGCTTTTGTTGGGGGTCTGGGTCTTTTTAATTGTCGTCGTCGTCCGTCGTCAAAGTCATTGCAAGTCTTGAACGAACGTGTCATTTTGTTTGGCTGCAATTCACAACTTATTAACTCTGCATAAAATTTATGTCGCTGTTGGGGTTATTTTCGGTTGGTAATGATGTGACAAACTACGCACAGTGTTGCGGGCACGAATATTTGGTTTGCAGTCCAGCTGTATTGAAAATCAATTATTCAGGTTAACTAAGATTCTGTGGGCAACATTTGCTTTTGGGCCAAGTAGAATGAGAACAAGTAATCGTAGGGATCATTTACCCCAAATATCCCAAATAAGAAAATATCGACTACTATGAGTATAAACGGGTCTAAATGAGTTAAACAGGCTTTAACTGTACGAACCCTAAGAACCCGTCATTTACGTTTACCCACCAAAAAGCTGACTGACTTTGGTTTTTATCGCCCCATTTTAATCCCGTTGAAACCGGACAAAATTCGGAATTAATCACTCCGACAAACCGGTTGAATTCAAGTTCATGACCCCTTAGAAATTCATATCATTCATTAAAACCGGATTTTACCAAGGTTGTCCGTTGATGTTATTTGAGAGGATTTAAAGTGTATTTCCTTCGAGTTTGTTCATGTATGTCATTTAAGCCCGATTTATTTAATTTGCGTAATAAAAAACGAAACATCTTTCCCTAAAACCTGGTTTTATGAATTCAAATCAATTGTAGACAAAAACCCGGGTGTTCGGGTAAAACCTAGTAAAACCGGTTGAAACCGTACCAACATTGATAGACCATGGTTGAGCTAGTTTAAAGAGAAACTTTATCCGAAAAACCGGTTATACGGGTAAAACCCGGTTACAATGGTTAAAACGGGTTTTAAAGAATGAAATAACTAAAACCCGGTTTTACTAAAACCCGGTTTTACTAATTTAAATCGATTTTTAGACGAAAACCCACCGAGTTCACCCAAAAACCCGGGTTTTCGGGTAAAACTTAGTAAAACCGGTTGAAACCGTACCAACATTGATAGACCATGGTTGAGCTAGTTTAAAGAGAAACTTTATCCGCAAAACCGGTTATGCGGGTAAAACCCGGTTACAATGGTTAAAACGGGTTTCAAAGAATGCAATTATTTTGTTGTAACTCAAATTAAATAAATCCGACTGAAACTCGGGTTTACGGATAAAAACCGGTTCCAACAGGTAAACCTAGATTTTAGGGCATGGAATTCTATTTTACGGAACCAAATGTTATAAAACGGAAAAACTTGAGTTCAACCGGTTGGATACGATTAAGTCAGAGGGATTAATTTGGAAATTCAACCAACTTCACCCGGATACAAAAGGTGCGGTTAAAACAAAAGTCGGGAAAGCGAAAACTAAATCCAAAAGTGGGATTTTAAGGCATAAATTAAGATGTACTGAAAATTAAAATTAAATTAGATTTTTCATAGGGCAAAACCCACTCTATGATGATTAAAACTAGAAGAATTATAATTCATAGAGAAACGATTTAAAAGGCTTCGCCAGGCCTAACACGGATCTAAATGATCGGTGATTTGTGGTTTCCAAACACTGTGCTGACTTAGGAAAAGCAATAGAAGTTCAAGGATCTCATTTGTGATGGTGGTGCTGGTGAGGCTACTGCGGTGATGTGCCATGGCCGTGCAGTTGTTCTAACCATCCGGCCGCCATGAGGATGACGATGATGTACGTTCGCTCGTTTGTTCGGTTGGTTGGTTGGTTGGTTTGCCTAGACCCCTAAAGGCCAAAACATGTTCAAGAGTGGCCTTATCGGCGGCTCGATTCGTTGTGGACATAATTTTAACTTATTTCGTTATGTCATTGTTGTTGTTATTCTTAGATATCTATTGTAGTTGTTGTTGCCATTGCTGTTCGGCCTGTTATGACATGTTGAATTGAATGTTTTTTTTTTTCATCTTTGGTTTATGGCACGAGTCTCGATGGTGCCTTCAGAAGAAAAAAAAAACTGTTTGACTGTTTCCATAGTGGTGGCATGCTACGGTTTGCAATTGTTTGCTGGTCGGTCGGGTCGATTGGTTGCAAGTACGTATATTTACTCAGTTGCAAAAGAATTTTTTGGCAAAACATTACATGACACATACGTGTACCGCGTACCGAGACTGCGACTGCGACTGCGATCGGTACGAACGCACATACTCACATGTTGTTCAACTTTGAGAGTACATTATGTCGTCATTACGTTTGTTCTTTTCTTTTTATCGTTATAACGGTTATGCAACGTAGTAGTTTGGAAGAAGAAGTACTACAAACGAAAGAAACGTTGCCAAGTCATTTATGCTAAACAATGTAAACTCCGATGTGAATGACTAAGATGGAAAACCACCGACCCCCCCCCAACTCAACACACAACTGTTTAGCAAAAATGGGAATGACTTCATTTTATCGTCTAATTTCTCACTTATGAAGTCATTAGACCTGCTTCATTTTATAATTTGATGTTATCCCTGTCCACCTTCGTCGTCAGCACTTTATTTTCTTAAATATGTGGAACATGAGAAGAATTTTTTTGGTTTGCTAGCTAGATCTGCAACATACTTAGTGAAGTGACTGATTAACTATTTGAGTAGTTGCCAAGATTGTTGTCCACCATCACATGGTCATTTCGGATGAACTGGGGAATTCACAAAAACATCTGACAATCTTGCAGAAGCATTTTTGCCAAAACAGTGGGGGGAGTACTTGAAGAGGTTTTTTGAAAAAAAAAAAACACGGTTTCAGTGCAACCGTTACAGTTTTACTAACCGGCTGTGTTAGGCAACTATCACAGAAACACGCAGTCTCTGAGGATAACTGGAGTGAAAGGTTAGTATCGATTAATTGCTTTCGCCAGACATTGGTAATGACTGCGAAACGGATTATCGAGAGAAGAGTGTCTCTGATGAAGCACCATCATAAACCACTGTAAATCCCAAAGAACCATGGACGTTGTTCGATCCAGAACAAAAGTCAACTGAAATCACAGATTAACAGAAAAATAAAAAGCGATTATTGAATTGTGACACAATTGAAGTAAATGAGCGATAAGATTCGTCTTTAACTGGAAAAAGTCAGTTATGTCTATTTTTATGTTTACGATGAATTATTTTCAGTTACGTTAAAATTTTGACTGCATCCTAAATTCTGTATTTACGGTGCGATATGTACATTAGGGTGCAATGAAAACGTAAAATTTTTGAATTTGAAAATTTCACTCTCGGAATGAGATGTTGCCAGCCTTAAGAAGAAAAAATAAGGACAAAATATTTTAAAACGATCAAACGGTCGCGTCCTTCTGTTTTTGAAAATTTTTCTATTTTGGTGTTGAGTTGGAAGAAATTCTAAAAATTAATGAAACCTTTTATTGAAAATTTTACAAGTTTGAGCTTGTTCAGTAGCCAGGTAAAAGGTGGCGCAAAAGTAATCCTCCTATCAGAAAATGCTATAAATTTTGCGATTGGCCCCTAATGTGACAATCAACTGTGGCGGCAGCCATTTACATGACATCATATTCTCGACTTGATGTAAAAAAAATTAAAAGACCAAATAAAAATAATCCACAAGAAGAATCAAAGTTTTCCAATTTTTTTTTTTAACATTTTTTAAAACATCGGAAGTTTACTTTTGCGCCACCTTGTACAAATATTTGAGCCAAAGAAGGAGATGATCGACCAAAATTGGTAGTTTTGGTCTCGTTTAAAATATTAAGTTCATTTTTCTGATTTTTTTTTTAATTTTTCGGCCATAATTTTTTTTTTAAATTTTCATTTGGGAGTTAGCCGATGGCTCAACCGGAAAAATTAAAAAATATTTTTTTTTTAAATCAACACTAAAATTGCGAAAATTTCTAAATGTCAAGGGCGTGACACGATCTCTAAATAACACCGTGTTACAAAAAATTTTTTTTTTCTGTCCTATGAACCAAATGCACATATTCGGAAAGAGGGGAAAAAATAAAAATACACGTGTATCGGCGATTTTCATGTACACTTCAGATTTTTTTTTTTTTAAGTTTGAAGTATAAAGCTCGTAGTGGCCTGTGTGAAAGCCTTTGGACCGATTTTTAACCTTTTTTCAGTGAACCAATCGAGCTGATTTTTTGCAGGCAGACTCGTGGAAATGTCTGTATTACGTCAAATTTTTTAAAAAATTGATTTTTATCAATTCTCAGATTTTCCTAATTTTTTTTTTAAATGGTTATCGTTTTTTTAAGTTCAGTTCAAAAAATATTTTTTTTTTTGTAACGCTTAAGTAGTTTAAAAATTTGGAGTCTCTTCAAGTTATGCTAAGAAAAGTGAAAAAAATATTTTTTTTTTCAAAAATAATAAAAATTGGGGAAAATCTGAGAATTGATAAAAATTGTTTTTAAAAAATTTGACGTGATACAGACATTTGCACGAGTCTGCCAGCAAAAAATCAGCTCGATTGGATCACTGAAAAAGGGTTAAAAACGGTCCAAAGGCTTTCACACAGGCCACAACGAGCTTTATACTTCAAACTTAAAAAAAAAATCTGACGTGTACATGAAAATCGCCGATACACGTGTATTTGTATTTTTTATCCCCTTTCCGAAAAAGTAAATTTGGTTCATAGGACAGAATTTGTGTAAGACGGTGTAATGTTTCCTTATTTTCCCCCTATTTCCGTGTGTGACTTTTTTACGGATTCCAGAAAGTCAGTAATGACCCCAAAGCAAAAATGACAAATCGCCCCAAAATTTTTACATATTTCTACATTCTTTCCTAAAGTAGCTTTTTTGTTACCCCTAAATTCGAAAACTGTCAAACTAAGTTGTTAAACCAATTTGTTTTCTTTTCAGTTGGAAGTGTGACATTGACGAAAATGGATATGGTATATTCTCCTTTTTTCCCCTCCATCATCAGAACAATAATTACATTCCGGGGAGGAATTTGCTGTTGACAGGGCAATTTATAAAATATTTGAATTTTTCACCCCCTTCATGATCAGAACAATAAGTACAATCCGGGGAGGATCAGGGCAATTTCTAAAATATTCTCCTTCTTTCCCCTCCATCATCAGAACAATAATTACATTCCGGGGAGGACTTTGCAATTTATAAAATATTTGAATTTTTCACCCCTCCATGATCAGAACAATAATTACAATCCTGCTGATCTGTGAAATTTATAAAATATTTTTCTTTTTCACTCCTCCGCACGATTGGTTCGATTTCAACCATTGCAAAAAAAAAATCCTCCTGGAAAATTAGAAATTCCGCTGAAACAGTCCAAACACGCCAGCAAATCAAATCCTGCTGCTGATGTGTGTGAGTGTAGATCAACCTGTTTGGCGTTTAGTCAAGTGTGCAGGCAAACCGCAAAGATTGTCATGTTAAGCAGACAACAAAACGCTTGTGACAACATGAGTAAATGTCAGTTCAAATCAGAAGGTTAAATACCGTTATGACAAATAAACCAAATACAAAAATACAGAAATCGTTTGTGGCAGCCAGAAATCCGAAAACTAAGCTATAAGTGGTGATACGCCCACACGCCACTCCAATGACAACCACAACCACAATCGCCGCCACGACGAGCACAGGCACCACCAAACCGCCGCACCGGAGCGACATCATGAAGTTATAATTTTTATTTTGTACTTTTTTTTTCTTTTTTGCAAAATGAAGCAATGAGGCTAACACAATCGCTCATAATCGTACTCGTAAACTCAGCCAGTTTAACTAAGCCGACATTTAGCAGCCTTTTGTGGGGCATTGGAGCTAGCAGCCGTACAACACACATATTGGACATACCCTCAGAAGACAATAGAGTTCTGAACCAGCGTAAATGGTTGTTAAGCTTCATTAGTCTCGTTAAATGAATGACTAATTGCATTACAGTGCATTATGGCGCGGTGCGGCGCATGCGCAGGCGCATATTCACTAATAGAGGTTGTTTGCAATGCGACTCGGTTATGAGCTCAGTTAGCTCACTCGTTGCCAAGTTTTTTCTTTTCTTTTTTTTTTTGTATTTTTGGCACAAGTCATGAATTTTCTTTAGATTGAAATAAAGTGCTCAGCATTCAAGAATTATTCAAATCAAAATGAAAAAAAAATCGTATAAATAAATCAAAAGGTATTTTTGATGTTGTTTCATATACAATTTTCGGTTTTGATCTTTCTGCACAATCATGATGACAAAGACTTGGGAATTTATGATATTAGCTGGTGATTTATTGCGGTTATTTGGGGGGGGGGGGGGGGGGATGTGGTAAATGAAAATCTCTTGCGGTCTGTGCTTCGTACGGTCGTTCATGGTGGAAACATACAAATTAACGTCATCGTCAAGCAAACACTACGGGAATTACAACAGATATGAGGCGGATAGTGACAGAGACCATCACAGATATTGGCCCCACAACTTCTTAAGTATAACTAGCAAATCTGACTTTGCCATCGTCCATCCTTTTTTTCTTTTGGTATGACTCAAACTATAACCTAAAGTCATACAAACAATTAGGTCATTCACCTCTATTTACCTGGACAATAGCACTCAGTTTTGCATAATATGTCGACCTACTAAACTTTCAATTGCCTTCAATGAATCGACATCTTTAGAGCGAACAGAAAAAGGAAAAAAAATCAGGGTTCTTTTTGTTCACACATCCATTGTAATATGCACTCATATCGGGCAGACCACAAAATATGCGTACAATGAAAGAAAAAAATTTTAAAAAAAGGAAAAAACGAACAAAACTAAACTGAAATTTCTCCGCTTTATTTTTATTGACACTCTAAAATGACACTTTTAAGAACATTCCTGTTAACATTTATGACCGCAATAAAAACATTCCCCGTACACACTTCAATTGGCCAATGCCAGAATTGTGGGTTCTTTTTTCTTTTGGAGTTTCTTGGAAGTTCTGTTCGATGGCAGCGGTATGAGTAGAGCCGACACCATGATCTCACCGGATAACCGTGTAAACATGAGATGTTTTCATACGCGAGAGGTATTTTCATTTGTACTCCAAGACATGGGTGTTGGACAGCAACGGCCTGTAATAACGACAAACGATATTAAATGTCTACAAAGTGCCACAGGAACTGCTGATTCACTTGTGTTTTGTGTACACCCTACACAGTAACACAAATTAGATTAAATTAGATAGTCGATGTTGAAAATTGCCTTAAAATGGTCCCAAAGCGAAACTGAAATTATTAATTTAATTATTTAATTATTTAATTATTTAATTATTTAATTATTTAATTATTTAATTATTTAATTATTTAATTATTTAATTATTTAATTATTTAATTATTTAATTATTTAATTATTTAATTATTTAATTATTTAATTATTTAATTATTTAATTATTTAATTATTTAATTATTTAATTATTTAATTATTTAATTATTTAATTATTTAATTATTTAATTATTTATTTAATTATTTAATTATTTAATTATTTAATTATTTAATTATTTAATTATTTAATTATTTAATTATTTAATTATTTAATTATTTAATTATTTAATTATTTAATTATTTAATTATTTAATTATTTAATTATTTAATTATTTAATTATTTAATTATTATTATTTAATTATTTAATTATTTAATTATTTAATTATTTAATTATTTAATTATTTAATTATTTAATTATTTAATTATTTAATTATTTAATTATTTAATTATTTAATTATTTAATTATTTAATTATTTAATTATTTAATTATTTAATTATTTAATTATTTAATTATTTAATTATTTAATTATTTAATTATTTAATTATTTAATTATTTAATTATTTAATTATTTAATTATTTAATTATTTAATTATTTAATTATTTAATTATTTAATTATTTAATTATTTAATTATTTAATTATTTAATTATTTAATTATTTAATTATTTAATTATTTAATTATTTAATTATTTAATTATTTAATTATTTAATTATTTAATTATTTAATTATTTAATTATTTAATTATTTAATTATTTAATTATTTAATTATTTAATTATTTAATTATTTAATTATTTAATTATTTAATTATTTAATTATTTAATTATTTAATTATTTAATTATTTAATTATTTAATTATTTAATTATTTAATTATTTAATTATTTAATTATTTAATTATTTAATTATTTAATTATTTAATTATTTAATTATTTAATTATTTAATTATTTAATTATTTAATTATTTAATTATTTAATTATTTAATTATTTAATTATTTAATTATTTAATTATTTAATTATTTAATTATTTAATTATTTAATTATTTAATTATTTAATTATTTAATTATTTAATTATTTAATTATTTAATTATTTAATTATTTAATTATTTAATTATTTAATTATTTAATTATTTAATTATTTAATTATTTAATTATTTAATTATTTAATTATTTAATTATTTAATTATTTAATTATTTAATTATTTAATTATTTAATTATTTAATTATTTAATTATTTAATTATTTAATTATTTAATTATTTAATTATTTAATTATTTAATTATTTAATTATTTAATTATTTAATTATTTAATTATTTAATTATTTAATTATTTAATTATTTAATTATTTAATTATTTAATTATTTAATTATTTAATTATTTAATTATTTAATTATTTAATTATTTAATTATTTAATTATTTAATTATTTAATTATTTAATTATTTAATTATTTAATTATTTAATTATTTAATTATTTAATTATTTAATTATTTAATTATTTAATTATTTAATTATTTAATTATTTAATTATTTAATTATTTAATTATTTAATTATTTAATTATTTAATTATTTAATTATTTAATTATTTAATTATTTAATTATTTAATTATTTAATTATTTAATTATTTAATTATTTAATTATTTAATTATTTAATTATTTAATTATTTAATTATTTAATTATTTAATTATTTAATTATTTAATTATTTAATTATTTAATTATTTAATTATTTAATTATTTAATTATTTTAATTATTTAATTATTTAATTATTTAATTATTTAATTATTTAATTATTTAATTATTTAATTATTTAATTATTTAATTATTTAATTATTTAATTATTTAATTATTTAATTATTTAATTATTTAATTATTTAATTATTTAATTATTTAATTATTTAATTATTTAATTATTTAATTATTTAATTATTTAATTATTTAATTATTTAATTATTTAATTATTTAATTATTTAATTATTTAATTATTTAATTATTTAATTATTTAATTATTTAATTATTTAATTATTTTAATTATTTAATTATTTAATTATTTAATTATTTAATTATTTAATTATTTAATTATTTAATTATTTAATTATTTAATTATTTAATTATTTAATTATTTAATTATTTAATTATTTAATTATTTAATTATTTAATTATTTAATTATTTAATTATTTAATTATTTAATTATTTAATTATTTAATTATTTAATTATTTAATTATTTAATTATTTAATTATTTAATTATTTAATTATTTAATTATTTTAATTATTTAATTATTTAATTATTTAATTATTTAATTATTTAATTATTTAATTATTTAATTATTTAATTATTTAATTATTTAATTATTTAATTATTTAATTATTTAATTATTTAATTATTTAATTATTTAATTATTTTTAATTATTTAATTATTTAATTATTTAATTATTTAATTATTTAATTATTTAATTATTTAATTATTTAATTATTTAATTATTTAATTATTTAATTATTTAATTATTTAATTATTTAATTATTTAATTATTTAATTATTTAATTATTTAATTATTTAATTATTTAATTATTTAATTATTTAATTATTTAATTATTTAATTATTTAATTATTTAATTATTTAATTATTTAATTATTTAATTATTTAATTATTTAATTATTTAATTATTTAATTATTTAATTATTTAATTATTTAATTATTTAATTATTTAATTATTTAATTATTTAATTATTTAATTATTTAATTATTTAATTATTTAATTATTTAATTATTTAATTATTTAATTATTTAATTATTTAATTATTTAATTATTTAATTATTTAATTATTTAATTATTTAATTATTTAATTATTTAATTATTTAATTATTTAATTATTTAATTATTTAATTATTTAATTATTTAATTATTTAATTATTTAATTATTTAATTATTTAATTATTTAATTATTTAATTATTTAATTATTTAATTATTTAATTATTTAATTATTTAATTATTTAATTATTTAATTATTTAATTATTTAATTATTTAATTATTTAATTATTTAATTATTTAATTATTTAATTATTTAATTATTTAATTATTTGTCAAGTACCCTTCCCGCGTAGCATAGCTCGATACGGTCGACGACAGTCCAACTGAAGCGTTGCCTTGTTCACTTAAAAATTGCATTCATATCCTGGCTTTTCAACTGAAACAAGATGTATAACAAAGATTGCGGTATGTCCACATTCAATACGCCACACAATTTAACCTACAATTCCAGTGTAGGCCGTCCATTTCGGGTCTATTCCAAAAGAACTCATTTCATTTGGATTGGTTTTTGATGGAGCCGTACTCCTGCCAGCATTGCGATACAATTACTTAGTGTGGATTAATGGAATGTGCGGTGTGTTCTGTCGCTGTCGCTGCTTTTCCGCCATGTGGACTTGTGGTGGTGTCACTCACGCGTACATGTACGTACGTCTGACCGAACGGCGAGAGACCAACAATTGATTAGGGATCAAAATTATGCGTGAATGACAAGAGTAAATCTCGTGTTACATAAAAAATGCAACCCACACATGGCACGCATACGGGGTCGGAGACGACTCCAACCACACACACACACACACACATGTGCTAGGAGTCTTGGAGTGTTTATTTTTGTATTTTCGTGAGAATTCTTATTGTTGTTGTTTTGTGAGATGTTAAATATTGTCACGTTGTCCAGAACATTTAATTAACGTTTGCGCAAAGGACAACAATTATACGAATTTATGGTATCTGCTGGATTTGCGAAAAGTCCAGTGATTTCAAGAATTATTGGAAAACATGGTCGATGACCTTTGACCGTAGCCGCACACCGGCAGTGAATCCTGCCAAGTGTCATGAATGTCAGTCATCCATTTTGAAGCTCTTTCACTGTTACCAGTCGAAGGTCACTGATCCTGGTCTAAAATCATAGAAAACCGTATATATAAAACTACAAACCACGTCCTTAGCCCTAGCCAGCATATTCAAACAGAATCCTTTTCATAGATGAGTTCAGCGCAATTGCCATACTCAACCTTCCCAGTGGGTTTCCTTCAAATGCCTCAGACGACTTAAAAACATCAGCTGGCAATCCCATTTCCAAATATTAGATACTACAGACACATTTCCGATATCCAGTTCATACTTGGGAAATTATCCAACCAGCCAGCCTGGCAACCCTCAATTCACTGCAAGTTCAAAACTAATGTATCGCAGAGTCATAACATATTTACACTGAGCCATGTACGCACGCGTCTAAAACAAATTAATACTTCTTAACCCCCCCCCCTTCAAAACAGACGCATTTCTGTCATCACCTCTCGCCAGGGGACAGACGGCTCCACAATCCATTTACAAACACACACACGCAACCATATCCACACGACGACGTCCACTGGCCTCTGCCAGAGACCACATGTGGTTTGGGTTGCAAGCCTAGCAAGAATTATGGTAAACACCACGAACTTATATTCAAAGTCGCGCGTTGGTACGCCAAGTTGTAATAGTAAAAATGTTAGAAAATGTTGTTAAAATGTTATCAAAACGATTAAAAGTTTGGAAATGAAAACCCTTTTAACTTGAAGCCACCAAACTGCCACCGATGCCTGTTGCTGCTGCTGCTGCTGATGTCACTACAGGCAAACAAAAAACCATCCGACCAATTGAGTGAGTGGTGAGTCGAAAAGGAACTGAACTGAAGTAGTGAAAAAAAGGTGATAAAAACCATCAAAAACGACATGAGCAACTGCAACAACCGAAGACACACACACATACACGAACAGAAAAAGGAACTTTAGGGACGACTTTATGGGAATTGGGAATATTTATAACAATTGTTTACAAATAAAAAAGAGCCCAGGAAGGCCTTTGTGTGGGATGCACATTCTGAAGAGAGCTGGCCGTGGCTGTGGCTGTGGCCCGGGACACAGGACAATGCCAAGACATATCACACGCTAAAGTCTAAGGCGTTTATGGAGTACTTACTGGTATCGCACAGTGGCTTCAAACCGAGACATGGAGGTACAAATTCGGTAGGAGCGCAAAGCCTTAAATTTAGTTGAAGACTTTTGGCCGATACAAATGGATTCAGGACCACTGTGTGGCGGTGTGTAAATTGACCCTCAGAAAATACGCCCAAAAACGGTAACCAAGTACCCAAGGAAATTTAAGGCCACTTTGGGCTCATTTTCATGGCATGAAAGGGATATAAATGAAAATGCACCGCAAAGAGATAAAAATCGGCCACAAATTTCGTGTTGTTTTATGGCAAAACAATGAAGAGCGCAAACATTTTTAAACAACATTGCGAAAAAGTCTCACGTTGGACAAATATAGAGTGGTTACTTTGGCGATGTACGGCCTCGTTGAAGTCCGAATGAGCTCTTTCAAGTCATGCTACCCTAAATGTATTATTTTCTCCCTGCCAGGGTTCCATCCGTGTTTAGATGGACCCCTGGATGGTGCTTGTAGACTAACGAATCCTTCCCGACATTGATGAGACTTCTTGCATTCCAAGCTTTGACAGAGCCTGACTCTCTCTCGAACCACAGTGCACCGTGCACAACGCCAAAGCAGAGGTTGAAAGAACAAAAAAGACTTTGAATTGTTTAATATAATGTTAGGGTTTTTGTTACAAGTATGGACGAGTACGGACGTATAGACGGACGGACGCAAAACTATAGAATTTATAGAGTACATTTTGAAAGCTAAGGTTGAAGTTGATTTTGTATTTGTTGCCATCAACTTCTTCATCATCAGATGGCAACTGTAGGCATTGCGTCTCTCTCTCTCTCTATCTCTCACTCACTCACTCTCTGTCTGTCGGTCTGTTCACATGTGATGGGATGTGATGTGTGATGTTTTTCATTTGGTCTGGTGTACAAAGTTGCATGCAAAATCCATGTGTGAGGCGCAAAAGGCAAAATGCAAAAGTAAAGTAAAGCGCTTACATGGCAATTATTGCTATTTTATGAAACTGACCAAGTCGTAGTTTAAGACTGATTGACAAATAAATTTAGATGCATGCGTGTCGATAGAATTCTCTCAAACATTTGCATTTGCCAGTGAGTGAACCGACCCTCTTGCTACACGTCGCCTCAACGCGTCTGTCTCCTCCGTCTGTCCATTGCAGTGTTGCTGCAAACACATACACGTATTCTCTATGTGGCATGGGATGGATTTGGATTAACTTTTTAAATGATGATATCGTTGTCGTTTCTTTTTCTGTGTGCATAAAAGTGGGTGCATTTGTTGTGCGATCTGTGGGTACGTGTGTTTGCGTTATTTTTAGCCAGTCCACCAACGTGACTAGGTGGTCATGTTCAGTTGATCCACCCGGCTGTTTGGTGGAAATGTGGATATGTGGCGAAATTAGTGTGCAATTATATCGCTGAGTAAAGTTTCGAAGGGTGTTAAATTTTTAATATTTTTATTATGGTTGAATAATTCAATAAAATGAAGAATTCCCTTAAAAAAAAATTAGCATCAGAAAAGGTACTTTTTCTTATTTTGACTAACACTCGGGGGATGCACCCTATGAATGAAAGAAGGGTATTGGAGAGGGAGTAGTGTTTGTTGATGTTTGCCTTGAATTTGATAATGTCATAGAGGGCAGGAAAAACACTTTCTGGAAGATTATTCCACATGCGAACAAGCCGGCTGAAGAACGAATTTTCTCTATAGTGCGTCGTCCGGTCATGCCTGAAAAGTTTCGTTTTAAAGCCACTGACTTCTTGTTGTGCAGTCCTTAATCTCTTTTAATAAGTTTTTTTTTTAAGGTTTTAATAAGTGACTGAAATTTTTCATTGTCTCATTAAAATTTTCATTAACACAATGAAATTTTAATTGAGACTGAGATTTACTGAGAAGAAGTTCATTGTCTCAATGTAAATTTCATTGTCTTAATGAGTATTTCATTGTCTTAATGAAAATTTGATTTTCTCAATGACATTTTGTTTATTGAAGCAATAAAATTTGATTTTTTTGAATTTTCAAAATTAAATTGTCATTGAGACAATGAAATTGTCATTGAGACAATGAATTTTTCATTGAGACAATGAAATTGTCATTGAGACAATGAAACATTTTCATTGAGACAATGAAATTGTCATTGAGAAAATGAAATTGTCATTGAGACAATGAAATTGTCATTGAGACAATGAAATTGTCATGGAGACAATGAAATTGTCATGGAGACAATGAAATTGTCATGGAGACAATGAAATTGTCATGGAGACAATGAAATTGTCATTGAGACAATGAAATTGTCATTGAGACAATGAAATTGTCATTGAGACAATGAAATTTGTCATTGAGACAATGAAATTGTCATTGAGACAATGAAATTGTCATTGAGACAATGAAATTGTCATGGAGACAATGAAATTGTCATGGAGACAATGAAATTGTCATTGAGACAATGAAATTTGTCATTGAGACAATGAAACTGTCATTGAGACAATGAAATTGTCTTTGAGACAATGAAATTGTCATTGAGACAATGAAATTTGTCATTGAGACAATGAAACTGTCATTGAGACAATGAAATTAATTAAAGTCATTTGCGAAAATTTCAACAACCGTATACGAGTACATCCCACCACCATTGTAGAGTGCTCACAATTCGTTGATACTTCGCCAATAGCCACTGCTGACAGCACTCTTGATTTCCTACTCACATTTGTGCAGACTAAAACAAAAACTCTTTAGCTCATGGGAGAGGAAAGTGATCTTGTTTTTGGTTTCTATAACCATAAATAAGATCATTTCGACTAATGGCCATATATCCATCTCTATCTTCATACTCTTTCACACACACACACACTCGCATACATGAAAAGATTTTTCAATCTTCATCTCCATTCGCATTCTAATGAGTTTTCCATTTCACTTTATTTGTGGCGATATGAACGTCGACCAAAGACAGCCCAGCACCGGGCAAAGGACGGACATTCTTAGGAACGGGCGGACAGACGGACATTGTGGAGCAATGTCGTTTTCGAAACTAATTAAAGACGTTTTTAATGTTCAGTTTAGTTAAATCAAACAAGAAATATGTAAATTTCTTAGTTTTTCTTTTCCCAACCTCCCTCCCTCCCCCTCTCAGCGACTATCACTCGGTGAAGAGTGGAGAGATTATGCAGATGTTTATTATGCCGACTACCACTTGTATTTGGTGATATCCGTACTTCTTTTTGTCTGTCGGTTCATTTTTGCCTGCCGGCCTGTCTGTCTGTTTCTGGTAACAAGGAAGTTAAATGGAGCCACTCAACCAGCCAACCGACATTAGTTAGCAGAAGGTGGTTTGTTAGATCAATTGTTTAGCCTTAGTCTTAAGAACATTTCAAATGTCTACTGTTGTCGTTGTAGTTGTATAGTTGCCATAGAACATCGTAGTTAGATGTCAGTTGATTGTCTAATTTCCTTTGTGCAAATGTCATGTGACAGTGATATGGAAAGTAAATCAATGTCAAATTTGACAATTCGTTTTCAAACTCATTGCGAATATTCTGGTAAGTACTTGTGCAGTTGAGATTAGATATAGATTAGCGATATCTTAAATGGAACTCTAGGTAATATGGAGGCAAACAAAAAAACTGATCTCTGACATAGAGAGACCCATGCAGTGCTACAAGAAAGGAAGGGACATTCGCAGGGATTAAGGATATGACACAAGGTTTTTGTTAAGAACATGCCCTTCACAGTCCGTTTATTCGTAGTGAAAGAAAATATCTTTGGATAACATGGAGGTATTGGGAACTTTATCCTAGTTGCTGAATGTCCTTCAGAAACCATGTGTAGCCATGCAGAAGTCCGTGTACCGTATGTCGACTGTTATACCGATGGCTCACGAAGTTTTCGTTTGACCATGAAAACAAGTAGCGAAGTAGCTAAGACATAACGTCCTCCCCCCTGTAACGAAGATAAACATATTCTCTGACAGTGAAAACCTGCATTTAAATCTGTGGGTTCTGTATTCCTGAACTCAATACAACATCTAGATGTCGCTATTCCAACAAGAAAAATTATGAGAAATTATGAAAAAAAAATTACTAAATGGACACTAGAACGTTCTACCCTAAAATGTAAAAACGCGTCATGCAGAAAAACAAATTAATTTTTTTTGGAACTACCATGCAATAGTACTTTATATTCGAAGGTGTACGGCGAACTTTTGAGGTACTGCCTAATGTACACTGATCCATTCCAGAAGCAGGATGGGACGTCAAGTTAAAACAAACAACAAAACAGACACCGATAATAAACTTCGAAGAAACCTTCAAAGTCTTCATACTATCGACAGAGGAATGGACCAGAAAGTCAGTCACTGAAGGGGATCAGATCTGGGGTTTTCTCAGAAGTCGCTATTCATACAAGAAAAATTATAAAAAATTATGAAATTTCAATTCCACATCTAAAACACGGAGTTCCCTGCCTGCTATAACATTACCAAATTTAAGGCTAAATTCAAGAAACACTACTCCCGTGTTCCTCCTTCCAACTCCCTCATTTCCTATCGCTAACACAGTGCAATGCCTTCATAGGGTGCATCCCCTGAGAGTTAGTCAAAAAAACCCGTGTAGTTTTAACAATGTTCTTTCAAGAAATGTAACTTTTCAATTCGATGTCTTTATAACACAATTTTGGTTACCAGACGATGTTGAAAAATAGAGAAATAAATCTCTTAGTAAAGTATAAATTTCTAGTCAACATGTAGATGGCGCTGACGGTGACAGTTCTTCCAACCAAAAGGGATATTAATTAGGTTGTAATCTCACCGCAGATAGAGGAACGATTTGATTCAGTTTTGCATTCCAAATAATACGAAATACATATTTCTGGCACGGATTTTAAACACCTAAACCTACAACATTTCTAGCCCCAATGGCGAACAAGACGTAAGCGCCAAAAAGAAAAATTTACAGGATAGGCTTTTTTGTGTGGCCAAGCAAAAAGGCGCGTGGCTCTTGCGATACAATTAAATTTGGTATATCTTTGTAAATATAAATTTTTAATTGTTAATATTTTGGGATTAAGGCCATTTTTCTATCGAACGAGTTGTGAAAAAGTGCTCGCTCTGAGCACTTTTATGCAGAAATGTTGCTGATAACTTACAGACTCTTACAATGAAACATCATCATCATTATTGGCTGGTTTAAACACATACCTGTCCCTGCCTTCATTAACTGGAGAAGCTTATAATGATGCCAAAAATCCCAAGCCTCCCAAGAACAATCAATGTCCGCTGGACATGCACATCTGTACGTAAGTATGTAGTACGAGCAAATACATCTGTAAGTAAACGACTCCGGCATGAAAACGTGGTTTATGTCGCCTCCTTAACAAAACCACGCTTTTTGTTGGCAGTCCTTTTGGTCTTTTTCGATTTTCAAACGAAAGTGAAACTGAAATCGAAACTTTAACCAGAAATGTGGAGCAATGAACAACGACAGCCGGCAACGGCGACCACAGCAACCGCTGCCACAAATAATGTGGTGGTGCAGTGCAGCAACATCAAACAAATCGATTGATCGTTTACATGACACTTTTGTCTGTCCATTTTGTCTGTTTGGTCGTGGCCAATCGCCAGCACGGGGAAAATGGTCAAAAACAATGGTCCACAATGTTCTTGTTGCGATTCGGTGCGGTTCTGTTCGATTTCATTTCCAATGTACAGAAATGATTAAAGTTTTCTGATAATTCTTAACAACAGAGAGAAACAAACAAGTCGATGTTGTTTGTGTTTTTTTTTTTAGGAGTTTCGGCGTTTGTTTGGGTTGTTGGATTGTTTAGTTTGTTGCCGGAGAATAAAGCCATATTCGTAATATGGTCGTAACATAAAATACAAAACGTGACAATGTTTCGGACGCGTGTTGTACTCACTCGCACGTCTGTGTGTGTATAATGTGTGGTGACTGGTATGAGTTCATGAAACATTGAGTTCTACGTTCAGCGTCAGTGGTCCACCACCTAATGAGAGTGACATGCCGGGGCTAAACCTTGTCAAACATTCAACATGCGACATTCACTGGCAATAGTTTATGGCAGTGCAGTAAACGGACCATGGGTTATGGTAGTTTCATAAGGGTGTTTGGGTCGGCTGGATTCCGAGTACCCTACACTACCTTCTGTAGGAGAAGCCTCTTAGGTATCCTCAAAAAAACCCAAAATGTCAAATAGTAGCGGTAAGATTAGTATAGGTTATATGAGCTGACTCAGAAGCATAACCTGGACCATTGTTATATGTATCCTTGCTTGGAAGTAAGGTATTGATGGAGGGGTAGGTGGAGTATAATGCATAGAAGCTGTAGGCACACCAGCCGGCTGTTGAAGGTTGTCCAGAAACCTGCTTCCAAGGTGAGTTAGTCGACATTTCTCTAGACCTAGACAGTGACATAACAAATGTTATCCTGATTCTTCCTGTTCAGTTCTACAGTAGTTATCCCGAGATATGCTCATACGATTATCCGTCTTGTTTTCCTACAGTGACCTCTAATGACTTGGACTTTTTAGGGTTTATATGTGGTCATAAAAAGCGACTTATCTTTCAAGTTTGTAAAGAATCCCACCTTCGTATCGTTATCTTTTGGCAACAAAGGAAATACGTATGCAAGAGATTTCCAACATCTCTATTCCCAGAGTTTCTGAAATGGAGCATTTTCCATTAGACCGAACGTATGCAAGAGATTTCCAATATCTCTATCGCCAGAGTTTCTCGCAAAAACCCCTGATCCTAGTCCCATCCATGACACAGTTTCTTGTCCATTCCTCTCTCGAAGGTTTGGAGACTTTGAAGGTCTCCTCCTTGTTTATTTTCAGTGTCTGCTTTGTTGTTTGTTTTAACTTGACGTTCTGCACTGCTTCTGGAATGGAGAAGTATCCATTAGACCGTACCTCAAAAGTTGGCCGTACACCTTGGTTTATGGAGTATTATTGCATGGTAGTTCCAAAAAAATTGTTTGTTTTTCTGCCGAACGTAGTGGTCGCGCTTTCATATTTTTAGGGTAGCACGTTCTAGTGTATAGGCCATTTAGTAATGGGAGTGTGAGATCCGGACAACTTTAAATGCGAATATATCCATATAGTATATGGCTGAAAAAAAAAATCATGATTATGTTATCTTCCACCACTTTCTTGCTAACACTGCACTTTGCTTCGTCGATCATTTCTCCCATGGGTATAAAATTATAAGACAAGAAAATCTAGGCAAAACTCAACTAATCAGATCTAAAGAAAGGCATCCATCTCATTCTAGACAATGGGCAACCAATAATTGCAACTTTATACTTCTCTATTAACAAACATGTCTTCACTCGGAAATTCAGTCTCCAGTGTAGAGTTCTCTCGTGTCGTTCTTGGCCATTTGTTCTGTTTCTTTCAGAACAAATACCTACATTACAAACAAATATGATCTTGTTTTGCATTTAAAAATAAACTTCAATTCGTACAACTTTTATTAATCGTCTGCAAGCTAATTCCGCACACAACCCAAAAGGTGGGTGTTTTTTTACGATTTTTGTTTTTTTTGTTTTAAAGACCAACGCCCGGATTTCTGTGCACAATTGAGACGACAATGTTGTCTATACACACCAGCCCCCACACTGTTGTGGACGGCAGCCATTCTCTTTCCAAAACACAAGGTTAATGTAATAGTTGAAGGTCGTTTACAAAGCGTTTACCACAATTTACATAAATTGTCAGTGAATTCTATGGCTGAGTTTGTGATAGGACAACAAAAAAAAACAAAATGTTTCTAATTTAAATCGAAAGATCTTGAAATAAAAATACAAATATTTGACATGCATTGGGAAAGTGCAGCATTTACTAGATTTTGAATTGTCCACACATGCCATCCAGCCTCCAATTGAATGTGAAACGTCAAAGGCAAAATTCCATGGAAACCAACGAAAGAAGCAGAAAAATGCAATTAGCATATTTCACATCAACGTCCTAGAATACAGACAACCCGAACGCCGAACACATAAAACAAATACAATGACTTAACCTGGTCACTAGCCTAATGGGCCCAAAAGGTTGTTACTTTTTCAGAGGACATGAAACACAATCGCTAAGCAAATCAATAACATCAACGTTTCTTATTTTTGGACATCTTTGGCGCAGTGCTCTGCGTCTCAGACGCCCAACTTGACATGTTTCCCAAAAACGAAAAAAAAAAAACAACTAGACACTGCAGAAGGCGAAGTCAAAGAAGACTTTGTGGTCGTCGTCGTCGTCGTAAGGTCTCTTAATTTCATTTGTTTCACCTCAGTCACTTGCTAACTTACCCAGGCGAGCAGTAGGCCGATGCCAATGCAGTTTGCCTGAGGTATTTTAAATGGGAGTGACCGACTTACACACAAAGTCCATTTGTCTGTCCGTCCGTTCAGCCGTGCTTTCATCCCTCTGTAATGTCTAAAGTGGTTGACTTTGTTTTTTCTTGCAGTTGCCAGCAAATCGTGTCCAACAAATCTAAGTCTAGTCATCGTTACCCAAAACTAAAATGATGTCTGCCAGAGATGTTTCCCAACACCGAAATGAAAATGAAATTTACGATTTCAAAATAAAACCACCAGAGAGCAGCAGCCCCAGCCATGAGACGTGGAAACAACGAATGAGTTTTAATTCTTCCACACAGCAACGTATGATCGAAGAA